>QOCX01000119.1:57732-169275 GCA_005959815.1 Sarcophaga bullata
ATTACATTTTTATTTATCTAAATATAAGATAAATAATATTGGATTTTTTATTTATGGGGACTAAATTCAATCATCGTTAGGAAAGTGATATAAAATATCTTTATCGTTTTATATGTACTTATGGACGAATGAGAAGCTAGACCGTAATCCTGTCTCAAGGGTTGCAATGGCCAATTATGTATATATGTATGCATGGATGAATACCTTCGTCCGCGTTTTCGGATTAAAATGTTTAAAATTTATTAGTCATTTAAAACTTATACATAGTTTTTTATAGGTTAGGTTAGTTTAGGTTTGAGGACGTATACTTATCAAGTGCAATAATAACCCATTGTAATATGGCCTAGAGGAGAAAGAGACTGGATAGTAAAACCCTTTGTACCACACATGAAATTATTTTCTGGCTGCGTATTTTAATTAAATTATTTCTCTTTATTTCTTACAAAATAAATTTTATATTTTTGTAAGTACATTTGCATTAAATGATAAAAAAATAGTAATAATTCTAATTTTTATTATCGTTAATATTTGCCAATTTATAAAAGTCATGAGCATTATTGAGTATACGATTTTGAGCTTTAACCACCTGCCAAATATTTCTCTTGACAACAAATCCAGTTAGGTCTTCAGAATTCTTTCCGTGTGAAGAACGCTCAATTTTTGTTGAGTTGTTTTAAGATCAGGGTACATTTTAAAGGAAAGAACCATACCTTTAGCAACTGATTTCTAATGCTGGCATTCAGTAAGTTTTTCGATTAAATTAGTAGAAGAAGATCTATAATATATTTAAAACTCCATTGCTTTGTGCTTATTTTAAACACGATCTCTTAATTATATCATTTGTATTTCAGCATCAATCTTCTCAAAATGTTTAAAATTTTATGATTTTAAAAATATAAATGAAATTGATTGGAATTCGATTTACTTCATGCCGTCAGTTGAGTGTCTTTGAACATAATCATTTTTGAAATGTGTGTTCCAGTAAAACGTGTCACAAATAAACGCAAGAGTAAACCTTGGTTTACATACTGTATGTCTATGGATTATTGAAGTACGACTGTGTATTAACGTTTTTTTTTTTAGCAAACTTTTTGGTGTGACATTTAACAACCTTCTAACCCTCTAATGAGTGTTATTATATTTACACAAAATTATAAACATTAGAGTAGCAAGATATTTTTTGAGAAAATTATCTTCGGCCTTAGAGATTAAATGATATCATCTAGTTCAAGTATCGAACTTTAGTATCTATGGCAATTTTTTTGTGCCTGCTGTTCGTCTTTGGAATACTTTACGTACATAGGCTAAACAACTAAGCAATTTAATTTAAAAGCGATATTTTGAAACAGTATTCATAATCGTATATAATTTATCTATAATTATAAAATCGTGTTGTATAGAACATCATATAAATAAAAACTAAACACATATTTCGCCGTTAGACTCAGTATCGAATACGAGAACGATAAGAATTTAACGGATTCTTTTAAAATTGTTATAGAAAGAGTCAAATGATGCATCATTACTTGATGGTTTCATAATGAATAGCACCCGATATTCATTCCCATTGCCAACCGGAATCCATGGGTTTGTAGTTGAAAAGTTTATACTAGTCTAGTATCATTTCGCTAGAAACTAACAACATTTTCTCCAATTTACCTATCAAGGTATAGATAGACAGCAACATAAATAACTTCAAACCAAAATGTTCAAAAAGCAATGTTTTTTTCCAACATATGCATGTTATACAAAATATTTCTTTGAAATTAAAAAATTTAAATAATTACGTTCAGTAACTATAGTATAATTTAGCACTCTTTCATACTCTTTTCTGCTTTCACATACATACATACATAATTGGCCATTACAACCCTTCAGTCAGGATTACGGCCTAGCTTCTCACACCACTTATGTTGTGTGTGTTAATTGCATACATAAGTGGCGGGACCTACAGTTTAAAGTCGACTCCGAACGACAGATTTTTTTTTGAGAAACTTTTCATGGCAATTTTATTTACTCTCAGAGTTTTTGCCAGAAATCTGCTGAGAGGAAGTCGCCGAAGAAATATTTTTTTTCATATTTCGTTTTTGATGTCTGACCGGAGATTCGAACCCTGGCCTTTCGTCTAATAAGCCAACACACTACCTACTAGACCACGGCGGCTTTTCTGCTTTCAAAGACGGTAAATATCCTGCTTCGAAAAACTAAGAATGATATTTTAATCTTAAATAAATTTAAACAATTCCAAAAATTCAAGTTTTGACTACAAAACATTTTATAAAATAGGTTACTACTACCTTCTGAATTAAACATTTTTATTAAAGTTTTGTTATAAATAATTCTATTATAACAACAAATGGGAATTAAGAATATTATGGAGGAAAATAATAAAAAGAGAACTCGCTGTGCTCAAGCAACATCTTCGACAAGTAACACTGTTCAGTTTATTAATTTGACTTCCACTTCCTTCATAGTGTCTATAATTTAAATTTAGAGAAAATATATTTTATATAACTTCATAATATTCGTTCGTCACCCATAATTTTCATTATTTTGAGTAGAAATATTGTTTTCGTTTCTTCTGTCCTCCTCCATTGCTTTATACTTTTCAACTGATTTATTTTATTCATTCACAGAACAAAAACATGAATATATACGTTTTTAAATGTTTTAACAACAGGTATAGAAATTTCACATCACATATAAATGAAGATTAAAGTGTAATAATTGACTACTTTATATTCGTCGGCATGTTATTATATTTTTATTTGATCAAAGATTTGATTTTAAATGAAACACTTAAATTTTTATTTACGTATGTATATGTTTATTGTTTATAATAACATTATAATAGTATATTTCTAAATAAAAAATTGGACGGAATGTAAGTAAGTCTAAGGTATCTACATATAAAAATATAGAACATTTTTGCAAATGTTTATATGTACATACATATTTATGTACTATGTTCTATGGTAAAAATGTCACACTTATATTATACAAAAAAAAAAGATAAACAATATGTGAAATAAAAACATTCGAGTAAAAGAGATTCATTATTAATTAACTATTTTCTTATTGCCATTAAGAATACTTAATATTTGGAATTGAACTTTTATTCTAATTTAAAAGCCGTTAACAGTGCAGGGGAAGACTATTCGGAACACTAAGGAAGCAAGTACTGAAATCTGTAATTTTGTGGATGCACTCTGAAAATAAAAAAAATAATAAATATAAATTAATTTAATTATTAATAAATTTAAAATTAAATAAAATAAAAATAATTATATGGACGAATTAAATAATCAAATTCTTTAAAATAAATCTTTGCTTTATAGTTTTAACAAGTTTTTGATAAATATCTCCATGAGAGTTTAAAAATTAATCACTTTAAAAAATTTGATAATTTTTTTTATTTAAAACAAAGATTGTCCTTAACAAAGTATGTATATAATGTACTATTTATATAAGTCTACAGTATTGCACATATTCGAGTATTGAAATAAGTATTTGAAAAACTTAATATTTATTTTTTATTTTAATTTCTGTGTAAATTCGTGGCATGAAATCAGTTAAATTATTACTCTTATTATTGTTATTTCCAATTATTGTTATTTCTTATTATTGTTATTTCTTATTATTGTTATTTCCAATTTTTTTAATTATAAAATAAACTTTCCTTTCACTGGCAATAATGTGTTTATTTTTTTGCATGACATTAAAATGGCAAAATAAATAATAACGGAATTTATTGTCGGTAATTTCCTGCAATTGACTGACAAATTAGATATAAAATGTTACGTAGGCATAACCAAAAATGAAACAGAAAAGCATATAAGTGCATATAAATAAAACATTTGTAATAAGGCAATAAAATAAGAAACGATTGACAGCGGTGTCGCAAAATAACTATACTATGCACCGCAGTGATGCTTCTATTAGCACAAGTAAGCGAAAGAAAATCTAGAGAGATCAAGAGCAACCGATTTTTCAGGATCTGCCCCAGCAGACAGTGGAAACGCCAGTGCAAATCCACAAAAATTTGATGCAAGTTAGGGCTAACCCACTTGCTTTTACAGACGTCCAGAATTATTACTACTGCACGACAGCTTTTACCTTTTCATAAAAGCTAATCAATCCACTAAACAACAGAGATATCCCATTTGTTAATTTGTTAGAACTAATTAAAAAAACTGTTACAAATTTACTAATCAGTTTTAAAATTACTCACTGCATTCTATTGTCTAGAGCATCTGAACAAAAAAAACTGACGATATGCATTTTTTGAGTGCTTCACAACCAAGATCGGATAATTGGTATTGTTATGGTAACATTTGCATATAGAGTATTTAAAGACGTGGTCAATTGTTTGTAGCAATATATATATATATATAGATGACCTTAAAAATGCTGAATTTAATTGATAATATGTTCGCTATCTAAAATATGAGGTTTGTTGTTAAAAACACTGTCTTCATATTTTATCCCGATCCGACGGTGCGTTTTGGTTCTTTGGGGGCCTAGTCCAAATATTAGGAAAATTACACATTTAATTATTTTTGTTGGTTTTTAAATATTAATATGCAAATATAATTCGTGTATAAAAAACAATTTTAAGTAGCTAACAATTGTTTACAGCTTTTAATGCGAATTCTTTACTGTGGTAAAAGGGTTTTCAGTTGCTTCTACAATAACAAATTTGAAAGTTCTGTTAAATTGAACCACCATTCATTCATTGCGAAGAGACTGCTGTCGAAGACAAGCTAAGCGATTGGGCTATTAGATTATATTAGTTTAATGCATTTTATTTATTACAGATTCCTCAAGTATTTTTTCTGCATTGGGATGATAAATTCCGTGTATAAAAATTAATATATTGAATATGACAAATACTCTGAATAACAGAAATTAGTTATTATAGATTATAAAGATCTCGTTTATAACAAATTTTCTGTTGCATAGAAATAATTTCAACTGTGCAGGACACTTTTTTCTATCATGATATGTACGCTCTCTTTGTTGCTCTTTTTATGAAATTATATTTTAACACGATTAGTTTTATTCTTAACAGCTGCGCCCATATTCATTCGAATTCTTCTGCATACATATGCATATATACATATATTTATATAGATATAGCATAGGATATAGCAGTTTTTATCGGTCAATTACTTCAATCTTATGATTATTAATCCCAATGTGACAACCCGTTTGTTTATTGAACTAAACTAGTAATTTACAAGTAAAAAATCATCATATTGAAATAGATATTGCTTTACTTACAATAACGAAATAGTTGCATCTATCACCCTGGCAGCATTCATGGCATGACCAATCTTCATACCAAATATGAGTGCAATAGGGCATATACCGTTTACGTTTAGCTTGGCACATTTGTTTTGTCATACACCGTTTAGAAACATAATATTGCTTTAAAGCTCCTTGCGAGAAATACGGTTGACTGCCCCAACGAATTTCGGTACCACACACATCTTCGCCAGGCTCACACGTTTTAATGGTATTCAAACATTTTTCCACATTACCAGTCTGATTTGAACAAACATAGCATTCCAAGGCAGAAACAAAATTAACTAAAATTACAATCAGGTGGAGAACAGCGAATTATTCATCAGGCATTCTTATGTACGAAATACAAACCTTGAGAGCAAAAGTAAAGTGATACGACAGTAATTATTATTAATTTCCAGAATTCCATTCTAAACTCTGTAGTTTCTTTAAATTAAAAAAATACACAAAACTATACACGATCAAACAAGTGTTTACAATTACAATTCTTCTACAATTTAGAAATTAACCACTCCCCACAATGTAGGGTTGTAATTTTGTATTGCAATGACAAGGAACAATTATCGATTGTTGCAAGTTTCTGTCATCGATCAGTTTCCTTCTATCAACGATTTTTCTATGAAATTTATTTACTGATTTTTCCTTTAAAAATAATGGTACACAGGCGGCTAGTTAAACAAATTTAACAATCCTCAAATATTAAGAAAATTGTTAAAGTATTAATAAACATAAATACTTTTGGCGGGTACCATTTTTTCCATACTAATAATACTTTGGTTACTCGGTTGTTGGTTTGCTATCAATCTTACTTTGGCGTGTTATCATTTAAATGTGAATGTAAACTTTGATGACATTTAAAACAAGTAATTCATTGTGTGTAGAAAGAAAGAAATTGATTTTTTGTTTTCATTGGTAAAAATATTGCAAAAATACGAAAAACTTTGTATTTGACACAGAAAAATGGGAGCAGCTTTTTTTCCAATATTATTCTTTACTGCAGTATGGGCTAGTGTTGGAATTGGTCTACCACTAATGACGCCAAAGGGCCCACATCAAAATCTTATACGCTGTACATTAATTTTAACTGGAGCGACATGTTGGCTCTTCTGGCTGTGTTGCTATATGGCCCAAATGAATCCATTAATTGGACCTAAACTAAATCAACATGCCATATTTATGATAGCCAAGGAGTGGGGAAACGGAATCGAAAAGGAATAAAAATTGCTCATTCGTAGATTCAATGAGCAATTTAATGTCGTTATACAAATTTTGGAAAGCAAGGTGAAAGGTGTAGACAAATGAAATCTTGTTGGAGTGCAAATGACAAACAATAAACAACATAATATTTATATTTTAGGAAAATTAAAAATAATTTTAAGTTTTCTTAAGTAAAATTTATACTTAATTTCCTTCAGTCTACATTCCTTCCTCTATCTTTTACCGTAGTGTTTAATTTTTATTTATCTTATTCTTACCTTTAATTCGGATTTTTAAACAATACGCCCTTATTAATTTAAATGTTAACCTTATCAAAACTTTAACAATGTTTGTGTATATGTATATACAAATTTAATGTAAACTTAAATAAACAATTACTAAGCGTTGGTTTAAATAATTGCCCTTCTATGCTAACATTTTTATTTCTTTCGGTGTAAATATCAAGTGATTTGTTTTTTTAGTTTTATTAACTTATTCTCAGAGAATATTATATCAGAGGTGTACCACATCTGAACAAAAAATTTTTAGAATCCACAACACAGCTACTTACTCTAGCCTTAGCTAAAGCAGCGAATATTCTTGTAAAATGTTATATAAAAAAAGGGAAAGCTAAACCCACTTGGTTTAATGCTAAAATTGCAGCAAAGTTTTGCAGTAACCGTTTAGCGAATTTAATACGTGATTAGCATTTCTCTACAGAGGGAGGTAAAATGAATCTCACATAGACTTTATAAGTTAATGCTTGGGGAAGAAGAAGAAAAGTAGAGACATATTTTTTGTCATTGTCCGGCTCTTGGGACAGCTATTTTTGGAAATTCGGAAATTCGGAAATTCGGCCTGCTCGGTAAACTATCACGATAGATGAGAGATGCCAACAAAAAAATATATACGTATGCGAAATAGATACAGTCGGTTTTACGGCAGGATACTATTCGGGTGCCAATTTAATCGAACCTGGAGTTTTATAAAAATATCGATATTTATGCTCTGGAATTGAAGTCTAGGATGTATTTAATTTTCATTTGAAGTTCCGCATTTTGTTTGTTCATTTATATTTCCGCGTTTTGTTGAACTGGCATAAAACAAGATTTGCCTGATAGTCGAATTGATTTAAAAGATGATTTCCTACTTAAATAATTAATATTTTCACTGTTGATACGTAGAAAATTTAGAACCTTCTATACGTTTCAGCTATTGTGCCTGCTCCCCCAATATTGTGTTTATTAAAATCTTAAATATTTTCAAGATTTGCTCCAGTTTTCGGAACAAGCTAGTACTAAACCGCATTAAACCAAAATATTTTAATATCAGTTTAATACCAAAACCTCCATTTAGAGTCGAAATTGCATTATACGTTCTCAACAAAAGAACAGTAGCGGAGGTCTTCCAGTAACGTAGAATGCCCTCATCCCACTGCTGACCAATCCATTAGGAAATGTAGTAAAATATCCAGTAAATTACTGCGGATCTGATGTATTCCTACGACTTTACACACACACAATTGGTCATTACAACCCTTCAGTCAGGATTACGGCCTAGCCTCTCACACCACTTATGTTGTGTGTGTTAATTTTATACACGAGTGATGGGGCCTACAGTTTAAAGTCGACTCCGAACGACTGATTTTTGAGAAACTTTTCATAGCAATTTTATTTACGCTCAGAGTTTTTGCTAGAAATATGCTGAGAGGTAGTCGTCGAAGAAATATTTTTTCATATTTCGTTTTTGATGTCTGACCGAGAATTTGAATCCTGACCTTTCTTCCAATAAGCCAACTCACTACCTACTAGATTACGCCGACTTCAAACAGAGGAGCATTTTGAAAATAGGAAGTAGGAGGAGACATTGTTAATGCTAGGAGTGTAACAAATCAAACGGCAAAGAATCCCCTTCTCGCTAAAGTTCTCAGATGGGCGTTGAGGGAGTAGTCCAATTACATTTCTCGTGATGATCAAGCTTATCCATATTTTAAGCGGCTTAACGGGATAACATTTCTAAAAGGGAGTCGACTACCAGGTTGCCAAGCCATTCTCCATGCCATGCACTCTGGGTATCCGGGCTTATTCAAAGCGAAAGGGTTGACAAGAAGTTATAGGAGGTGGCCAAAAATAAATTTTCAGATAGGGTACACAGTGAAATACCAAGAAATTCGGCATGAAAAACCGACTTTAGGAAAGAATAATTTTAAGAAGTACGCTCCGTATAAGGTTTCAAATGACCTCGCACTCCTCAAAAAACTTCGACCAAAACAACTTCTATAATAAACATTGTCATTCCCGATGGAAGAAATAAAACTTCCTGGTATGCACATGCATTAAAGGAAGGAATGCCGGAGACTAGTTTGGGTTCTCAAAACAATATTGAGAATTTAATTGAGATTATTAATAATTTTATGGCTAATATGCAGAATATGCTGCAGCAATTGATGCAAAACCATGTTAATTAAAGTAAGAACCTGTATTTTAGTTAATAGTAAGTTGGTTTTGTTAATCCCTCGTTTCTTTTGTATAGATGACTCAACAATTGTGACGTAAAGAGATGACCTTGGGATCGAACTAATGCAGTCATCTGTGTATATGTCGTATGAGGCTGAAGCTCATCCTGGTGACCTAATTACCCTTCTGGATGTCGTCTCGTCTTGGGTTCTGAATGTGCGGCCATAAATAATCGAGCTCTCTACCTCTTATCCTTTTCCAATTTCCCAAGTTCTTCATTATCCTCTCTCTCTTTTCTAGGACGAATTTACAATGGATAATTTTGACTTCTGGGTATTCTATTTGTCCCATTGACACACAACCTCAAACCTAACTTAACCTAATGAAAATAAATTTAAACAAAAAATGTCTTTCTTGAGAATATGTTTCTGGAATGCTAACGGCTTAAGCCAATATAAAAACGAGATTGCAACATTTTCTTCATTCGTTTTAATGAATGGTTATTGTACCTACGATACTAAACATCCGGGTGGTAGAGCATGTAGAGCATCAGGAAGTTAAGCACTTTTTAATTCCAGGCTGCATAAAAAGTAACATATCCAGGGCACTTCAATAGATCAACCTGATAATGGAACTACAATTTCAGCAGTACATTGGTCTCCTAAATAAGATGTTCTCAAAGAGCAGTTTATTGAATATTTTAAAATCCTCGGTTCAAAATTCATATCAGGCCGTGACTACAATGCAAATTATACATTCTGGAGCTCGCGTCATCTTACCCTAGAGGAAGATAATTGTATGAGGCTCTGTGATGTAAACAAAAATTCCTAACGGCATTAACATCACTGCCTCTAAGAACATAAAACGTGAAAGCGTATCCTTAATTTCATCTTATCATCCTATCATTCACCCACCCACGCAGCCTAACAAATTGTAGTTTGTTATATCCAAACAAGAGGACAAACTGGCATAGACATAAAATGCCCATACTAAGTTCCTAATAAGCCCGGAAGGAAGAACGAGTATAATCTCGAATATTATTTGTTGAATTTGGGTGCAACTGAAAAGACAGATTATAGATTATGAAAAAAGTACGAAAAGTACTTGTGAGGAAAAAGTTGATGCTTTTGCAAACCATTTGCCCTTTAAATTTCCGTTTTTCCACTTTGAATACAGCTATTAAGAGGCTGAATGTAAACCACTCCGCAGTATGGCAAAATGTTAGGCTTATTAATAATAAAAATCTTACCTACCTAAGCTTTACGAGTTATCTTGTTCCTATTTAACTCCATTCTTTGAGTTGGTTCAGTTTCAACGTCATGAAAGATTTCGGATATAATTATGATACCTAAACGGGGCAGTGATATAACTCAAGTTACGTCATATCAGCCAATAAGTTTGTTGCCTATTCTCTCAAAATTGTACGAAAGAATATTTCTTTATAGCTAAATTCAGGAAGTAGTTAAAATAACATCATATCACTACTGAACAAATTTAAATCTACATGTTTTTGAGAAAAAACAGTATTATACTTACTCTTCATAAGTATTGCCAAGCATTTGACAATGTCTGGCACAATGGTTTGATATACAAAATTATAACACTATTACCCGCAAACTTCCATAAATTCTTCAGGAGTTATCTAGAAAACCGATATTTTCACACATAATCAAATTCTAATTTATCCTTCCGAAAAAGAATGCCATTCTAGTATTTATTGTTCAATACAAATATACCAACGAGCTTATGACACGAATGATACACTATTCATGAAAACCCTGTACATGCTTCTGTACGACTCCAATCCCTTGTTAATAAGTTAAAAAATGATTAGATAAATGCAAAATTAACATTAATGCTAGTAGATGTGTCCACATAACTTTCACACTTAAAATAAAAAAAAAACACACACACACTAAGATCTTACATGAATACACCACATTGCGGCAAAAATAACTCAAATTAAACTAAAATCCACCCAACTTCTTATCCTCGGTCATCTCTGTATTTTTATTTTATAAAGCTAATATGGTTATATGACATTCAGTTATTAGAATATTCTCATCACCCAATATATAAAATTGCAGAGAAGACAGTCTAAAGCCCATAACACCTATAGTGTTCAGCTCTTTTCAAACAAATCTACTCCATTTATTACTCCCAACCTCTAATTGAAAAGCATTTTAAAATTTGCAACGGACAACCCAAGTCAAGCGGTAGAGTGTATCAGCCGGAGTAACTGGTACACCAGTCTTCATCAGCAATTGCAGCAATCCCGGCTGTTTTGAGCTCTCATAGCACCGGTACTAAGAGGACTCCTTAGGAAGGTCAACGTGTAGCCACCTTAGATCCTCGCTGATTAAATAAATGACGATAAATAATCCGACATCCCGATCATCTCTTCACTACTTGTATATATGAATTAGTTGGAGAAAAAAATGAACTGTGGAGACTATTGAAAAGCCAGACGACTTCGTAAACACAGCTTCAAGGGCTGTATTAACAACGCCTTACGTCTTGTCAAGATAAATTTGCAGTAACTTTAATGAACATCAGCGGTCGGAATGCATACGTGCTCAACGGAATTAAAAAACTTTTTAACAACAATCAATGGACTCTGTATGGTAATTTTTAATTAAGTTAAGTTAGAAGTGTCTGTTAACATAACATTCACTGTAAAAAAAAGAATATCACTTTCGTAGCTAACTTTACATACATACATACTTCTTTTTTATTTTCAAAAAAAAAAAAAAAGAACGTAAACGGGGTAATATAAACATGNNTGTTCATAACAGCATAATTTGTAAACTCATATCGGTAGTGAAATGATATACTTTTTCTGAAATTACTTACTTTAATAGGAGAAAACTGCTGTTGAGCAGTGTATACAAGCCTAGTAATAAGATAATATTTTCTCCCTTAGTGTTGGCAGTAGTGTTTTGGAATTTTTTTTATTGTAATCCTTTATGACAGGATCTTTGTGTAATCGGAAAAAAGCCGATCACAATATTATTTAAATTATTTATTTTAGTTAATTTTTAATAAAAAAAATAAACAACTCTCTATTTACATATATGGTATAACATATATAGTATAACTTTTATAAATTAATTAAAGGTTGGATCTCCAGAGTCTGTCATTAGAACCATATAATTTTGGATCTGCTATGTATACATGTGTACATATATATGTATATTGAAACTCTTGTGTATTAGATTATACTATACATAAATAATTAATATGAAAGCAACGAAATGCATACCATGCCTGTATCTGTGGAATAAGATGCCATTATAGATTTCAGCAATAACCTTGTAGTTGATAACCCCCTGATTGTGCCAATATAGACTATCGGTTTTTATTTTGTCATTATTCTCACTTCAACTTATTTCCACCGTTCCAAATATGCAAAAGTTCAATGAACGTATGAAAATATATGAAAATGTTTTCCTTCATATTTAGTAGGATATCCCTAAAGCTCAAGCATACCATTTAACCCATTTGTAATTGAATGTACCAGTTTTGTTTAGTGTCTTTGTCGCCATGCACTCAAGAGCCAGTTTTTCATTTAACTTTTGTTGAGATTTAACGACTGCGTAACAGTTCTTCCAAATGATCTCCTAAATACTCTCTTCGAGACATATCGGAACTTTGTGCAAGAGTATTAAGCTTGTGAGGCAAATCACATCTTCACATTTGCAGCAGTATGATTTGGGTTCATTGACATGTTAGAAGTAATTACCATCACTAATTCTTAACTCTTCTGAACTTTAGGTAAATTTGTTCTTTAGAATATTTAAATACTCTCTCTAATTCATTATCTCCTCGATAAATTCCAAACTTCCCATGCCTGGTGTCTGCACACATTCCTACGGTATTACACTACCAAGATCATGTTTAGCTGTTTCTCGTAAGTTTTTTGGATTGAACTCTTTATTCTTCTTTCTCCATACTAAAGCATATCAAATAAGATTTGGAATAATTTGTTTTTTTTTTAGTCAAAATATATCATTTGAACTCGTATGGATGTACTTTTGAATGGAGGAAAAAGAAATGAGGAGCTCGATCTTGTGAACAAAAATCATAATATCTGTAAATATTCACCATATTTTTTCACTCTTGTCACTCGTTGTTACGCCTTTCAAAATGCAATAATAGACCGACTTAATTGTCCTTGTTATGCTTAACATTTTATAAGACGTGTGAGTTCTAGTTTTGTAAAATAGTGATAAGAATTCAAATGCCTAACTTAAACCGTAGTTTTCCTTTCTGTAATAAAAAACAATGTCAATTGCATGTAAATTTAAATTACGTAAAAAACTTTAGAATTTATTCTATATTTGAAAAATAAAAATGTTTCATTCAAGAATTTTAATAAATAGTTCCGGATATTCCGGGTCCATATTGGTAACCAGCAGCTCCGGCTACAGGTGGTACAAAACCAGGAGTGCCTATGGCTCCCAAGCCACCACCTACAATACTGTTGGCATAATTGCTGGTATAATAACTGGATGGATAACTGCCATAACCAGCATAACCAGGACGAGCGTAAGGATAAGCCGTATTTAAACGATTATAGTACGAATTATAAGGATAAGCATTATAACCACCGGTATAAGCTCCATAACCACCATAACCACCATAACCACCATAGCCACCGGTATAACCATTGTAACCAGGGTAACCAGCATAACCGTCTAGAATTAAGAATCATTTTATTATCATTTTATATAAATTGTAACTAGATTTAAATTTCTAAAAAATGGTAGGTGCATCAGAATTAAATACTATTTTATAGCACTTAAAAAATTTTTTTAATTTTATAATATTTTTAAATATTATCGCCTTCAGTTTCTTGATATCCTAATTGGAATTTTCTAATATTCTAATTGATCATTTGTATAAAAAATACAACATTTTTATGTATGTAATAAACTTTCTAATTTTATCCTGTAGAACGTTGATTGGCTGGTGAAATTAATACAAAGTTTTTTTTTTATTGTACACATTTTCATTTCATTCGAAATTATGCGAATTATTGCAATTGATATTCATTGAATTTACGTTAAAATTTCGAACAACAATGAATACTAAACACTTTACCATTTAAATAAAATAAGTAGCAAGAATTACCAATTGAATTAAAATAATGATCTGATATAATAAAAAGAAAAAACAATTTTATTAATTGTATATTAAGCAAATACGTACCCAAACCTAATTTCGATTGGTAGGGATTAGAATAACCACTATAACCACCGTAACCACCGTAACCACCGTAACCACCATAACCGCCGAGAGTGTCTAAACCTGTTCCATAACCACCTACACCAGCGTATCCACCGATATAACGTTTTTCTTGGTGTTTCTCTTGCCACGGATTAAGACTACTGGCGGATCCTTTTAACTCCTCTGCGTTTTCGGAAGTTTCTGATGCTGATGCTATCAAATCCGATTCATCCGCTCTTACGATCATGGCAAAAGCAAAAACAAGTACACATACGGTCTAGAATGATTTAAATTTGTTTAATTTTTATTAATTAAGTTCTTTTTGTAATCCACTTACAAAACGCTTCATATTGATAAATATGTATTTGACGCGGGCAAAACGGTATTACTTTTCAAAAAAACACTGCGTGCTATTAACGCTAAAACTACTAGACAGCTACTAATGCCAAATTCATGAGAGTTTTAAGCTTTTATACTGATTTTAAAATGTGACTAAATACATAAGAAGTATTGTTTTTCTATTAGTGTTTAAACTTATTTCAGTACTTTTTACTTGATTTTTATTGTATTTTTTTTTTTGGTTTTTTTTTATCATTTAGCGCATGAGTACCACAATAACCATTCAATTGTTTGAGGCTTTTCTCTTAAATATTAATAAATTGTCACTTGCCAAGAGGCTCGTGTAGTGTTTTAAAGTGCTATTCGAGTAGAATATTTAGACAAAAGTTATCGACTTATTTTTGCATGATGTTAACACAATCACATTTAGTCTGACCTACTTATCCAAACTTGGGAATGCGCATTATTTAAGGTATGACAACAGTTAAAACGGACCACCTTAATATATGCAAACTTAAGAGATTAAGAAACAGTTATTTAATCGAATTTAAGGACCACAGCCGAGAGAATTGACCATCAATATAAGGAAATATTTAAATTCATTTCATAAATTTCGTTATGCACGAGATATCTGAGCTAGGAATTGAACTATGAGTTCGCGTCTAATAAACCACTTAAGTTGTAATAGTATTGGTGTGCCGAATGCGATATCGCTCCATTTGTTTTTTATCTTGTTACATCATCTGAAAGTGCTGATCTTACTATTTAAAACTTTTTTTTGAATTTCTGCGATATCTTTTTCTGTCTCGGTAATATCGAGCAATTCTGAGGACAGATTCAGATTTATAGCACCAAAAACCGATCTTTAGAAAGTTCAATATTCTGCTTGTTACTATTTTACCGGGTAATCAAATAATGTAATATAGGGTCTTTCAACAGGGTCATCCGAACGTTCATAGTTGATGTCGGTCGATATATTGATTTGTTGAAGCTACAACTGTCAAACTAGTCGACATTTATTTAGCCTCTGTTTCCAAACCATGTATCCATAACTTTCATTGAAAAATCATGTCCAGAGATATGCCCATATCTGAGTGAATGGGTACGTGAACAAACAAAATTATCGAATATTTCGATTTATACACACAATCCGGCAAAATTGGATCCAATCCATCTGAAGAAGCCGCTGCGACCATTTCAACGATGCTATATTCTATACATAATATCATCATCATCTTTTGCGATTATATCTCACACACACTTAGTTTTATTTAAATTTAAAGATAGGAAGCGCTTAAAAAAGACCCTATAAGTAGGAAATAGTTTAAATATAAAAAAACGACAACAACAAAACTATTTCAAATAAAAAACCGATATTTGCGAAATATTTTCAAGTCATGCCTTTTACTTTCTTTTGCATTGTTTTCTAAAAAGAAGACAGCATCACAAATATATTTTCTAGACAAAACTGAAAATATACTTACTATTAACGCTTTAAATTTAATAAAATATTAAAGTATTTTAACTACTTTCTTAAAAATGATTTTTATTTTTTTTTTTAATTATTTTTAAAATTATATTGTCTTATTTTCATACACATAAATACATATTTATTTCAACAATAAAAATTTTTTTATAAATAAAAAAAATAAAATTTCACTAAAATTAATGCTAATATAAGAGAATTAATTATAAAATTTAAACAATGTAGAAAAAAACCAAATAATTCAATTTCATAAGGAACAGTGTACAAAAAGCCCGATGAAAACAATAAGTTTAGATCCTTTACATGCCGCCATATATTTTTAGAAATTTGTATTCTCTCAGGATGCAAGGGATTTAAATTTGGTAAATTCATATCCTTATAATTTTCCTCAATATTAGTTTTATGTATGAATTTAACAGTTTCCGATAAATAATAAATTAAAGAACAGCTAATAGTAGTTTGGAGTCTCTACGCCACAGTTTTTAATTTAGAATTATTATCTCTTCAATGTCGTCGAATCGATGAGGATCGTTTGCAAACAGATTGCTCATTAACAGTGTGTGTAAAGAAAGAGGTTTTAACAAGAAATTATTATGAGGTTAACTAGTTGTGATGGTAAATTCTTTGTTGGATAACAGAGTCAGTTGAATCGTACTCTATATCTATGAATCGTATTATTAAATATTTGTGTAATATTTATTTCAATACTAAAGTATTTCAGAGTTTTAAAGATGCCTGAATATATAACTCGAATACATAATATTTGTTTAATAAAAAATTGGTCTACGAATAATTAGGTTTGTTAAACGCTTTCTTAAAATGGTGTCGAAACTCGGTGTTACAAGGTTACCTTTATATATTATATTCATCCTATGAAATATTTCTTCATTCATATAATATTAAAATATATCAAATGCTCCCATGGATATTGGAAAGAGATTTATTTTTCTTTATGCAGTTCGCATACGTTTCTTCATCTACGTTTCTTCAAGACTTAAAATTAATCTAAAAGTACTGATACTCTAGCTTTGGAATTTGGTCTAACCATTTATTTAAATAATGCATCCGTGATTCTTAATGTTTATCTAATAAGTTGGTATTTCTTAATCGGTTCTCAATATTTTTTGGGTTTCTACCAAACTTTCATATTTTGGTCCATTTTTGTCTAATTTACTTCTCTTCCTTTTGAGTAATTTATGTTTCTTATAATAAATAATTTCTTCACATGAAGCAACGTGTTTGCGAAATCCAAACATGCTTCATTGCTGGTTGCATAGTGTGTAGTTGTGTTTCTGGTTTCTTATTATCTGCGATTTGAAGTTTTGTCTGCAAATACACGATATGAACTGAAGTGGTTCATCTGGATCATTAAAAGACTTTTGACACGGTTGATCACCTACTTTTAGCCTAATTTCTATAAAGCTTAGACATCTTTTAAATTTCTCTGCTGCTTTAACTCGACTTATAACATCATATCTTTTAAATCGTTTACAATTTGTACATTCAAATAACGGTCAATCCACTGCATTAAATCTCTATAGAGGTGGCCAATTCCAGAGCCAATTCTTGAACTACTTCTTGAACTACTACTTTGCTGAAAGAATTTTTGCATTGTAAAGTGCACATGTATGCTGACGATGTGCAGGTGTACTTAAGTAGTCCTCTCTCTTGATGCAAATATTGTGAATTGAACAAAATTCATCGTTGGGCCACAGGAAATGGACTATGTTTGAATCCCCTAATAATAATTAGTAAAATAACACTTGATTCTAATATTAGTGCTGATATTTTAATAAATGTTGAAAAAATTAATATTATACAGGTTTACGTGACTAGAGCAAGTTAATGCATTAGTATGTCAAATTTTGTAATAAGATTAGATGCCTGTGGACGACGCAATATTTCACTGCGTTACGTATTAAGCCAATTATTCTAAAATCATATTATTTACCGAGTTTAACGTATGGATGTGAACTTTTTTTTCAACATTGTTAAATATGTGTATGGTCCATTTTGCCTTAAAGCTTTATAGTGTTACTTTCGACAATATTTTGAATGCCTAAACACTACAATGCCTTAAGGATAAAGTTTAAATTGTCAAATCGCTAAGGTTTAGAAGGATCATAGTTCCCTTACACCAATACCTTGTATCCAAATGACATTTTTTTATATATGCTCTTCGCCTTTGGAATTGTCGACCACATACTCATGAACTCTATAGAAATGCAACTATTTTATTTTACTCAACACAATATCAGCATATGATAATTAATTTGAAAATTAATTTATTTAATTGCTGAACTTTGGTTTCTTGAACTATAAATATAAGAAGATGTCTTATTGTGCAGTAATTAAGGAAGTAAATAAATAAATAAAATTAATAAAAAAATATGTTTTGATGATGCACTGCACGTACAAAGTTTCATCGCACAAACGTCTTATTATTTTAGTTGCAAAGAATCCGTCCGTGTAAAATCACTTTCAAGCTATACTTTGGGTTGGCTTAACAGTCATTCAAAATCGAATGCTCTTTACAAAAAGTTACCACATTT
Source organism: Sarcophaga bullata (assembly GCA_005959815.1). Taxonomy (NCBI): domain Eukaryota; kingdom Metazoa; phylum Arthropoda; class Insecta; order Diptera; family Sarcophagidae; genus Sarcophaga; species Sarcophaga bullata. The sequence goes on from QOCX01000119.1 coordinate 76,299, forward strand.
TCTCTGACAACGATTCACATCTTTATGACAGTTATACTCTGATCTTTATTGAGTTCATCTAAAATATTTATAGAGTTTTCAAAAGAAGAAAAAAAAAGATTCATACGCCTTATGCCTAGTAGCAAAGATACTGTATTTGAAGCATCTATTATTAATTCGCGGCATTTTAAGAAAGAATGAACTGTTATGAACTCTGTTTCGGATTCCAACTGAGGCTAGTCCTTCCAATATGCAGAAAATGCGAAGCATTAGAGCTGTACGTAGATTTTCGTATAACGTTATTAAAATGTTTGAGTTTATTTTTCTTAACATTAATTATTAGGTATTGTGATGTTAATTTTGTGGACCGAAAGTGTATGCGTATGGAAAACTTTCTTTGAGATATCTTCAGTTCTTAAAAATTTTTTTCGAATTGGCATGAAAAATTTTGAAACGGTTAAAGTACTTTTTTTAAAATCCACGTGAGAAGACATTTCTGAAGTTTTCAAAAAAAAAAATTTCTACAGTGGTAAAGATGAACTGATATCAGTCAATAGAAAAACGTATACGAAAGAAGTGTACGAGAATTTTATATTAATTTTCATTGTTCATTGCTTATTATTTTTTTCTTATATTTTTTGATTTTTCATATGTTCTGTACGTAAGTGTTATAAACTTGATCATTCAAATGTACATATGTATGTACATTCAGTGGTCAATATTGACATTGTTTTTTTTTTATGAAGAACAACAATGGCGGTCATTTACATAGAAAATTAAACAAAATATTGTATTACACTATTCGTACGATTATAACCTGCATACATACAAGCGTAGCATGTTTCTTCTCTCTGATTTGACAAATTTGCAAATATACAAAATTATGTATATTGATTGTATTGATTGATAAAAAGAATTTAGTGTAAATATAAATAAAATAGAAAAATATTTTAACTTGGCCTATATTAGTAAGCTCAATGACCGCAACAAGACATACTTACTTTATAAGGTGACCTAAGTAGGACTGATGATCGTTGTCTGATGGGTTTTTAAAGTGCCAAAAGTTTGCTGTTTTTATGTGTGTTTTATTTTCATAATTTGATTATCGTAACCTGTAAATGCTATCTGTTTCACATAGGATAGAAATATTAAAAATTCTCTCTCATTCTTTTTAAACCAAAAGTTCAATTGAATAGAGTAACTAAACATGAAATATATTTAAAAAATCTTAGGCAAGATTCATAATTAGCAGAACTAAAGATTTGTAAAATTGTGGGTCTTTCCAGCTAAATTCTTCCATAACGAATATAATAACTACTGGCCCAAATTTATAATGTCGTTTGAATATGCTGCTATGTACTGTAACTGAGCAAATGAAAATATGCTGTAAAATCGAATAACTTTTCAATGATCAAGTTTATCTAATTTTATTGCATTTATTTATTTCCAACTTTAAAAAGTTTATAAATTGAATTTTCTATGAAGGTTTAAATGTAAAAAGTGCTTGTAAGACCACCTTCTACATATATGCCATGAACCGCATTTAAGTCACACAGTCTGAACTAAAGTGCAACTATAGTCTTTGAGTCACAATATTCTCTGTATGTAAGTACACAGCGAAAAATTTTTTTCAAATGATGCTTCACTCGTACAAAATTTATTTAAAAAACGAACATAAAACCTTTTTATAAACAATTTCTGAAAACAAAAAAATTGTGCTGTAGTTAGTTTAGCAGAAAAAATTTCTTATTATGAGCTTTCTTACAGTTAAACTAATAACTTTCGTTGAAATTATATCCTCTTTTATTATACAAAAACAATTAAAGCCACTTAATGAAACATTTATAATTTTTCCTACCGCAACAAAATGAATTTCTTCCTATTTGTGTAATAAAATTCTATCAGTTTATACAAGCAGACAACTTGCAACCTCCGACCGTTGTAAGTACCGTAAACTGATACCGCAGAGCTACTTTATTGTCATTTTTAAACGACAATGGAACCAAACCTTTCCTGATTTTGGAATAAAAATTTATGTTTATATCGTGTAAAATATTTTTAATTATTATACCATAATCACATGGTATTAATTAGTAAATTTAATAAATAATTTAAAAAAGGAAATTTAATAAATAATTTTAATTTTAAATAATAATAAAATAATTGCTTTTTGCACAATGTATCCAACCTGAACATACTATTTCTACGAACTTATCAATTTTAGACACAAACATAAAAATACTAATTTTCCCATCAACTGTTAACAAAGAAGTTGTTAGAAATTTTTTATTTCATTTTAAACGCCCTTAACGTCAGTTTTGCGTTAAATTTTTTTTTTAATTTTTTTTTCTTGCAATAGCAAAAAAAAAAATTGAAAACATCAACTTAAAACACAAATGAAATACATGTTAGCGACCTTACTTAAAGTAAACAAACAATTAAAAAAAATGAAAAAATGTTAAGAAAAATAAAAGCGGTTAAATTTAAATGACAATTAAATCGTTTATACTGGACAATATCGAGAAATTTAAAGACTGTAATACTATTTTCTTTGCATAAAGTTAAAAAGGTGTTAATTTTTGTACCTATTAAGTCAAAATTGAAACAAATCTATAAAATTTTAAAAGAGTCAACACTAACTATTATTTATGGTTGTGTGTTGTCGATATTGATGTCATTACTATGAGCAATTATTTTAGAGCAAATGTTAATTAGCTTCGTAAAAACATATAAACATACATATCTGATCTATTAAATATAAACGTGCAAAATAACTACAAATTTGATTTTGTTTAACCAAATCGTTTCCTTTTTAGATAATACAATATAGATACATTATACATAAACATACTTAACACATGCACATACTTTATACATACACAGATGTACATACATATTTATGTGATATCGTATAACAATACATACATTTTTTTACTCAATACTCAAAGTAGGTAGGTAGATAATTTCAAAATAAGAATATACAACATATATCTTATTGGCATGAAATAATCATAATGATATAATAATAATTTTATAATATTTAACTTTTAATATAACATTCAGAAGCGGAATACAATGTTAATAAAGCATAATACAATATTTGTAAAATTACATAATTTCTAAAACTGAAAACAAACTTTCTGGTATTTATAGTTTATAGAATTTTGTTTACAAGCACTATGTTCGCACAAATAATGTAAAATATTTCAGAAACACTAAAACAACAGTTTTTTATAACGTAATATTGTTCCCACCTCAATAATCAACTACGAACTGGGGGTACAGCTTGACTGTTTATAAATACTTTGAACTGAGAAACCGTTATACCTATTTGGGAAGTGGTTAATGGAAAAAGAAAATATTGAAACACAATAAAGTACCGAAAAAGTAGCAAAGTCACAAAATAGAAACCGTCAAGTGTCGATAGAGTATTTTCAGCCTTGAAATATAGCTTTGGCCGCCACAAAGAATAAATTTTAGAAAATATTTAACGAAATTTTATTTTAAAAATAAATAAATTTCAAACTATTAAAACATTTGATTTTTTTTTAATTCAGAACGCTTACCTAAGGGTAAACCGAACCTGATTAATCCGAACTTGAATTCAAAGTTTTCTCATGAAAAATTTAGACGGTATACAGCACGATGTAGGTACGAGAAGACGAGCGTAAAAATATAAATTTTTTGTGGAGATTTATGGTAATCGGATTTCCAGACATGGGTGTTGGTCAGGGCTTTTCATACGACATGAAACAAACTGAATTGAAAGAAATCTGTGCATACAAAATGCTCTCGTTTATCATAAAGAAATTAATCATTCACCTCTCTGTTCCACATGGGAGTCATGACCAAAATTTCTTGAAGGAAAATTTAATATTTCGGACTTTATAACGTAAGAGAGTTAAACCCAAAATTTCTTTTAGGGAAATCGAAAACTTCAATCAGAAGAATGACTTCTTCTACTGTGGGTAGCATTTTTTGGAGACGAGTTACTGGAAATCTTGTATGATTAAACGCATCATCTGTGGCTCAACTTTAAAAATCACAAAATCATAAATTTCAACAGATAAAATTATGCACAAGAAAACAACGTAGAAATTTCCAAGAATTCTTACTGTAAGAATCGGCTTAAATCAAAAAATTATTGAGCTAACAAATTGGCCAGAATTTAATCGAATGACAGATATGTGAGGAATGCTATCCAAGTGGGTTATTGATGAAAATAATGCTGAAAACTTAATCAGTAGTGTGAAGAATAGCATATTTAAAATTTAAAATTTGTAAGAATATTTATTTCCGCTTCTTTAACGAAAAATAAATGAAATGACCTTAGTTATTAAATGTTGAAATATGGATTATGTCACACAACAACGATAATAAAATATATAATATATATACAGTGCACTCTCGATAATATGAACACTCCAAAATATAAACACCTTTCCTTAACCATTGACTACTCCAAAATATGAACTTTGTACAATGGCTTTAAAATTTGAACAGTTTTTTTTATTTTTAAAGCATACAAATTTCAATTACAAAGCATTAGAAATTGAAGAAATCTTAAGTTATTTATGTTTATTTTAATACCAAATTTTAAAAAGCCACTCATACATACATATATGCAAGGTCAAGATCTATTTTTTCGTAAGTTAATACATGTACGCGAACGCAAATGCATGGTCAATAATTAAAGTGCTACTCAAACGTAAATAATTTGTGAAATATACACATACACATAATTGGTCATTACAACCCTTCAGTCAAGATTGCGGTCTAGCTTCTCACACCACTTATGTTGTGTGTGGGTTAATTTTATACATGAGCGGCGGGATCTACAGTTTAAAGTCGACTCCGAACGACAGATATTTTTGAGAAACTTTTCATGGCAATTTTTTTCACATTCAGAGTTTTTGTCAGAAATCTGCTGAGAGGAATATTTTTTTTCATATTTTGTTTTTGATGTCTGACCGGGGATTCGAACTCTGGCCTTTCGTATAATAAGCCAGCACACTTCCTACTAGTCTACGGCGACTGAAATATGCATACAAAAAAAAGCACAAATTTTTAACTTTTAAAGAAAAATATGAAATTTTGAAAAATTTACATAAAGGTACAAGTGTTACTAATTTAGCGAAGAAGTGTGGAGTAATGAAGTTACAACATATGGAATAAAAAAAATAACAATTTTATTTCAAAATATGTCAACAATACATTTTTTGACCTGGAAAAACAATGCGTCCTTCGGAGTACCCAAAAATGGAAAAATCTTTGTATCGATGATTTTTGCGTATGAGAGATAAAAAGATTCCGATTAGTGAATGGATTTTAAAAGAAAAAGCCAAAAAACTTCATTATAAAATTAGAGAAAACAACATATTTTTTAACAATTTAAAGCATTTGTATATATAAACAATTTCGAAAATATGAACAGGCTTTGTTTTAATTAGTTCACATTATCGCGAGTGCACTGTATAGTATTTCCTAAAAGTACATGAAAAGATAAATAAATCTTCAAAAAGGTACCTAATCGATTAAGGTTATAATTTAAGAGATATTTGCAAAATAAAAGTGACCTTATAAATGTGAGAGGGTAATCATGTGGTTCAATTTCAATACAATCTTCTAATTTAATATAGGAATATAATAGTAACCTAATCTAACTTGGCATTGAAAATGATCTGGATTAAATAAGTAAAATGTACACAACTATTTTCGAATAGCTGACAAATTTAATGAATGAAAGAATACAGTAATATATAGGAGCAAAAAGCAATGTTGATAGATTCTGGCTGACAATAAAACTTGCTGAATGGGAAAAATTAGGAGCTATTTGTACAAGTCCTTTGTTTGAAACGTTCATACTGAATCTGGAAATCCATTTCTAATATATATTGGATAATATCTGCTTTAGGTAAATCTTATTATACCTCTGGACCTTAATTCGAATCAAATAAAAATGAATGAATTAAAATTAAGATTATCAAATTTTCTCCGTTTAATACTGCATTGAATGCCATTGACTTTAGATAAGAAAATCAAACGAGAGCTGAGAAACAGAGAAACAAGGTGTTATCTCCCTTAAATATATCCGGTGGTTGTTGTTTTAAAGGAAGCGGTGATATACGCCAGTTGATTGAAATAAAATGTAACAAAATACATTAGAAAATTTATCAAAGGGGATGTAAGCTCATCTGCAGATCAACCACTTTAAATAACTCGAGAAGCTTGAGAAGCAAAGTATTGCACTCGATTCATATATATTGCTACATACTGAAATATTGTCAAAATTCCCAAAACAACATAACTTCTAAGTAAAATTTCTCTAAGTGAAGATAGTGCAGGCAACCTGTTTTTTGATCGAGAAGTGGTTTCAAGGGCCTTAATTGTTAAAATTTAAGATTATCTGTTAAGCAGGTAAATATAAAGTCGCTGAATCCAAAATTTTGCAAGCCTCTTATTTTTTATCATTAAAGAGACAATTCCTGAGGCACTGTGGTCGAGGTCCACACTCATTGTATCAACAAGTGTGGTTAAAGAAGTAAAATTTCTGACGAACTATACTTAAAATCAATTACTGCAAATACCAGTCAGCAATCTGTAAGCGGTAAATACGGCGAAGACAAAAATAAAGTAATTAAAACTTTAATTAATTACACTCGTACTGACTACAGACAAATGGCAAGATTGAAAAGGAACGGAACTATTTTTATTGATGTTCCGCCTTGAGAACAAAGTGTTATAAAATTTTCAAAAAATAATAAAATCAATCAGCAATTGAAGTGAACACACGAAAGGCAAGCAACTTCAACCGAATGATTGCTAAAGTCTGAATAAGAAAGGAGGGAAAGGATAAGGAGGGAAAAGAAGTAGAGTTTTTGAAATTATATTGATTATTTATTTGCACTGTTTGAATGTCATACAAAATTAAGGCAAAAATAGTATTAAATATTATCGTATTATAAGAAATTTATTAAAAATTTCGGAAATAATAGTTATTTTAATAATTTTACGAAATACTATGTAAATAACATTCACAGGTCACAAGTAGGCCATGTTTGTTTGTTTAGTTAATACAAATTTTTAAAGATTTTGATTTTATTTTTCCAATCTTCTTAGGATTATTTTACATATTTTTAAAAACTGATTTGTTTGTGGATATTTACCTCTGAAAACAATACTTTAAAAATTTCGAAAATTCACTATCTGTCAGTTAATTATAAAGATGGACGAACAATTTTATAATTTATAACTAGACGAAGCAAATAAATTTATAAGCTTAAAAATCTAAGAATATTCCTCACAAAAGAATATTAGAATTTGCAATTAAGTACACAGGCTCATATTTTATTATATTCTGTACCATATAACTGCATACATATTACGTTTTACTCATCTGTGAATAAAGAGAGTAGGTCAGCAAAAGACATACATAAGCATGCAAGCTACATGCTTCTAACATACATAAAATAAACATAAATATTTCTAATAATCATAAATATTTTGTATTGTGCTCGTATGTACTCAGTTGAATGTTGTCGACTATATTATGCTGATGTTTTAGATGTCGTACCAAAACAATGGAAATATTTTCATCACACATTATTCAGTGGGAATTAAATAAAAAATATTGTTGTTATCGAAATGATTTTCAATATCGGGATTCATTCTAGTATTGTAGATGACATTGATCAGAGCAGAGGTTGTAATAGTAATAAAATATTTTAATATTTAAAGCACATTTAAAGTAAAATAGATTTTATTAGACAAAAAAGGAAATATCACATGTTGTTATTACTATTCGCTCTTACGTATGTACATATTTCTTTAGTTCTAGAAGAATCAGTTTAATTTCAAAATAAAAAAAAACAATTGAAATTAAACTTGTTTCACTAAAAATATGTATTTCCGATATGATTATTATGAATGATTATTATTATTATCATTTATCTATTGTATAATTTAATTATAAAATTACAATGAAGGTTAAAATATGTATATTGCTTGAATTAGAATCGAACAATATTTATTAATAATATCTTTTTGCCAGCTAAATAAATATTTCAAGAGTTTTGATGTTGTAAAGAGCGTAAATTAAATTCGATTCTGTTTAGTTGTTTAGTGTCTATATCAAGATTTGTGTTAAACTTAAAATAAACCACAAATTTGTAGTAACAAAATGTTATTCCTTTCCATTTAGAAGATAAGTGTGGATATGCCACAGAAGTATTTCATTAACAAAAAACAAATAATAACTCAATCTGCTTAATATATTGGAATTTTACTTACAATTATATTGACTTAATTCTCATACATAATGAAATAAGTTCTCTGCAAACTGTGATGCAGGAAACTGTTACATTTCCGTTGCAGCTGCACCTATAAACACTTGCAAGTATAGATGGTGAATCTTACTACATTATATGAGGTATTTCGAATGGAATACAAGAAAGAGTCCATTTTTGCTTTTGTTACCAAGCATTTCATCTCAATAGAGATTTCAACCCACTTTTAGTGTTAGTAATAGGAGTGAAGTTCTTGAATAAACGTTTGAGATACAAAGGTTAGAAGTTTACGTAATACAAAAAAACTGAGTGAGATTCTTAATATAAGAGAACTGCAACTGGTATTGCTTTCGATTCGCTGACTGATGTTTTTAATAATGCCACAGATATCCCAACTGCTTAGATCAGTTTCAAGAATATCCCATGCGCGTTGGAATATCCCATGCACTCTTACTTTCTCTATATTTCTCTTTATTTTGCATCCTTAACTAAACGTAAAAGTTAACTTAAGAATAATCATCGAAAGAAAGCCTGTAGAATTTTCTACGATATACGATTAATTTAAAAGTAAGATGAGTTTCCATTTTCAAAAGTGCTACAGTCAGTTCCTTTTATGTTGAAGATGAAAATGTCAGTTAGCGTTCCTTAATTTAACTTAAACGAATAAAAATGTGGGACTTCGACTCATTCTGCTTTTTATTCCAGATGGCCTTTTGATACAGTAATTCGAGTTTGACTATATTATTACTAACCTCAAGGACGATCTGCTAGCCACTGACACTAGAAATGCTAGAAAAAAATTGTTTGTCATCAAAACATCAAATAATATAAAATCGAGTACCTGTTGACACACTTCCCAGTGGAGTAAACGTTGCAAATATTTCGGTAAAAGTTCTTCTTTATGCGGATGAAATTGTCATCTTATCTGACGCTCCAAAAGTTCTCCAAACTATGATTAATGATGCTATTTATTCGTACTGTAAAATTCGGCTCAATAAATCTAAAATACTATTAGAATCTAAGTTGATAAGAACATGAAAATAATGAAATTGTTAATAGCTACAAATACCTAGATGTAGAGAATAACCTCAAATAGTCGTTTACAAAATATTTATTGAATTCAACATGGTCGAATTATATAAAGCATTCTCAAATTTCAAACAAAAATAAACTTAAAATCCTTAATGCTGCATCTCAATCAATAAAGTTCTATGGAGTGTTAATCAGTGTTTTTAAAAAAATATAATAAATTTGAAAAGTTGTTCAGGTTTTTTATAATAAAAGATCTTATTATTGCCTAATAATACACCCAACAACACCTGTAAACTGGATTAAATACTCTCGATTTGAATACCTTGAAGTTACATTTTTCTTATGTTAATAAAGTCCTAAGCATGCCTAATTACAGACAAACGCATTCTAGCCGAAAGGATAATGTCAAAAATGACGTATTGGGCGGATGGATGGCAATCCCTATGCTACAGTATTAATTTTGTTCTTGAAAACCCAGTTAATCCCCTTAGCAATTATTGGAAACCTATTTTAAATCTATTGTAAAAAGTCATATCTGATATCTTCTGCAAAAGTTCGTTCGATCTTTATTCTGAATTGAATTACGATACGACCTCGTTGCTCTACAACATACGTACTACAAATTTATTAATAAAGGTAAGAGGGGGACTTTTAGATCTTAACGGAGAAGCGTTTAGAAGTTTTAAGATGGAATTTGTACACTGTGTAGCCTGAATATTTCGGAAATTCTTTCCACTTTATTGGAGTATGCCATATGTTCAAAGAATTCAGACTTAATTATTTTAGAAAAATTAACGTAAATATAAATAAAGTTTTAAATATACTAAACGGTATTAATAATTAGTAGCATTAGAATTAGTAATGAAAAAAAGCCGAAATTAAAGATTGTGTCCGACTTACATTTTGCTAATCTGGCTCACAACTAGAAGTCATGCCTTTTAGATCATTTTATATGTATTATATATATTTATATATATATAATAGATTTATAATTAATATAGATATTTGTATTTAATAGATATTTATAGTAGTATAATATATATACATTTTTATTTATATTATGTATTTATATATAAATATTATATAAATTATATGTATATATGTACATATATAAAATATTTATCTATAAATATATATTAATAAATAAAAATATATACATAACTACGTATGATAAAGATATATGCCACTAATTTTAAAAATTTATTCTCAGTTTATTGAGAATTTGATAAAATTAAAAAATTAAAAAAATTAAAAATTTGATAAAATTAAAAAATTATAGAGTCACTCAAACAACTGTCCCAGTGTTCTACTAGTGTTAACATATATAATTACAACAACAAAACTATAGTCTTAATCATTCACAGATTTGATATTTGATAATTTCAAATTTCAAAATATTCGAAAGAAAAATTTAATTTCATTATATTTCCTAAATTGAAAAAATATAAAAGAATTTACTTGTCATTTACTACACCGGCGGCTGAATCATTAACTAGTTTGAAAGCCATTAAAATTATAAACTTTTCATAAATCCCCAGTTACAGAAGTATTTTCCCAAAGAAATTAAATGTTTATGCACATAATAAATGCAATATGTATAGGCATACATACGTATATACACGTATATGCACATGCAACACATGCACCTATTGTCCATGTAAATCTGAAAAAATTTTGTAAACATTGTATACATTCACAAATTTTTCATGAACTTTATCATGTGTATGCATGTATATGTGGAAAATAATGTGAAATTTTTAACGATCAATGTCATGGTTATGGGAATTGGATAGAGGTAGAATCTAAAAGCAAATTATAATTCCCATGGATATTCTTTAACTAATATGTCATTGAATATTATTGCTTACAATGACTTTATTTGTATGTTTATTTAAATTTATTTTGTTTTTAAATTACTTTCCATTAATCGTTTCAGTTAATAATATTTTAAGATATCTACGACATAAGGGACGCAGAAAATTTGTGTAGGTTATGTACGTTAGGCTTCAAAGGAATAAAAATAGAATATGCAAACAGAAGATCCTTCATTCAAATATGGTAAGTTAAACCAACGCTGTCCAAACCGCTAGACTTGCACATATTATTAATCAATACTCTCCGAAAAACTCGGGAAAGCTCCCAAAGATTCTTGTATTCCTACAACTGAATAAAATAAACTAAATGAACAGGAATGAACACCAACATAACAGAAATCAGTCATGCCCTAACTATTTTGATATCATGATAAACCATGTTGCCTTCAAAGGTCTCAGACGTTAGTTTAGCTAAGCTTTCAATAGAGTACTTCTACAAAAAATGTTCACTATATACAGGCAATGCTACACAATGACCGAGGAAGTGAATGATAGCCTCATCCTTCATCATTGATGAAGCCACAAAAGTTAGAATGTGGTCGCATAACCACCTCGGAGACAGTGACCAGTTTTTACCTCAACCTCTACGTTTCAATGACCTCAGAGTGCATCTGTGAATTCTACTCAAAGCAATAAAACTTGTGATCATTAAGCGACCAAATTTTCAGCGTTTTAATACAATAACTTGCGCTATTTGATGATAATAAAAGCACACTGATCATATGGCCAACGTCTGCGATAGGGAGCTTAGTGCTTGTATTGGATTATGTGCTCAATCGCTGAGGTTCGAGCAGAATTAAATCAGTAGTAGGTACCCGACATATACTAACGAACATGGATATCATCATACATACATAGAGCAAACAATTTTATGAATTTTAAGCAATAATTTTTAAAAATATATGAAGAAAATAAATAAATAAAAATATTTTATGTTTTTCTATATTTATTTTACTAATTTATTTAAATTTTATAATACCAAAAGAAAAATAAGGAGAACTTTCTAGGGTCTCTAGATTCTTGTACCTCAAAAGTCTAGGTACCCTCTAGAAGTACTCATAGTAAGATCTCCACAGAATTGTACTACCACCATCATGCTTAACTATTTCATGCAAGTTGTTTGCAATAAGCTCTGTACTTTCCTTCCTCCATACTAAAACACGTCAAATGAATTTTGCAAAAATGTGATCTTTTTCAGATTAAAGTATTTCAACTTTACCCGGTCGGATATATGGAGGAAAAAAGAATGAAGAGTTCGATTAAAGGGAATTCTGGTATCAGATGTGTGCAGTTTAGAACTTATTGAGGAAATGAAAAACAGAGAGTGTATTTAAACGTTCTGAAGAAATAAATTCAATCAAAAAGCGGAAGAATTAGGAATTCGTAATGGTTATTACCTCCAACAAGTTAATGGGCCCAATCATATTTCTGCTAATGTGAAGACATGATTTGCCAAAAAAAAGTCCACACAGCTTAATACACTTCTACAAACTGCCAATATAATTACAAGGGAGTATTTAGAAGACATTTGGAAGTCAATAAATCTAAAACAAAACTCAACTGCAGAACATCTTCATGAGTCATGGGTAGAAAATATTCTAGAAATTCTTTTTCCTTTGGTTTGTAAAAAACATAAACATTTTCTTTTCTAAGGCATCAATTACTTTTACAAATTACTGCTTAAAATTCACAGAATTACTTACATATACTGCAGAATTAAAAATTTTGCACGCATTATTGGCCATCAGAGCCCTTTTCTACCATAACTAGTTATTTTTATTTTATTTTATTTCATTTTTTTATTACACGGTGCGACAGTCAAAATACACCCAGCTAGTGACATAGTATAGGTTGTGAGTTTTGTCGAGTAGAACTCAAAAATATTTTTTTATATATTTCTCGAACCCTCCAAACTTCTTTTATTTGACAAAAACGGCATTTTTAATCTTTAACACAAAATTATTGATTACCCAAATATGTTTGAACCTATTTTCACAATCCAAAGTGTTTTTCAAAAGGGGAGAGATGAGCCTTTAAGACGGTATACATAAACATTTGGTTCAAACTTACATGTTATGAGTTTTGATCGGGTGAACTTGGAAAATATTATTTTATTTGTTTTTTTTAAAGTTTGATTAAATCGGACAAACATTACCGTAGTTATTATTTAAATAGTATAACAGTCGTGTTATATCTTTTTATATATCACCTTATCAAACGAACTTTCAGTTCAAAAATTTTCAACATTTTTGATGAATCTTGATTGTTTAACACAAAATCTGTGAAATTCCCTTTTGGGCGACTACCAGAAGTCGGGTAATATTTGTGTTTTTTGCAGATATTATTATTTCGCTTTGTGCAAACATTGGCCAACTTCACTGAATCACGAAATTGACATATTTTCTAATAAACAATCAAGATCCATCAAAAATTCTGAAAATTTTTGAACTGAAAGTTCATTTGAAAAAACTTAATATAATATATGAAATATATAACACGACTGTTGTGCTCTTTAAATAATAACAACGATATGTTTTGTTCGATTTTATCAAACGAAGTGTCAACCTCTTCTCAGGAGAATACACTTTAAGATGTCATCATTTATTTTATGTATTTCAATTAAAGTTTTCTACTATGAATGGACAAACTTGAAAACAAGTTTACCACATCAAAACTTCTTAAAATTTAAAGGCCCATCCCTCCCCTTTCTAAGAAAGCTTAAATTTGTAACATAGGTTAACATATTTTTGTGTAATCAATAGATTTGTAAAGTCCAATAATTCAGTGTTTGTCAAATAAAACAAGTTTGGAAGGTTCAAAAAATATAAATTCAAATAAAGTGGTTAGCTGGGTGTATTTCATTTTTTTTTTTTTATTTTGTCGCATAGTGTTACTAGCCATGGCACAACAAGATATTAATCTTATAAATGAAAATGCTTTGGGAATACAGTTTCCAATCGATTAGCCATGATATACAATTGATTACTGCATGAGGTGATAGCATTATCATCTACTCTGGCAACAGATGACTTTCCACCTGAAACGGAGGAGCACCGACTCTAAGCCCAATGAATTCAATGACTCAATATAGCAATGGATTTTATATTATTTAAAAATATCTCCTTATATTCCTGTAACGTTTCAATTGCATTTATTACAGTGTATAATGCTGCCTCCATGCCTTTGAATGTTCTATATACAGTCATGGACAAAAGTAAAAATACCCTTAATATATATTATACATTTAGAATTTCAAAAAGTTTTCTAAAAAGTAATGACACAGGTTTTCTTCAAATTTAAATAATATTGACATTGGGTTCAAGAAATTTAGTTGTCGAATTAAGAAATGAATCAGAACCTTTTAGCAAATAGCAAAAATTTGAAATTTAAATCAGTCTACAGTATTGTTGTAATCGAAAGCAAACCTCAGATTTATTGCCCAGAAAGTACAGAAAAACCCCAAGAATAGATACATCAAAATTAGCTGAAGCCATTGGCCAGGATTATCTAACATCCGCGAAGTACGAAAATCATTAAATGAAGCGCAGAAGACCAAGCAAAAGATCTCTTTTTGGGTTTTTTAATCCGTATGTACATTTTTGTCACTGGATTTTGTTGATTTTTTTATAGTATTTCATACTTTTCTCTGTCGCGATATTTACATGTTTCTTGTTAATAAAAATGAATTCAAAGAAAATATCAATTAGTTTCTTAATAAATTATTGACTTCCGAGACTAAAAAAATGTTGGGAGAATGTGTAATGATTTTATACCATATCCATACATACATACTTACTTAACAGTAAATACGGTACAACAAGATATAGTCTTATTTAATAGTACTAGTAGTAGTAGTAGTGGTTGCTCATTTCCGAGACGAATTGCCTAATGCAGTTAAGTTTTAGGCCTCTATTATGTCCTCAGAGAACATCAATGATGTTTCAAATAAATGATCTTAAGTAGATATATAGGAGTACGGCATTATAAAAAATTTTAATAAATAAATAATACTTTTTGTCTGAGAATTCTAATAGCAAAAAAAAGATAAAACTTTTAAAAATACTTAAATGAAGAAATTTAACTTGTAAGGCCACTTAAAGAACTCATTGATTTAAAAAAAAGTAATTACACGAAGCTAATGAAAATATTACCGCAAATATTGAAAGTTTGTACAATGCCCTCCTAAAAATTCGCGTTACTTCGGTCATAACCAAAAAAGGAACCCATTATTGGCTGAAGCAATAAATAATTTTGTAAATTTTTATATTAGAGTTGTTTTGTTTTTTCATTATAATATATATACATAACTTTTTGTTGAACAAGCCACCTATATATGTGCAGATTAGCATATTATGTAGACAAAATATATTCCTGGAAATGGAACATATTCGGGAAATAAAAAAATCCTAGAATTCATGTACGCTACTATAACTTGGTCGACCGTAAACGTATCTAACAATATTGTTATAAGTGATTTTGAGTTTATTCTTATCTATTGAGTCAAAACTCAAAGTTCACACCCGAACTATAATGTGTTTTTATCGCAACTGTTTACTTTACCTATTATTAAATCCTTAGATTATTTCCTCGGATTGAGACAGAAATTATTCGCTGATTACATAGATTACAGTTTATTTTGTTAATATAATTGCAGAAGGTAAACAACTTATGTATAGTTGAATGTCATCTGCATACACACAACTGTACATTACAGACCTTCAATTTAAATGGTAGATCATTAGAATAAATAGTGTATAATAATGGATCAAGTACGGCGGAGTCTCAAGTGTGAACAAGCTTAACAGTTGTATCTGAAAAGTGGCACGTGTTTTAGCTTTTGGCAAAGTCAAAGTATAGTCAACATTGTCAAATTCCTTATTTTTCGTTTTTTTAAGTAAAAATAATAATAAAAAAACTAGCGTTTGCTATCACTTTATTTTCTTATATTGGCCATTATACATATATGTATATAAAAATTTATTATAAATGCATTAAACAATTTAACTTCGCTGTTTAATTTGTTATTTGATAAATACATACATATAAGTATTGAAAATAAAATGTATAAGTGCTGTAATTTACAACATTGTTGAACATTAATTCATTTGGTTTTGATCTGGAATTGATCTTAAACAAAATATGCTGCTAGTTGAGCCATTTTGTCTTTTGGCTGTCGTGATCCACCGCGGCCACCTCTACTACCACCACGTCCGCCTTTGCCACCACCTCTGCCTCCACGTCCTCCACGACCGCCTCTAATATTTACAGGTATAGAAGAGACGGCCCGGTGTTTTTCTACCAAATGAGTAAAATCTGAAGAACAGAATATGCATCCAGATTTTTCCTCCGTGCTGTCTTTAAATTTCGTCTTATCAGATTTATACAACACTTTTACATTTTGAGCACCACATTCCTCACACTTATCTTCTACAATTTTACACACAAAACACATATTTACTTATTTAAGAAAGAATATGTTCAAACTTTACCTTCAACTGTTATTTTAGTAGCTCCCTTGAAGCAATTGATAATGACATCACATCTATTACAACCAATTTTCCAACTTGGCGCCAAAGTGCAATCCAATACTAAGACACCATGTTCACACTCTACACAACTCGATATGCCTAGAGTATTTAAAGAATGGGGGCAGGTAGGATGAGTACAAGAATTACAACCGGCATTTTTAGGCATATCCCTAAATGGTGGATGATTGTAGCAATAAGGGCAGAATGGATATGATCGACCTTTCGTACCCGTAGTAAAGGCCAACAATTCAAAATCATCTAGTGGACATTTAAATTCACGATACACTTTAACATTACCACCATTCGGCAATGAGTAAGTTTCATCGCACTGTGAACAATGTAAACGCGCTGGTTTTGTTTGAATGTATTTCATGTAACGTCGACATTTACCGCAACGTGAATGCGATTTACCAGATTCGGCCAATGGCGAAAATGATACCTCAAATAAACTATCCATATTGGATATATTTTTAACAAAATATAAAAATTTCAAACGAAAAATATCAATAGCATGTCTAAGGACAGCATTAAAATCGGCTGATCCCTTTGCAATAAGATTTAACATACTTTCAACTTCAGAACGCATAGTAGGAAGCACCAGCTCCGGATCAATCTATTAAATGACGTGAAATAATTAATTAGTAGGTTCCATAATTGGACTGAAAATTGTCTAACCTTTTGATAACCGTGTACCAACACGATACCCAACGTTGTGGGTACAAGTCTACGACCACTTTCAATCGTCACATAATTACGTTGACATATATTATTGATATGTACTGGAATGGAGGCATCTGTACCAATACCATGTTGTTCCATTAGAGTAATCAATTCGGCCTCAGTCAAGTAGTCAGGTTGACTAGTTTGACCTTCTGCCAAACGAACGTCGTTGATTTGAACGCGTTCTCCTTCGGTAAATGGTGGTATTGTATCATCACGACCAAATGCCTGCCAAGTCATTACTTTTGTAAAACCAGGATCAATTAAAACATTTGCTGTACACGAAAAGCGTTCCATGCCAATGCTCATTTTTACTGTTGTCGTTCGATATTTTAAATCCCTTGATATAGTGCCTAAAAAGTGGCGGCAAATAAAATCGTACACCCGCCAGACGTCTCTATCAAAATCACTGCGGGAGGCCAACTTCATAGGCGTAATAGGAGGATGGTCTCCAGCATCTTTCCCTTTTTTAGGTGGATTAAAATCACTTAATATAGCCTGAGCTTCTGCGCCAAACTCGGAAGAAGGCTTTAAAATATGAAGGACAGCACTATAAATATACATTAATATGAAGTAAAATAAAAAAATGTTCTTTGTATGATTTTTTTTACTCACTTCAAATCAAAATTTGTTGGATACTGATTGGTTTCAGTACGGGGATAACTAATATAGCCCTGCGTATAAAGACGTTCTGCAATTTGCATACTTTGGAATGGTCCAATACCCAAACCCGAACTGCAAATACGCATCAATTCTACCGTATTTAAGGCTTGAGGTCTGCCTTTAAATTGATCTTTTGAGATAACACTTTCAATCCTGCATAAGATTAAATGCATCATTTAAACATCATAAAGCAACCCCATATTCATTGTGTTAATATTTTACTTACAAACCCTCTTTTTGGTTTTTAACAGTATTTAACAACATTATTGCAATGTCCTTTTTGAATACCCTTCCACGGGCCCAATCGAAAGAAAACTCTGGCTGTCCGGCAGTCAGCTGTAAATACCAAAAACTTTCAGGTTTAAAAGTCTGTATATCATCATGCCTTTTAACACAAAATCCCAATGTTGGTGTCTGGCAGGGTCCATACGAAATCAGGGAGGCATCCAGGTCACCGTAACGTCCTTGGAAAAATTTCGTTTGGAATCGCGTAAATGCACAACCAATGCGTAAATCTAATTCTTGTCTAGCATCCACCGATTTAGCTTCATTTTCATTAGGAAAACCAAGGGACTCCATAGCCCCTTTAATATCCTTTTCCGTAATGGCCGAAAAATGAGCCCTATACGTTACATTTCGACTATAGACGTTATTTATAACTCTAGAAACGGCATCCATAACTTCGTAACAAATATTTTCGCCTTCTTTATCGCAATCGAGCCACAATACCAAAAAATCACATCCTCGGGCTTCTTGAGCTAAAAAGCTACGCATATGTTGTTTTGGCATTGCTTCCTTCTTTTCGGTGGGGCAATCAAACAATTCCACCGGATCTACTCGATCCCAACAATTGTATTTGCCTACAAAATCGAGTGACATTACATGTCCGCATACAGAAGTCATGCGAAATAGAACACTGGAACCCTTAAATTGTCCGTTCCACTCGTGCGTCGAACAGGAATTGCTGGTTCCTAATAAAATTCAAATATTTCATCAAAATTAGTGGTATATTAATGACATCACTACTAAATTTAACCTTTTTTGGCGATACTTCTTCCATTTGATAGAATTTGTGCTAACGATGCTGCCAAAGATGGCTTCTCCGCCACCATCAACACTTTTTTCATTTTTAATTTTTACAGTCAAGATGTCTATAAAATTGTCTTTTTTGGAAATATTGAAATGTTTTAACTAACTTAACACATTAACCGATTAATATAAAATTTATTGCAAAAACTCTTGTATCCGAAATATTAAAAAAACACCACCAACAACAAGCGAGATGGCACACAATATTTTGACATTTAGTGTTGTCAACATATTTTTAAATATTAATGTGGCTAAATTATAAATAACGTTAAATTTACCTTAATAGTCCACTTCGGCCCATACACTTTGCAATTAGTTGTACAATTTGATTAAACTGTTCAACTTTGTATGGCTGGTTGAATATTGGTCGATTGAGTATCAAAATATATTGATTCTCATTCCTTATTAGAGTCCATTGAAAGGCTAATGAAGAGTGATTAAAACAATAGAAAGAAAAAGACTGTTCAAGCTTTAAAAAATACATGAAAATATAAATGAAGTAGAAAACAAAAACAAAAGTATTTGCGATAAAAAAAAACATGTTAAAATGTGTAATGGCGCATAGCATAATATCACAATTAACTGATCAAATTTGCATATGTGTGGGTAATATTTATTTTGCTTAGCACAACATCATGTCAAAATTGTTGTGAAGAAGAAGAGAACATTTGATTGATGCAGAACAGGTAGTGAAATTCAAAAATATATTGGCAATTTTCAAATTATCTCGACCAATATGTTTGACTATTATTTACAAACACAATAACAAAAAAGGTGAGTTTAATCCATTATTTGATGTGTGGCCGACCAACGTAATATGCTTTTAAAAGCAAAACCAATGCTGCCACATATATCGCAAATATATCCCCTTCGTCATTAAACCAAAGGGAAACAATTTATAAAAAAATCTGAATTAAATAAAAAGAGCATAAAAAATTAAAGATACAATACATCGAAATCGTATAAATATCAAAATGCAGTAGTAGTGAGAAAACAGATACTCCGTGGAACAGTTATAAGGCAATAAGAAATACGTACAAAGTGAAAATTGAAAACAACAGGAACCAATGAATAAATAATAAAATTAACAATAAAACATATAATAATAATAATAATAAACAAATATAATAAAATAAATAATAAAATTGACCAAAGACAAATGTGAAACGAAAAAAAAATCTCATCAAAAGAAAATCAAATAAAACGATAAAAAAAAACTGTGATATTTGAACAAATGGAATTTAATGAATATTTCGTTATAAGCATTAAGGAACTCAAAAGTGAGAATGTACAATATGAAAACCATATACCAGGTATTGACGTTAAATTTAAATTTTGCGCAATAAGCATACAAGAACTAAAAATTTTAATTAAAAGTATCAAGAATAAATATGACTATAATATAATATAGTGCAACGTAATTATATATACTTGGAGCATAACAGGTAATATACTACTAAATAATTAACAAATCACTTATAGACCAATTAATCTGTTGAAGACTATTGAAAAAATAGTAAAAGTCTCATAGGAAAAATATTTTGATAGACATAGATTATTATCAAAATATCAATTAGAATGCCGAAACAACTATTCTTGTAAAAGAACAATCAATTATGTTATAAATAGATGAAAGAACAGAGAGAAAAAAGTAAAAAATACTTAAAATTGTCATTGATTTCAAAGAGCGTTGGAATTCTCTGCAAAAACATATTTAATATGGGATCCAAGACACAAAATTACACTACTTCCGATCTTATTTAACTAGCCGAAGGTAAGTGACAAACGTTAATAATACAATATCAAATACATTTAAAAATGATTATGGGTTATCTTAATCACTTCTTTTTATTATTTCCTTAAATGACATGAAAATTACGTTAGGAAGATGTGAGGTTGCACATATGCAGATTACACCTTAATTTTCAACGATGATTTAAATGAAGAATTTTGTTACGGAAGTCTTAAAAAATATATGAATAATGTAAACAAATAGTTGGAAATTAATAAATTAAAATTAAAAGAAAATAGAAAAATGTCGGAAACAGTTTGTCATTTTTTAACTCAAATTTTTCTCCTTTTCAGTATTACTGCTATTTGAAAATATGCCACCCACAAACATATTTACCATCCAGAAAAGTGGGCATAGTTATCGATGAATTTATACGAATTAGTTTAATTCTTCTAATATGGGTTAAAAATCTATTTTTTTTTGGGAATAGGGAAATTTTTATATTCAATATATTGATATACTACACTATAATTTGTAGCTTGATTTAATTCATCTTTTGACTTTAGAAGATAGATGTATATTTATGAATTGTCAATTTCAGATGAATTTAATTGAGTTCGATGCTTTACTTGACCAATTGAATTGTTGAACTAACCTAATTTTAATACTTTCGTGTTCGTTTCGTGTTGCGTTGTCAGAAAAGACTAAAAATTTGTAACTATCGAAAGTAAATATTTTATAAAAGTGAAATTTCATAAAGCTGGTTGTCACTTGCCATCTGTATAACCATTTCTGGCAACTGGGAATGTAATGGAAGCTCAATAATTTATTGAAGTTTATACAATTAACATAATTCTCTAGAGTTTTATAGAAATAAAGGTGAGAAATCGATAAGAAATATTATTACATATATATACATATAAACGTATATACTAATCCATTTTTATTGATTCATAATAAAAAGAAATCGAAAACTATTATACAATTTAATTAAAAAAATACACCCAATTGTAGTAGACTGACAAATACACGTAAATGAAAAAATGAAATAATAAATATATGAATATATTACGCATTATCCGAATCGTCGTCAGTTCCAGCGTCACCGTTTGCAAAACCTAGGCCACCATTAAGACCTCGAGAGGCAGCTTCTAAACGCTGCTCTTTCTTTTGTTTCTTCATTTTGCGCAAGTCTTTTGCAGATAATTTTCGCTTTTGAGCTGTTTGGGTTGGCTCACCATTTTCGCCGCTTTCAGTAATTTCGGCTTCATCTTCAGACTCGGAAGTGTCTTCTTTATTAACTTTGCTTTGTACCTCAACGTTTCGTATTATATCCAGTTTAAATACATTACAAAAACGTTGGTAAACTTGGGCGGAATCTAAACGTATTTGTTTCCTAAGCTGTTGTACAGTGTTTAATGTGGATTCAGATGATAATTCACTCTGCATTTGCAGACGTTGATGTGCCTTTTGAGCATTGAGTAATAGATCTAATAACGTCTGAAATTCTTTTTGTGAATGTTTAATAGAACTAGTTTCACTAAGAGATGTAATATGGGTACTTAACATTTTTTCAATTTTTTTAAATCGTTTTTTGGCCAATTCTTCATTTAGTTTTTGTAGTTCATTGTTTTTATATAGAACAGAGAGAATTTCGTAGATTTGTATTCGCCTAAATGTTCGAGTTTGAAGATTCAGAGCATGTTTAGTTAAATCTTCTGCCAAATTCCACACATTGCGCCAACGTAATTTAAATATGTCAGAGAGTAAAGTTATATTTATAATAGGATTACGAGAATTAATGAATTCCTGTGTATACTCTTGGCACAGCTGTAGTATTTTGTCTGTTTTTTCATCAGAATTAATTTTATAAGCGTTAGATATTAAGAAGCATGTGCATTTATTGCGCATTTTATTCACTATTTCATATGATGGTACCGGAGCTTTCTTTTCTACTATTAAACGTATAAAATCAACAATGTTTTCTTCTTTTAGATCCTCTTCTGGTTTATAGTTCTTAAGGGACGTTAATTTTGATAAAACTTTTTCAACTTTTATCTGTAGTGGTTTTAATTCATCGCCAACACAAAACTCCATCATATTGTAAAGAGCTAGCATGATTTCAATAGAAATTAGTAAGGATGGCGTGGTTTGTAAATATAATTCAATTAAATCCAACACTCTAATACGGAAGTGCATAACAGTTGTTGTTTGCACACGATAACTTTTGGATTTTTTGGTTTGTGAATTTCCTGCTCCTGACTTTTTCATTGCCTTGAAAGCATTCGCTAAAGCTTCATCAAGTTTGCGACCTTCTTCTTCAGTCATTTCATTCAAATCTATTGATTCCATATCATCATCAATTTTAGTTGAAGCTCCATTTGCAATTAACGCTTGAGAAATGGCATTTCGTAGTTTATCACTGGCAGTGACACCTTCTTCATCATCGTCGTCTTCGTCCTCGTCTTCCTCATCGTCGTCTTCGTCCTCGTCTTCCTCATCGTCGTCCTCGTCTTCCTCATCTTCATCATCATCGTCATTATCACTTTCATCATCACCTACATTTTCTTCCACATCGTCTTCTGATCCATTATTGTCGTCGTCATCTTCTTCTTCAGGTTCATTTTTAGAACTTAAAGGATTGTGACCATCCTTCATATCCAACATTGCTAAGATTTGATGTACTGCCGTTAATGATAGATTATCGCACAAGTGCGGAAACAGGGCATTGACAATATTTCGCAAAGCACTATTATTCTGTGAAAGCAAGTGTAGGAACAAGTCCACTACAACTTCTATCCATTCAGGATCCTCATTGTTTTCGTTATCATGTTCACTATTTGTTTTCGATTTCGAATTGGTTTTTGTATGTTGATTTGTTTTTTCCATACATTTTAATAAATCATCTATAGCAGGACCAGCCATTTCTGGCTCGCGGAATAATTGTAGACCCATATTTAAAAGGAGAATATTAAAAACAGTTTGTAACTTGCTAGCGCCACCTTTAGTTTTGTCTTTAGATTTCTGCTTTTTGTTAGCTTTACCTTGAACCTCAGATTTATCTGGTCGAGCTATGCTATCAAACATACTTTTCCATGACTTTCGTAAAGAATCATCAAATTTCTGAATGCGGAAATACTTGCATGCATGTTTCTGCAAAATTTTTTCATTACAGTATTCTGCCAAACTGAAAAGTAATTGCTGTTCCTGTTGCATATCGCTTAACTTTGTTTGTAAACAAGTAAAAAACATATTTTTGCACTGCTCGGCAAAATCTTTACTAAATGATCCGGCTGCTTCTTTTTTGCATATATCGGCCGAGTCAGTAACGTAAAAAATACCACAGGTAAGTAGGAATTTCAGTTGCTCCTCTCGCCATTTGTACGAATTGTGCACTGACTTGTGTTGTAACAAATTTTGTAACATATACCCTGCGTTCAAACGCTCAAAATTGAGCCAATTTTCTGAAGAGTTATCAGGATTTTTAGCTAAATTTGCCAAAAATACACCCTTGTATAATTTGAATAGCTCAATTACGCCTTCTTCACCCAAATTGTTAATTAACTGGTGGACAATACGATTGCCAGTAAATTTTTCAATATTGAATATTCCTGGAGGCAAAATAAGGCGTTTAATCACAGCTAATTTGACGGTATCATTCGTAAGTTTCCCACAACATTTGATCAACGATTCCAAAAATTCTACATAGAAAGCTTTCAGTGTTTCATCTTTTTTTTGTTTGAGATTTTTTAAACCTTCTACAAACATTAGCATAAAATTGTCAGTTAATAGTTCATGAACGTTTGTCTGTTCCACTTTCAGATTTTCCAAAATGTCGGTTAAAATCTTTAGCGTTTCTATTTCTAATAATTTCGTTGGATTCTTCAGACCAGGTTCGACTGACTCACACCAAAACTGTGTAAGATACTTGCTAGAGGCAATGTAAGAACCAAAACTTTCAAACGCTGGATGGGTTAAAATATCCGAATTGCTATGCTCCCAAAAGATTTTATGTAAATATTGAAAACTTTCTGGATTCAGTAGTTCGGGACCTCCAAAATAAGTTTTTAAAAATTTTCCGTTAACAACGTTCGGAAATTTTTTTTGCACAGCTATAAGGCAATGTATTGTTTGTAATGTTTGCTTGGGCCAAGGTTTGATTAATTCCTTTTGCAAAAGAGGCCACACACTTAGTTCAAAATTCTTCTGCGTTACCTAGGGACGAAAAATATTGTTGAGATGTAATAATTTATTTTTTAAAATTAAATTGATATTTACTCACAGTATCAATTATTTCTATCAAGAATGAAAATCCCAAAGAAGCATGGTAAGAGCGACAACGGGACGACTGCAATAAAATATTTGTTATCTGCTCTAAGTGTTCACTATTCATCTTAGTTAAACGACCAGCATGTAAAAGAGCACCACAACACAAAATTTTTCCCACAACTGCATCGGCATCTTCTTTGTTTGCAATAGTGGCCCCTACATGCAATTCCTTGTTTAAGGCTTGAAAAATTTGTTCACTTGTTATTTCCTCTTCACTAAATGACCTTAACAGGCCAACTAATGCGGTAAAAAAACCAGACCGTGAAACATTAGTAGACGCACCGCAACCGCGTATCAAACGCTTCAAAGCGTAGGACAACTCTCTTTGTCTCTGTCAGAAAAGTTATGCACGTTAGGAACAGTTTCATTTTATTGTGACATTCTTACCTTCTCTTGGTCTTTGTTGCGCTGAAGTTGTTGGAATAAGTGTAAGGCTGCTTCCATGCGAGTCTTCTCATCCTCGCTGATCAATTCTTTAAAATATTTAAATATGTTTGCGTCAACGCTCTTTAATGTCTTATCAACAGTTTGAGTGTCTGCGACTTGTAACTCATCACAGTTTTCCGTTGGTACAGCAGTGTGCAGCTTTTGTTTCTTTTTTGATTTTTTTAATTCCTTTTCTGATGCCAAAGAATTCTCATCGTGGGAATATTTTTCGAGCTTTTTATCATGTTTTACTTTCATTTTAACTAAATATTTTATTAATTCCGTTCAATGCACGTGTTCGTTGCCTTTTAATCCAAAACATAAAATGTTAGTTATTGTGAATGAGGATAAATACAATATTTTACAGCTATGCAAATCTAACAAATAACAGCTGTTTAATGAACGGGACAGTGGTAAAATTCACTAATCAATTAAACAATATATATTGTTATGACATATGTTATTAGCTTTGAACAGCGATATTTCCATGACAACAGAAATGGGATCAAAAACGATCAATGACGCATAGAAAGCACAACAGAAATTCAAAGTTAAAGGACCCCACTCCACTTCTTTTGGCGTTTAGAAATGTGTAGATCTATACTCACCCGAGTTATTTGAGTTGGGGATAATAATAAGTAAATATCATTTTTTCTTAGATTTTTGTTCAGTATGCCGAACGCAGTTAGACAAAATAAAAAGCGCCATATTTTATTTCAAATAGTGGACGTTTATGTTTACGTACTATACATGTTATTATGTGTGGATTAAGAGATACTGTTATAGAGTATTGTGTTTTGGGCCACAAAATTCTGTTTGCTATTAGTATGGAAATGTATGAAAAATTTTTAGTGTTCGAAAAATGTGTAAGAAAAATAATTTTTGCTCTAAACCAGCTCATCGAAAACTGTATGTGCAAAAAAAGAATAGCTGAAGAATATCGATATGGAAGTTCGTCCATAAAGCTTTTGTACTACGCTACTAGCTAACACATAGAGCTCTTAGAACAAATACTCCATAATATAAATTAATGTACAATTTAGAGTGCTAGCTGAACAATTAATTTTTATTTTCTATATTTTGTCTTAAAAGTTACTTAATTTTGGAAGTAAAATGAAAATGGAAAACGAAATAAAAAATAAGTTCCACACGTACCAACTTGGTTGGACAAAAAGAAAAAAAATGTAAATTAAAATTAATAAAAAAAATTAAAGTAAACTAATTTTGAATGTTGATTCTGAATAAAGAAATAATTTTATAAATAAAATTGAAAAAAAATGTGTTTAAAACTCGAAAGGTGTGAAGAAAATTATCAACTTTTTTATTGAACAGCGTTGTAGAATTAATTGCAACATGTATGGGCCTTGAGATTGAGTCTTTAGGTTGTATGCTAAAAAAAATTAAAGTTTTGTGATAGAATACATTCGAGAATGACTGATCAACCCACCTTTAAGTGTCTGTTTTCTCAGTTGGGTTATTTCTATTTTCTAATTAGCTTGGATATGGATACTAAAAAAGTAGTATGCGAATATGGCCAAGTGTTACCAGAACGTGATGTATACATATTTTTTTTTTGTGTTTATAACTACATTTATTCTCTTTTTCGATTTATTAACACTGCTCCCCTATAATGCTATTAAATTTGTTATTAATTTTTTTTTGGTAATTCTTTTCAATATTCCCTATTTATATGCGACGTATCAAAATAATGGCAATCACGTAAATATAGCTATTGTGAATGTTTATTGCAGTACGTTTTCTAAATAATACATTTTATACGCGCTTTTAGCTCGAGGAAGTTTGAGGACTTGGTCTAACAAGGATTTTTCGGTATGGTTATGTGGGCAAGTGTGCGTAAATTTGGAGTGATAGCTGCTGGAACTGGAGCTGGTTTAGGCACTTATTTCTATCAACGTATGAGAGAACCTGAGAATGTTGTTTATGCGTCTTGGACCAATAGTGAAAAGCCGGTCAATCCCTGTGCTTTATGGGATAGTAATTGGGATTGTCGTAGTCCAAAAAGTTTGGTTAAACCAATGAAAAACGACTCACCGCAAGAGCAAAATCGCTATAACAGTGAAATGGAAAAGTCTTGTCCTAAAGCGGCCAGACACATAATACTCATCAGACATGGTGAATATTTTGATGCGGGCGACATTGATGACACACATCGCTTGACTGAAAGAGGACGCCTACAAGCCAAATATACGGGCAAAAGGCTAAATGAATTAGGTATTAAGTGGAATAGTGTTATAGTATCCACAATGACAAGAGCGCAAGAAACAGCTGAGATTATTCTGAAAGAGATAGCATTTAATCCAAAAGATGTTAAACATTGCCCATATATACGCGAGGGTGCCCCTATACCACCACAACCACCTGTAGGACATTGGAGACCTGAAGAGTCTGTGAGTTTTATAACTTTAGTATTTAGCACTTTTTAATACTATTCTTTTCTATAAATCGAATAATACTGCAGCAGTTTTTCCGCGATGGTGCTCGGATAGAAGCTGGATTTCGGCGTTATTTCCACCGAGCTGATCCAAGCGAAAAGAATGACACATACACCCTTATAGTAGGTCACGGTAATGTTATACGCTATTTTGTTTGTCGTGCTCTACAATTTCCACCCGAAGCCTGGTTAAGAATTAATATAAATCATGCGTCCATTACTTGGTTAACTATACAGCCGTCGGGAAATGTATCAATTAAATATTTAGGCGATACAGGTTTCATACCCGCCCAGTATTTAACACATCGCATACCACGTGATGCTAAAAATGTTGTTTAATAGTTGCCTTTAAAATGATTTTTTTCAAGTTCTTCAATGATTATAAATAATTCCCGTAAAACTAGTAATTATTCATTTTAATTAGATAAGAAAAATAAAATGTATTTAAAGTAGAAATTGTGAAAAATATCAGAGAAATTATTGAATTAATCTGAAAACATTTTTAAATCAAATTGTATTCAAATAATATTATCTAAATAAATTTTAAATTCTTAACTTGTTTCGAGTATTTAAAATATTTATTGCTTTTGATTAAACAGTTTTTAAAGATTTTAAGCTTAAATCCAGACCAAAAACAAATTTAGGTAAATATAAATATAAATTAAATGTTCCATAAATATAGTGAATTGTAGTGTTCCAGCAGGAATTTTCTTCTTAAACATACCGGAAAGAGAACTCAATCAAATTAGGTATATAAATAATAAAAGTATTTCTGTGAAATTTGCGAAGTAGTTAAGAAACAGATAAAATTATCGATGGAACTATAAACTAATTCCATATGTAGATACATAGAAGCAAACATAATTCTTGACAGAACATGGTTATTATAAAAGCTAGAAATAATAGGCGAAATCCACAAAGCCATAACAGTAATACAATCCAGGAAAAAAGGAGCGAATAGTGGAAAGGAAGATGGGAAGCTGACCACGCATGATGCTCAATAATGTATGAAAGTCCTGCTTAGGATGGACTTGTTGACATAAATAGTTACAGCCAGTAAAAAAGTGACACGGAGTAGCATCAGGTATGTCAGGTAATTTGTTTCTTTCAAATTTACGATTGTCTGAAATCGTTGATACTACAAAAACTAGATTTTCAGAATAAACGACATGATAAATAATTTTTTTGAATTTTTATTTTTCAATATTTTACATAAAAATAATTAAAATTGCAAATTGAACTGAAATTATAGTTACCGCTTATTAGTAGCACATTAAAAATGTATATATATTTTGTATAAGTATTGCCTAAAATGATACAAATTGTTAAATTTAGACAAAAAAATTTTTAGTATCCAATTGGTTAAGAAAAAAAAAAATTGTTTTGTTAAATGCCTGTTAATTATAAAAGAGATTATGATTTTAATTATGTACCATATGCATATATGTATGTATGTATGTAATATAAAAATTATTTAATTATATTGCACAAAACTTTTAATTTTTATTACTGTGGAGCAGAAGATTCGTTGTAGTTTAAATTAAAATTAAGAAAAACATAATAATGAAATGTTTTTCTTGCTAGAGCACAAAAGAATACGATCATAAGAATAATAAGATGAAATCTTTAAGAGTAAATATCAATCACTGTTAATATTATATTAAGGCACAACAGTTAGGAAGGTTTTTTTTAAGTAAAAAAAATTAATAAAATATACATAAATTATTGAAGATGTAAACAGCAATGGTGAAAATATTTTAATATTGATACCAGGGTTGACGACGGACCCATTGTAAGCGATTGGTATGATCCGAGCGAATCTTAATGCTAGCACCTTCAGCAGCACGTACGGTTTCTTTAACCTGAAAATTTCATTAGAATTTAGGAAAATTCGAATACAAATGTTTGAGGAATAGTATCAATATAACTTACACTTTGCATAAGATTTTGGGCATTGCCTACCAACATTTCGGTAGCTTCACGATCTTCATCAGAACCTTGAGCACCCAACATGGTAGCTTTAACGGTGGATAGAATTTTCAATTGTGTACCAATTGTTGGTATACGTTCGCAAACTTGTAACAAATTGGTACGTATACGGCGATCAGTGCATTGACGAGCCAATTCTTTGGCTAAACGTGTGACATCCTCCGAGGCTTCAGCAATTTTCTTAGCAGTGGCAATCAATTCTCGTTTGCTACCGCGGGAATCTGATTGCACTAAATCAGAAAGTCGTGCCATCAATATAGCCATTCGTTTTGCAGCGGCAATAATTTCGTTATCCTTAGAAGACCATTGACGTACTTCTTGGTGAAGGCCGCGAGCTGCAATCTAATAAAAAGTTTGGCTTAATTGTTAAAAAAAACTTGTAGTTAAAAAAAATAAAGAAGTTTACCAAAATTGGTTGATTGGCATGGGGCATAGTACGGAAGACACCTTCGTCTTCGTCATCGGTTTCTGGCGGTGGAGGTCTTTGAGGAGCTAAGCCTTCACGAGGTAGTGGAGGTCTTGGTGGGGCACGTTCAGCTAAAAGAATAATAGAAAAACATTGTGTTCTTAATAGAATTCTCCACATGCATCACAAAATCGTATTTGTAATGCAACGAAATTTATTTCACTGATATTTATTTAGAAATCTCTAAAAGGTGAGGAAAATTGGTTCGATAATTTGTTAATTAATTAATTAATTCAAAAGTATTTAAAGAAACTATTTTGTGAAATAGAAAATATACCATATATGTAGGAGTGTTTAATATTCGTTAGCAAAGCAAATTTACCATTTTGATTAGACAAGTGCATGGCACTGAACTCTGGAATTGGTGGTGGCGGCAAATCGGGCAATGGTGGTGCAGGTGGAGCAATGGCAGTTCGTACATCTCGTACATCCCCTAAGAGCTGAAAGGAAAAAAATGTTTCGCAAATATTATATAATAACCGCATCAATATTATTCTGTAATTGTAAGATTAGTTTTTGACCTACTCTTTGAAATGAATTTTTCCAGGCTTGAGCTGCAGCAGGATCGTTAATATTAGTTGCCACACGTTTAGCATCGCCTACCATGGCTGGCAAAGAGCTTTCCAAGCGATTGGCTGCCGCATTTAATTTTGCTGTAAATATTGGATCTTCCGAGTTGTCTGCCTCTTGTTTGGCAACCAATAAAACACGATTGATTAAACGAGCAATATTTGAAGTATTATCGACCATTTTTTGTGGTTGCTTGGCATGAATAGCATCTTCGCAAAGTTTAGCATACATTTGCATATGCTCTTCAGAAGTTTTAATGAAATCAGCAGGATCTGTGGCTTGATCACACAAAGTACGCATACGCAGTACCGTATCGGCGTACTGTTGCTTAAGATTTTGCAAATGTTCATCAGCTGCTTTACTGGCGGGATAGTTCATGCGTATGAGACCAGCATTGATCAGTTGTGGTGTCATCGAATCCACCTTTCCAGCAGAGGAGAGTAAAATTTCAGCAATTTTTTTATTGCCACAGGCACCACCGGCAGCGACCATACGAGAGGTTTTCGAAGCACGATCGCTAAATGCCTGTAAATTATTGGATTTTTGGTTAAAATTCTGTTCTCGTCCTGGCGTTCCTTCCGGCAACATTACGGCTTCAGTAAACTGTTTCAAAGGTGTACTAACATCCATAAAGTCTTGCACAATGCGATTAACTAGAGCATTTTGCACAGCAGCCTTAAGTTCATGCAATTTTTGTGTTAACTTCTTTGCAGCTTCCTTAGCGACCGGTGTGTTTCCAGCTGCCTGACGTTTCAAGCTTTCTACTTCTTCACACAGTTGCATTATCTCAGCCTTTTGATGGCCCGGACAGCCTTCTGCAACCTTGCGGCCTTCTTCTGCAATTAAATTTATGGCACGTTCACCTAAACCACCATCATTAATTTCAGGATTCTGTAACCATTTTACAGCTTGCTCCAAACGCCCCTGTATAGTATGAGCAGTTTGTTGCACGCCGGCCTTATTTACTCCAACAACAGCATTTTGTATTTGCGATTGCAAGTCACCTAGTTTTTCCCGTATACTGCGAGCCAGTGACTCGGCTTGGGGAGAAGTACCTTTGCCTTCTTGACGTAATTCGCAAAGTGTGTTTGCCATTGCCGTAATTTCGTCGGCTAAGCGGCGTATAGGATATGAATCTTGGGGTAGACAGCGTTCTGATATTTCATTTGCATTCTCAATGATTTGCCGTAAAGCTTTTTCGCCCACTCCTCCACGCAATGCATAGGGATTATTAAGCCAATCATTGGCCAACTCTGCTTTAGTATTCACCGCATTGCTAAGCTTTTTTAAAACCGTCAAATTATCCAGTTCACTAGTATCCTCATCGTAAGTAGTCAATTGGAGTACACGTATAATCTCTTGAATTTCGTCGCTCATGCGAGAAGCCAAATAATTACGATTCTCTGCAGCTTCCTCGATACCTTTACCCTGCTGCTCCACTATATGTATGTAGACTTTCATACTGCAGATGAGGATGGGAGCCAAAATTTTCACTTGTTCCAAACAACGCACCAATATTTCACTATGCACCTGGTGGGTCAATTCCTTTTCACGCGCACCGACTTCGCGTGAAACTTTACTGAGACATGGTGACAAGTCCTTAAGGAATTGCACTAAATCCTCCATTGTATTTATGACTTCAGCTACGGCTAGATAATCCAGAACTCTTTTACATTCTTGGATTATTTTACGAACTTCAGATTCATCGAAGCAAAGCAAAAGCGAAGAGGTGCCTTGCAGTATACCGCGGCTTCCTTCAATTAATTTCTTGCGAGCAGGTCCTGAATATGGATCTGCACGCAACATATCTGAAGCTTCTTCAAGCAACTGCGAGGCAGTCTCAACGCGTTGCAATGCTGAGGGCATATCCTGCCGTAGAATTTTGTCATCAGAACTATTGATGGTTTCCCGGCCAACTTTCACCAGATTAGCAACAGCTGCGGATACAACCTGTACGGGACGGCTGAGATCTGGCATAGCGTTTCCATCTTCTGCTTCTTCATGTAGAATAACCAAACGAGATACCTAAGAAAAAATTATACGAAAAATAAAACAAACGTAAATATGTATTTTACTAAAGAATGAAACAACAAAAAAAAAAATAAATAAATCGACATTTGATATCGAGTTGAGTTTAAATTTTGTGAAATTTCTTACGATATGAAACGAGAAACATAAATGATCAATGAAATGTTGAAATCAAATACCATAAAATAAAGTTTAGCTTAAATAAAAAAAGTTTTAAATTTTTTGTTTTCAAAAGTATTTTAACTTTTATAATTTTTATATTGTATTTCTAATCGAATAACTTTTACTATTTATCCATGGTGCCAAACGGATTTCTACATAATCAAGACCGTTTGAGTGTGACTCAGTTACATCCTGCACAAGCTGACATTGCCTTTTTTACCAAACACTACTGATCAAGACGGTTGAGTCAGTAAGCATCTCCCCCCTCAGCCGGGGTTATTAAGACTATTTGTTTTTTTGAAATTATGTTTCCTTCCCTGTTTTTGTTTGGAAAGTGCAGGTTTATGGACCTATTTGCTTAGGCACGATAGTACCGGGGTGAAACCCGCTGTGTTAACGCCTCCAGGCTAGGGCTAGAACAGTCTTTGTCCTGTTAAAAACCTGGCACGTCTCATAATACATCAACTTCATCGTTAAGTTGATGGTGTAGGCTCGATTGACTCTTGATGGCTCTGAGCACGTGTCCCGTGGATGGTGCCAATACTCGCGTGGCTTTCTTGTTTGCACAGATAACTTTGCGGACAAGGATAGTAGCTTTGAATGGTGACCATTCTATCATGAACTTGAATTACACCCAAAAACCTTGCTACCCCTGGATGGTGAGCGCAAAGCATCTATCCCAGCTGGTAAACGCAAAACTCTTCCAGGCAAGCCTTCACCTCTAAAGGCGCCTTAATTTCGACGGCCAAAGCCGCCCTCAAATCGGGAAATCCCCGCAGCGGGACCTAAAAGGCAAAGATCTGCCCAACAGAATACTCCCCTCTAGCCACCCAAACGCTCTAAGATGGTCAACCCAAGGTCACTTCCATCGAAGCCTTCCAGATCTCTCAAAGAGATTGCAGCTCCCATCAAACGATGTATGCCAAAGCTGCTGGTCTGTCCTCCTTCTATTTCGACATACTTTTTTCAGCATTTCGGCTGGCGTTTCATTAATGGCAGCTGCCTGGGGTAGAATTGTGTTTAACTTGTCCCTGTATAAACGAGAGGTCAAATTTCATTATCTTGGAGGCGAATGGTTGCCCCAATTCTAAAGGGATTAATTGTTAGCCAACTCGTCTATCATTGGGTTCATTGGATCGCGGCAAGATTGACATGAGGCAATGCTTTATTGGAACCACACGTCAACGAAGTCCAATACTTCCACATTAGGACAAAAAATATCAGTTATCAATTCACCCACCATTGCAATTTTCATAGTTTTTACAGATCCACCATTCAGTGTTGCCATCGGGTGCATTGACACTTTAAAGTGAAAATATGTAAAGCGAAAAATTTTGATCCAAATAGAAACTTCCAATGTAATTTTGCCGAACAACATATTAAGATACGAGTACTGATATACTAAGACTAGCATTTAAGGATATCAACTCAATTATAAGTGCGCATATATGTAAGTTCATGTATTGTCCTAAGCAGAGGTATACCCATATAGATGGTGTAGGCTAATGGAAGCAAATCTTTTGTGCATTAAAATTTCACCTATTCATCATGGTTTATACAATGATTATTCAAATTTCTTTTATATCAACAGATCTCTGTGCATTATCATTATTTGTATTATTGTTCTCAGAATTATAAAGTTATAAATCAAAACCCATTTAGCATTTACAAATTTACATATTTGCAATTTTATATACTGTATAGAGTTATTGATCAACTTCTGAAAGGCACATCTAGTGCGTGGCATCTTTTGACTCCATTAACCTCAAAACTCTCATCTATCACGTTCATAGTAAGGATGCGTGAATGATATATAAGCCAATTAAGGCATGTAGTTTGAAGTGTATTCTATCAATTTCGTTTTTGACTTTAGTCTTAGATTGAATATGTCATCGGAGAGTAATTAAGGAGCTTTTGATATCATTCCAAGAACTTACGATTGGTAATGTTATAAAATGATGTCTCCTTTGACATTGCTGACAATGTTCCCGAATTTTATGCTACAGTAGATCCGGGTAGCCTATTATATCCAAAGTTTGTTTAATATTCAAAACTTCACCGAATTAATTTCTTATAACTTTAAAAATACGATGACACTGTTCAAGTATGTTCAAGTTTATCGAAAGCCAAACTAATATTCAAGTATAATTTTTTTTAGATTCCATATTTTATGTAAACTTAGTGATTACTAGGGACTGTAGAACATAAAATCACTCCGCATTATAGGTGTTTTGCCAAGCCAGTGACATGGAAGAGACTTCGAAATTTGCAAAAGATTTCATTTAAAACAATGGTGGTTAAACCGTTTATAGTCCATGGACAAATAGTTAAATCAATCAATCAAAAAATATCAACTTGAAGATAATTTGTAGAATAAGAAACATATTTTCGAAGACATAAAAAATAATTCAACTCTAACTCTTTGTTGCACACTTCTCCATCCATTTTCTTCTCCTGTATTTCAGGACTACTATATTTTCGGTTAAAAAACAAAAAAAATTTTTTTGAATATTTTCGTCAATAACTTATTGGGCTATTAAAGGTTTATTTGGTTTGGCCGTAATAATAATTTCCGCATATTTTCACCTTGATGAAATATGTTATCGCTTCATAACCGTATTATAAATTGAAATAAAAAAATTTTATTTTTGCAGAAAATGAAGCCGACGTAGTTTAGTAGGTAGTGTGGTGGCTTATTAGACGAAAGGCTAGGGTTCGAATCCCCGGTCAGACATCAAAAACAAAATATGAAAAAAAAATTCTTCGGCGACTTCCTCTCAGCAAATTTCTGGCAAAAACTCTGAGTAAATAAAATCTGTCGTTCGGAGTTGACTTTAAACTGTAGGTCCCGCCACTTATGTATAAAATTAACACACACAACATAAGTGGTGTGAAAAGATAGGTCGTTATCTTGACTGAAGGATTGTAATGGTCAATTATGTATGTATGTATCTTTTCAGAAATCAACTTAAAGCCTTTAGCATTTGTTTTGTCATATCCTGGAGTTTTCATGTCATTAAGTTGTTTTTGTTTTGGTAATCATTAAAAGAGAAGCTTTGGAGTATGGTTTTAAGGTATTTGGAAATAATACACTGAGAATCATTGAGTTCTTTTATGGGAAAATTTATTTTTGGAGGCATTTCTTAAACATTTTGTTAACTTCCATAAATTCTTTTCATTATCGAGATTGCTATGAATAGTAAGATTTTTTATCTCATTTAAGCGTTTTTTTCAGTTAAGTTTTTCTTTAATCCAGAGAATTTTTCCCTTTTTTTTACTAACTTTACACAATTTTTCACAACATTATCCAAATTGTTACAGTCTTTGGTTATATATATATTACGATATCTATTTTGAATCTTCTTAATTTGTGAAGAAATCAATATCGGTTTTAGAAGTTGTGCAATAAAATGCACATGCTTAAAATGAATGATCGGAGGTTAGATCATCCATATCTAATAAATCTAGAAATCAAGAAAGAAAATGAGAAAATATTTCATAAGAAATTTTCTTCAACATTTCCTTTTATGTTGAAATTAACCAACTAGAGTGGAGAACTGTGTGTGTAATTTTAATATAGCAGATGTGTTTTGTATATCCATACATACATATATGTATGTTGTATATACATATATGTGTATATGATTATATGATATGTATAGACATTTAGATTTTAATTTTTTAATGTACATATGTAGCCCATATATCAGCTAACCGAATATAAAATATAATTTTAAAGAAGAAGATTGTGTTTATTTTTTGAATTGTTATTACTGTCTCTTGTTATTGTATTTTTGTTATTATTATTATAATGTGTATACCTAATAATTATATTAAGATTATTCAGACGAAAAAGCAACAACCAAAGTTTGCGAATTTAAAAATAGATACAAATTATATGTCGTCATTAGTTACGTTTAGTCATCAGTTTCTTAAAATTTCTTACAAATCAGAAAATAATTTCATGTACACATACATATGCTCACATCATATATGTATGTATTTATACACTGAATGAATTAAGTTTCCATAGAAATGTACACGTTATATACATACGTATAGTTTTTGGACTATTCCAAATTTAAAATTAAAATATAATTTTGTTAATTAAGAAAAAAAAAAACAAAAAATTAAAGCAATTTTTTGTTTAATAAATGCTTTTTGACTATTTTTGGCATAAAAATTATAAAATTAAATTCATTTGTATCTATGTCATTAGTACTTTGCGTAATAATATAATAAATACTCGGAACTAAAATATTAATTGAAGAAATTTTAAATTTGATTTGCGGGCCGATAGCCTTGGTTGCTAGTGCCTTTCAAATATAAGCTATAACTAGTGTTATAAGGTAAAAATAAAAATAAATAAAATTTGTCCAAACACCCTACTGCATTGGTGTAGTAATGGCTGAAGTATAATGCCCAAACTAAACATTTTCAGAATTGTAAATTCATGTACGTACTTTAGGAAGCAAGAAAAAATTACTTTACGACATTATTTTTTTTTATTTAATATTATGTTAAATAATACTCATGCTGTTTTTCAAGCGTGTGTTACTACCAGACATCGTATTGAACGAGAACCCAACTTTCATTGTTAAAAAAGTTAAGCGCTACCATCGAAGAATGTAAAAGTCAAATAAAATCTGTTAACAGATTTGATGATTAAAATACTCAATTTGTTAAAAAAAAATAGATTGGTTTGTATCAGAAGTAGCAGAGGTGAATATTTACATCCTCTATATCGCTATTTTAGGACCATTTTACCCACAAGCGTAGATTGCGAAAGATTTCAAATAGTCTTCTTAGCTCATGTATTTATGCATGTGTATAGACACAGATCCGAATTCCCGGCATATTCCGGGATTTTTATATCCCGGCTTTTAAAATGTTCGTTTGGTATGCCTAGTCCAAACCGATTGCACTTTTATCGTAGTAATTGGAAATAAAGTTTCAACAGAGCAATATTCCTAAAAATATTCATTGTAATTGATATAATTTTATGAGAAAAATTCTTTAACTTAAACAAAACTTGCCTATTCCATGAAGAGTTCACTAAAAACGAGGACCTGCCAAATGTTAAATAAATCGCGAGGGTTTACATTAGCAAGATATTAATCTTAAGGAATAAATTCTCGAATTGATTGTTTAAAGAAAAAATTCGAGCTCCCAGATTCTTTAACTTTATAAATCAATGCAAAAACTTATTTTTAAGTTTGTTAATATTTTTATTTTAGTATTGAACATGCTATCAGTAGTGTACAACTATTATTCTTAACTTTAAAAAATTTTTTTAATCCGTTCAGTTTCAATACTAATTATATAGTTCGTTTGACGTATTTCTTTAAATATTATTACCCATTTTCTTCAAATAAATAATCAGAAATAATATTTCTTTATGGGTTAAAGTTGTATCGACAAATAAAAAAGCTTTCAAATGTAAGGCGCTTTTCGAATCATCACAGTAACGCTTCTAACAGAGTATTTTGTGTTTGACCTTTTACCCGTTTTTCTATGCTCTTTTGATTCTGTACCATAGATAAACTGTCAAATAACTAAAACAACCGTTTTAAATTTTGAACAACAAAATAAAACACCGCAAACCTGAAAAAAAAAAATACATTTTGTCTGCAGGAGCAACTTATTACATTTAATTAATTGTGATTTAATATTTTGGTATTCGAAAAAAGTGTAAGAAATTAATTTATAAAACTTTTTTGTTGGATTCTCTGTTTTTAATATAAATACGTGGTTGCTTGTATGTATACAAGTTTTTGACAATTATTTTCGATTTATTTTTTTTTGCTTTCTATCTTGTTTACTATCGCTTTACCAGATCTTATCCGATTTTATCACGATCAAACATATTTATTATGGTTTTTAGCTGACAACATTTATCAGCCAAAAGTTTAGTTTTGAAAATTTACTTCATTTTTCTTCCCACTGTATATTTGTTTCTTCGTTAAACAAAATAGTATGTCGTCACCTTTTATTTTGGAAATATAATTTAAACAATATGCATATAATTTAAGTAAGTTTAACTACCAAGAAAATAATCAAATAATAACGCAACTAAATTAAAAATACAAAAAAAAATTTAATCTTATCCTCACACATTTAATGGCGAGTGTTTAATGGAGTGAGCAGGTGTTAATATCTTGGCAAGATCAATGTCATTTAAACCCACGCTTTTTTTCATTTGAATATGACACTAGATGCCATTGTTCCGTAATTTTTTTCCGTAAAAATATTTACGTTTAGATATACATACATACATACAATATTACATATATACAAGTGAGTTAACTGAAATAAAACTTACGTGGGAATTTTAAAGTTAAATGTGCGATTTGTGTTTATAAAAAACTATAAAAAAAAATAATAAAAAGACTTCTTATGAAAAAGCAGTTGGTGAATTTAAGATTAAAGCGGCTATTATAATAATAAATAAATCGGCAGCTTTACAAAAACAGTACCGTTTAGCCAATATTTTTCCAAATTTTGAAATTAAATTTCTTAAAATTTTTTTGTTTTTCCTTTAATTTTTACTGGATTGGAGGAAATAATCAATGCTTAAATTTTTCATACTTCAGAAAGAAGACAATTGTGAATTTCTTGAATATTCACTTAAATTCTCTAAATCAAATATATTATCAAGCTTTAACGTCAATTCATTTACCATTAGGGAAAATTGTTCATTTGTTTTGCTAAAATTATATTTTTCATTGAATATTCGTCCCAATTAAGATTTAATTGTCGTTTATCACTTGCCGTAAATGTCAAGGAATAATAAAAAAAAAAAAAATAAAACGAATTATAAAAAATTGCAATTGTATGTCACAATTTAATTAGACCTTTTAATAATTGTTTAATATAACAACAAAGAGACCTATTAATCATATTTATCCCCAGTGCCTTTTACACTGAATTTATCTACAAGCATAATTTACGAGAGTTGTTTGGTAAATCTTAAGATATTTGCGATTTGAAGAATTATGAAAACAAATTTATTCTTATCCATTTGATGAGGTATTTAGATAATTTATCAATTTTTAATTACAATTCTATTGAAATACAGAACCCAACAGCATATTTTTTTATAATTCGTACAATTCCGTGTTTCCATAATTGTTTTTTTTTCTTTAATCTAAAGCTGTAGTGGTCTATACTTTTAAAACTATACTTGCATACTGATTCTTGATTTACGTTAGAATAAGAATGAACTCAGTAGAAAAATTACGGTTCCTATTATAACAATAACTTGTTATTTCCGCAACGTTATGAGTTGAATTATACGTTTGGCATGATATTTGTTGGTCTCATTTTCTTTGTTAATTTTAAAAATTAAAGAAAAAATTGTCTTCTTATTTATCTCACAACGAGTGTAACTTGACCCACTGTATATGCAGTGAACTGATATGGTGGACCATAACTAATTTCTGATTTAAAAATAGTATATTAAAGTAGGAGTTTGCAATATATTGAGACCGTAGAATTACGGCTAATACACCAGATTAGCTTAATTTAAGTAAGTTTAGTTGCTAAATGCATGCCAGATGGTACATGTATTATCTGACTATTAATTGTGAATGTCGGTCATATCTCTCTACATAAAATGACTGAAATGTGGACGTACTTTACGTCATATACTTTCATTCTCCGTTTCTTCAGCTATTTCTGCAATTGAAGCACCTAATTCTAAAGTCGCTGGTCGCTTTTTGTGCTCTAACGTGAATCATTACAAAATGTGGCCCTATACACATCTTGGCTAGTAAAAACAACTGATATACATATATTTTAAATACAGTAGGAACCAAAAGTCTGTGATTAATAACCGAATGTTGTATTAAAGCACATGTGTACTTAAAGCACAGTGATGTCGAACACCGAAAGTTTGATCAGTGCAATCAGTTAAAGCGTGTTGTGATTTAAATAAATAATTAATAACGCCCGCTGCAAGTTACATCGTGTTAGATTCATTTCGAATTCACGATTAAAACCATTGTGTACGAAAGATGTACTCTTTAACACAAATAAAATATCCACCCTCCAGTATAATTGCGATAGATGGTAGACTGTGACACATTACATGGATAACGATGTAAGTGTTCGTGAAACATAGTTTTCGCAAAATTCCTCAAATATTTCGCCTATTGTCTATATCCTCTTGCAAAAGGCGTCTGTATAAAAAAAAATTATCATTAGAATTGCAATTGTTTAGAAACCGAAAGGGAGAAGACGTAGATGCCATAAAGCACACACATGTGGCTAGCGGATTGATGGTGAAGGGAATACAAAAAAAATTGTTCAGAAGATTTATTAAGGCTTTATGCCCCCTAATAGGAAATCTTCTTACCATAAAACGGTGTCTTATTTTTTAAATACTAGGAGATTTTTGAGGTTAAGTCTACTAAAAGCGTATTGGACCCAGACAGCTCAAGAGTTTCCGTCGATACTTCATTAATGCAATGTCGTGTGTGCCATTATCTTGATTGCGACCAAAGTGCGTCTGGTTTGTTGTGCTATCTGTGTAGTATGTTGTACGGAGGTAGTCATTGCAATTAAAGAAAAATAAATTCACATCGTCTTCTGCACCCAGTTGAACTAGTTGACGTAACAGTATCCTGTGAATTCAGAATTGAGACCAATTAAGTTAATTGACCGCTACCACTTTATTTAGCAGCTCGTGTACACGTCATTGAAAATGAGTTTACGACAGAAACATTACGAAGACTTCTGAATACCCAAGTCTGTTCTCTCTGAATACCCAAGTCAAACAGTTAGAAAATCAAAATTTTTGGCATGTCTTTCTTAATGACTGACCTATCCTAACAATAGAACCGATGAAACATGTTTCTACAGAATTAAAAAAAACTGTTTTAGTAACCATTGTTCGAATAGTATTCTAATATGGATAGGGATTGTAGAAGGGAAAGCAATCACAAACAAAATAAATAAATAATTCGCTTAAAAGAATTATTTTATTTGAACATTTCTTATAGCAGAAATGACCAGATCAAAATCAGAGAAATAAAAAAACAATAAAGGTCTTTGAATAGAAAAAGTGGATAATTTTTGTTAAATGAATAAAATAAAAAATATTCAAAAAAACATTTTAAATTGAAAATTTTAAACATTAATGGGAATAACTTACCTGTTGGGCAACGGGATCTAAAATACTTTCAATGGTTTTTGTGTGAAACACGGGCATTTTTCAAAATGAAAATTCCTTAATTTAAATAAATTTATAAACAAAAATACAATTACGCAACAGATTTTTCCTTTTCTTTTCCAATTAAAATTATCAATTTTTCTAAAAAGAAAATTAAACAAAAAAAATTTAAAATAGACATTAACAAACTGTTTTTTAAATTTATTTTTATTTATTTATGCTGTAATAACACTGTTTTTCGCTATTGCATTGTGAATATCGTTTATTAATTATTTTTTATTTTCATTTTTATTTGTTTTTATTGTTGTAGTTGTTGTGATATGACCTTTTTTGCCTTTGTTTCATAATTTTTGGGAGAAGCTTCTTAAATTAATTTGGTTTTTTAAATACATTTTTGAATGTTTTGCATTTCTATTGTTTATTTCGAAGAGATATGCTAAACACTTTTAATATAATTTAATTTCAATCCTGTTAATAACTTTAAAGTTTATTTTTAAAGAACGTAAACACCATGCTGCGACGTCTGATTAAATTTGTCTAATTGAAGACTTCAGTTGCAAGACGATGCTCTCTTATTATTTTATGAGGCTTAAAGCATAATGAAACATTTACGTTACGACCAATACCTACGATGGAATAAAATGTATCTACCTAACTATGAACTGAAAGCGAACAGACGTTTTTATTTCTTAATTTTAATTATTTAGTAGTTATCGGAAAAAACATACATATGTACATCCATTGTTGCCCATTGCAACAGTTTAATTAGAATTAGTGTGTGTTAGTTTTATCGATGATCTTCGATAGAACTGACAATATTTCTTAATGCGTTCCATGATGTCTTTAGTTAAGTGTGTGTGAGTTAACATCCATTATGTTTGAAGGTGGCATTCGCTGTGTGATAGGAAGCCCCGTCCATATATTGTTGGTTTCCAAATCAATAAATCAGAGAAAAATCCAAATCCAATCGGTATGTGTTCACATAGAAATAGGCTTTATAGCTAAAGACGATTTTTCGAAGTAAATAGGTAGAGGTTCGTTGCAACAAAATACCAATTTTGACGAAACACGGTGATTTAGCAATACAGACTGAATAAAGACATCAGATGTAGCTTCAACGAAATTACCGCTATCAACCGTCAAAATTCGGAAGTCACTATTAGAAGAACGTGGTACATATGTTATTATAAAATATCAGAGCAATAAAGCAAATTGATATAAAGATTTAAATCGTATGTGAAATATATGTAAACACACCTAACAACTTCTAATCCAAACAGTTTGCTTGCTGCAAATCAACTCATAATCTGATTTTCTAGGCTGACCTCTTTGAAACTTCACTTGAACTCTGACTTGTTTTGAGCAAACACGTAGCATGTGACTCGTACCATTTTTCACTTTCCCGTTGCTTATAGTTATTAGCCTAAGACATCATAACACAACAAAACAAAAAAGGTACTTAAATAGTCGCTGTTTTAAGCCTGGGCGCTATTGCATGACTGATGTCTCAATTATGGTATTCGTACGTTTCTGATATGGAAAAAAGTACAAAATATTAAAAATAACATGTGTCTCTGAAGCAGAAGCTTATAATTTCTTCAAATTTTCTTATAGTGATTTTTATGTTATTTTTTTTAACCAAAAATGCATCTAAAAAACTAACGATTATTACTTCATTTGAAATATTAATAAACAACAAATTAAAATGTTGTCAGGGAAATTTCCTCTAATTCTTTCATTTAAGCTCACTTTATTTGAATGAAAGTATAGTAAAGACGAAACCTTCTTGTACAATGTTGAAAAGAAATATAGTTAGACCAAAAGAAACCGATTGAGAATTGGAGATTGTTTAAGAGTCCTTGCAACATTTATGTTTAATGTTATCTTATAGAAAACAAATAATAATAATAAAATAAATTTTATTTCTAAAAATATAATCCGCTGAGGCACATATTGATTGAATTTGTTATAAGCTTTCCCAGACTTGATTAGGGTTAATATCAAACAACAAA
Source organism: Sarcophaga bullata (assembly GCA_005959815.1). Lineage (NCBI taxonomy): Eukaryota > Metazoa > Arthropoda > Insecta > Diptera > Sarcophagidae > Sarcophaga > Sarcophaga bullata. Next base: position 120,807 of record QOCX01000119.1, read on the forward strand.
GTCATATTCTCTCATAATGACAATTAATGGAAAAGTGTAATTTTGTACTTCAAATGCCAGCGAATGTCATAGTCATGCATACAGATTGTTTTTGCAATGAATTATTTCCTTTTAAATTTATGATGTGGCAACTAATGAAATTTAAATTGACTGTTATCACTAATATCATACATATGTACATATATATGTATGTACATAATTCAAATAGTAATCAGATTATTTAAAGAAGACTGGCTAATTATTCCTTAAACTAATGTGTACTGAAACTTGCAAACATTATGAATATCTATTAGAACGATAAAACTATTGTTCGAATAAATTTATTTCATTGATTAAAATTCATAACATATAATTGATAGGCATACCATTTTTGTATATAGTATTATGTATATCGATTAATTAAGAACGTTAAATGGGTGGAACGTTTCTACGATGTACAGTGGGTAGCAAAAGTCTAGGTACCTCAATATATTTTAGAAATTTCATGAAATTTTAGCAATAATATGTAAAAATAATTAATATTTTTTATATATTTTTTTATTGAGAGAATAATATATAAGAGAGTGTATTTAAATATTTTAAAGAGCAAATTTACTAAAAGTCTGGAAGAGTTAAGAATTCGCCAATCTTACTGTTGCTAATGTGAAGATGTGATTTGCTGATTAAAGTCCCCAGAGTTTTAATACTCATGCACAAAGAGAGTTTTTAGGAGCTCATTTTTAAGAACAGTTACGTGGTCGTTGGATCTTAAACAAAATTCAACTGAAAAACTTCCTCAAGAGTGAACAGCGGCAAATTTCATCAGAAAACACAAGAAAAATCTGGAACATTAAATGCCAAATGGGGTAAATAGAGTGCCTGACTTTAACGAATATCCTATTAAATATAAGGGATAACATCTTAATATATTAGGCATATGGGAACCTACACTTTTGCAATGCCCAAAACCACGAACTTTTTCTTATTTTTCTTTTAGCATTAAATATTTTTGTTTTATAATAAAATAGGAACAAATATAATGAATTATTTTTACATATTACGGTTTATATTTCATGAAATTGCTAAAACATATTGGGATACCTAGACTTTTGCTGTCCACTGTATGATGGACAATAGTTGATAACCCAGTTAAGCTTATTGAAATCTTTTAAGCCAATAAAACATTGAACAAAGAACATCTTAATCATGATCGTTCTTAGAATTCCAATTATATGCAGTCTAAAAGTGATACTGCAGATACCCCGTTCAAATAATCTACCCTTCCAAGCAAAACCAATTAAATCGTGTAGGAGATATGTTGTTGTGCCTTAAAAAGTAAATTTCAAAATTTTATTGTACGTTCCATGCATTGCTTTACAGCTTATTTCATGTATCCAGTTGTTTATAGTAAATTTGAATTCATTTTCTTTATAATGACTAACGCGAATGAATTAATTTACAGATGTTACATTTTTTTATTATTACCCTATCCCTATTCCCTATCTTTATAGAATTGGGTGCACGAAATAAACCCTGAGCCACTACTATACATATTTTATTGATTAATAATAATAAAAAATTATTACAAAAAAAAAAAGAAAAGAATATGTTTCTTAATTATTAAGCGACATGGAAGACTGCATTTACGATAGAGAGAGTGTTCATTAATAAATTACTATCGCCTATGAATGATGACCCATTGCTAACGGTTCAAAAATCTTATTCTTAATATTGCATGTGTAAAAGGAATTTCATTAAGAAAATGTTGTGCTTTTTATTCTGAAAGGACAGAGTTCGCAAGGTATTCATTGTTTATAATATGATTATTTATTTATGTGTGTGAAGATAAATTCGAATTTGAAAATCCAAGACGCAATCCACCAAAATTCTTAGAAGCGCCACATTTAGCGTTAACAGAGCAAAATTTTGTCTTAACAGAGCAAAATTTGCCCTTAACAGAGCACTGTTAGAGGTTTAACAGTATCCATCTGAAGAAGGTACCTTGCTTAGGAGCTAATTTTAGGGCATATACTAGGTCTAGGAGTACCACATCATACTCGAAGGATGACTCAAAGCCTTTTTATATAATCAACGAAATAGTTCCACATAAAGTCATATGGTATTGTGAAAATTGGCTTTGAAACTATCAATTTTTTATTGAAAATTCTCTAGAAGATCAGTGGCCATTTTGGAAGATATAAGAAATAGTACACCATACGGACTATATGTACATGATAGTCCAGAGTGTCCTCTTTCCAACGGTGGTAGTGGGATAGCTGAAATAATTTTGTGAGCCGAGATATTCAATTTTAAAAAAATCGATTTTCGACCAAAATCGTATGAAAATTCTCTAGAAGATCAGTGGCCATTTTGGAAGATATAAGAAATAGTACACCATACGGACTATATGTACATGATAGTCCAGAGTGTCCTCTTTCCAACGGTGGTAGTGGGATAGCTGAAATAATTTTGTGAGCCGAGATATTCAATTTTAAAAAAATCGATTTTCGACCAAAATCGTATGAAAATTCTCTAGAAGATCAGTGGCCATTTTGGAAGATATAAGAAATAGTACACTCAACGGACTATATGTCCAAAATGCCCACTGACTCTCTAGAGAATTTTCATACGATTTGGGTCGAAAATCGATTTTTAAAAATTGAATATCTCGGCTCACAAAATTATTTCAGCTATCCCACTACCACCGTTGGAAAGAGGACACTCTGGACTATCATGTACATATAGTCCGTATGGTGTACTATTTCTTATATCTTCCAAAATGGCCACTGATCTTCTAGAGAATTTTCATACGATTTTGGTCGAAAATCGATTTCTTTAAAATTGAATATCTCGGCTCAACAAATTATTTCAGCTATCCCACTACCACCGTTGGAAAGAGGACACTCTGGACTATCATGTACATATAGTCCGTATGGTGTACTATTTCTTATATCTTCCAAAATGGCCACTGATCTTCTAGAGAATTTTCATACGATTTTGGTCGAAAATCGATTTTTTAAAAATTGAATATCTCGGCTCACAAAATTATTTCAGCTATCCCACTACCACCGTTGGAAAGAGGACACTCTGGACTATCATGTCATATAGTCCGTATGGTGTACTATTTCTTATATCTTCCAAAATGGCACTGATCTTCTAGAGAATTTTCAATAAAAAATTGATAGTTTCAAAGCCAATTTTCACAATACCATATGACTTTATGTGGAACTATTTCGTTGATTATATAAAAAGGCTTTGGAGTCATCCTTCGAGTATGATGTGGTACTCCTAGCCTAGTATATGCCCTAAAATTAGCTCCTAAGCAAGGTACCTTCTTCAGATGGATACTGTTAAACCTCTAACAGTGCTCTGTTAAGGGCAAATTTTGCTCTGTTAAGACAAAATTTTGCTCTGTTTAACGCTAAATGTGGCGCTGCTAAAATTTGTGGATTGCGTCTTGGATTTTCAAATTCGAATTTATCTTCACACACATTATTTATTTTTTCTATTTTAAGTATTACAAAAATTTATAGTTTCTTGCTGCTCTTCTTTGTTATGTCGTTATTCCTTTTAGAATAAATAATAATTTAATAAATATGGAAAATTTTTATTTAATCTTGAATTAAAAATTAATTTTTTTTTTTTATTAGTTTAATACCGATTCCATTTCATCACAAGGATTAGAAAGACATGATTTTAGATTTAAAATTAGAGGTTTTGCTATACGTCCATTTAGAATTTGCAAAAATATTTGACCAGATTCATAGCACAAATGCTTCATTATATTGTGTATTGAAATAAGCCACATGGGACTCAAGAACGTATTATAATACACTCCTGTGAGGCATATATGACTCATTGGACAGCGAAGTTGTTAAATTTAAATTTACGGTGATCTTTCCATCATATTTTGCAAAATTTAATAAGAAAGCAAAAAATTATTTTATTTATTAAGCTGAGTAACTTAGACCTTCTGCTCAGAGTATCGCGAAAGTCAAGCTAATAGTATAGTATTTTAACTACTGCAACTACACTTATTCTATGTATATGTATTAAAACAATAAATTTCATTTCGGTTTTCTTAAGTTATTTTAATTTTTTTTATAAAATTCACTATGCTTAATAAAAATAAGGACATTAAATCTTATCTTCAAAATAATGTAGAAAAAGAAAATTAAAAATAGATTTGCTGGGATCACGTTGTATGGTATGATAAACTGAATTAAGTATGCCAAAATCTTGTCGCTGCTTTGCCTAGACGATGTATGTATAACAAACAACAACTGTATTAAACACATTCTAGAACGTTAGAACTGAAATTAGTTCTTTTATAATTATACTAAAAATAAAATGGAGTATTCATTTTTTTCACAGGATTACTTTGCATTTTAAGTTTAATTCAATAAACATTTAAAAATAAGAATAATAGTTTAATAAACAAAGACTGAAAATAAGTACTTATCGGCAATTTTCTCATTTAAGTTATTTCCTCATCAAATATCCATTTGTGTCCTTATTATTTTTTACATCACTGTATATCTATCTTAGTTCAAAATCGAATTGATGTTCACTGCATAATGAATTGAAAAATTTAATTTGTTACAATATTGTTTTATTTTTACAGTATACTGTCAAGTTTAGTTATATAGCATATGCTATTATATATTGCTACATCTTAAAATAATAGAAAAGAATGCATTCTTTTAGAGCACAATCTCATATTATTGCAGTTTAAAGAAAGCGAATAATGAAATGTATCAGCTGCGAGAAAATAATGCTCTCAGCAGTGTGAGAACACTTGCACTTAGAAGACCTTAGAAACAATGGTAGACTATTATAGGGAGGGTAAAAATAATTTCAAAAACAACGTAGCGCGACTTACTAAACTATATGCACATGCATATGTATGTTTACAGCAGTCAAAACTGGCTGATAGGCAGATGTCGGCACAAAGAGAACATGATAAAAATGTGATTGTATTTGTGATAGGCATGGATAAGCCAGAGGAAAATTGTTAGTAATATTTCCAAGCGTAACCTCATATTTTCAAGTATAACCTAATAATATGTATATGTAGTGGAAAATATAGAAAAAATTTACAGCGTCAAATCCCTAAAGACTGCGCATTTAACATGACAAAATTCTTCCAAAAATGAAGATCATTTCTCATTGTTATTAGTGAATCTCATTGGAAAATAATGAATCCTACTCTAATATTTTTTTGTGTGTATCATTGAGAGCTAAAAAAGCAACATAAATCTCCTTCTTTTGCCAAGCAACTAAATGCAATTTTACGCTCTTTTTAACGAACATTGTTGATGTTCGCGTGTGTAAAAAAAGCCGAAGATGTTGGGCCACCGGTGGCTATTGGTGCTTAAGTCTGCGCAGATAGGGCTATTAGCAAACCTATGAGTGTATTGACGGTGCGTTGATATATTCATAAAATAGAATTGTTTGCAATCATTGACAAAACAAAAAAAAAAAAAAAAACAACGCTGTCAAATAAAAATATTAAGGTGCGTCTTCTATTTGGTAAATAATATGGAAACTGGACAGTTGATGATTGGAAATACGTTATTTGATCAGATAAAACGAAAATTAATCAATTTTTATCAGATAGGAAAGTATACCACTGGCACCGTATCTCTGAAAATCTCCAGCGGCATCTAGTAAAGCACACCGTAAAACATGATTTAGGAGATTTAATGACTTGCAGCTGCTTTACGTGGTGAAATATTGAAGGAAGTTTATCTAGGTATACCTTAATACATTAATCTTCAGAATTTATCGGAGAAAGGAAGTGTCAATCCTGAAGCACATTTCATTTTAACCAGATTAATAGCTTAAGTGGGCATGCGAAATTGTTAAAAATTGGTTGTCAAACTAGAAAATTCAAAATTCAAATGATCGATAATTTCTGACAGTAGAAATAATTTAACTCCGCTAATTTAGTTCCTTCAGCAGGGCTAAGTGGCCAACCATAGAGCGCAAAGTCCGGATCTTGATTCAATTGAAAATTTGTGGATCTACCTTTTTCTATAAACAATAACTTATGGTAGTTGAAATTTAATTTTTAATTTAGAGGTGATAAAAATTGGATATAATGAGTAACTTAAACTAAAAGTGATAAAAAAAAATCATTTTTCTTTTTGATTATCTGTAAATATAGCACCAACAACATCTACTTCTTATGAAAGAGAGAGAAAACTTCCCAAATGAAATTACTCACAATTTGTAGAAAGTCAATACACAGTAGATGTGTTATGAAGAACTATATTAATAATCGCTTTTCAAATATCGTCAACTTTGGTATTCGACAAGAATTAATTGTGCTTTTTTGTTTAATATGGAGTATAACATATGGAGTATAACATAAAAATTTTCTGCATTAATAGTATGGAAGGTATTTAAGGTGCTAGGACCGTCAACTTTCATACTCTTTATGTGCCAGAGATATGAAAAATTGGACATTATGCTAAAAGAATAAGAACTAGTAAGCTTTTCAAACGAGTAAACGTTTCAAACGAGTGAAAGATTTCGACTTTGTTCTATTCAAAAATGGGAAGCGCTTAATGACTCAGTAAATGTATATATGGATTCTTTAATCTTTCACTAGGGCTAAACTAGAATTTGTATCAACAGAATGAGTCGCAAGTCTATTCACTTCTTCACAACCTTTTCTAAACAAGCACAATTTTGAAACGATCTTACTTGTACAGGCCTTAGTCAAACAAGCAGTTATTGAGTCAATCATTAAGATTGATTGTAAAAGTGTTCGCATGATGAAACAAAAATAATTAAAATTTTGTCGTTTCTATTATTTTGTTCATCATTGTAAATACAAACGAATTATGTTTATTCTTACAACTTTTCAAGCTATAATACTCGTAAATATTTTACAATACTTTTCACACATTCTTCTTTTGTACTTTTCCCATTACCGTTGTTCTTGTTGTAGTTGTTCTTGTTGTTATTGTTGTTGTTATAGTCATTCACTTAACTGTTGACTGCCAACTTTAGAGTGTATAGAAAGAGAAATGTAGTGCCATTTAGGGGAATGACAACAAAAACGTGATATTTACTTAAATAGTACAACAACGGCATTGACGATTACAAATGTAGATATTTATGTATGTACGCAAGTACATACATATCTTATAAGCGCATAAGAGATCTTATGCATATGTGTGGGTGGCATAAATGAAAATATTAGAATTTAAGAGATTGAGTTCACTTTTGTTTTTCAACAATAAACAAAATAAAATAAAATACAACAAAAGCAAAACAAAGTATTTATTCAAAACAAAAACAATTGCAAACAAGTAAACTTTCTTAAAGTAAAATATAGAACACGGGAGATTATAAAAAGAAAAAACAAACCAAACCAAACCATTTATAAGAACGAAATGACGAAAATGTATCATGACCGATGAGTAATATTTAAAGTAGATAAGAAAGAAAGCCAAGTAAATAAAAACACAATACATAGATATCATGCCTGTATATTGTATGTATGTATATTTATACTAACGTAAGCTAATATTATTAATATTTATTAGATTGCTAATATTGATATCACTTTCGTTATTTGAAAAAGGGGTAAATGAAGTGATGAATGATTAGAGTGTGTTTTGTTATAAAAAACAAGGGTTAACACTGTCTATGTATCGTGTAATATCCGTGCTGTGATTTATTTCTCTTATTTGGAAAAATATATATTTTGTTCATCTCTATGGTTTTTGAAAGAGAGTGTGATAAGAATATTTACACAAGAGATATTAGAGGTATTCTATGGTATACAGTTTGTGTCAAAATAAATTGTAAATAATTTTCTATAATTAAGTAGTCATTTTAGTGTCTCGTTTTGACTAAATCTTTAAAATATTCCTAAATTCCTATAACAACCAAAGTTATAATAAATATGAAAACAGGTAAAAAGGTACTCCAAAAAGTGTACAGACCGTCATCGCTACTAGTCTGATAGATTAATTTTGATTTTGCATTCACTTTAATTGCAAATATTGAATATAAAGTGACTTTGCGTAAAGTAATTACAAAATGTTTACAGCTTAGATAAACGTCAAATCGGTTTTGTTATTAATAGAAGCGATAAATAATTAAAAAAAATATAAAGGTATTGAAAAATTAGAAAAATATTCAGACGCTTTTGTTTTTTGTGAATAAATGATAAAATTATTTTGATTTTAAAACACTGGAATGGGTACATAGTCCCATGAAATGATAATAAGGTATGCACACATATACATATGAACATTATTTTGATGCACACACAAAGAAACAGTTAACAAATACCGTATAAATAAGTAAAGTAATGTAATTGAACAAATTTATAGTCAAAATATTAAACGCAATATTAAGAAATTTTATGATATTTGAAATATATAGAATTTGTTTTTATTTTTGGAAATATAAACAATATTCCACTTCAATTCCAGAACAAATAGTATATCTGATTGTAATTTCTTATGAGTACTATATTTCATTACACAAAAATAAATAACAAGAAAAGTAATGGCTAAGATTCTATAGAGTAATTCATTTTCTATATCGGATGTCCAGTTTTTGGAACAGTATAATACGCAGGCAACAAGATTTCATATTCACTCTTCTGCATAGTCTAAAAATATTTTTAATTGAACATCTTTCATGACATGACTGCTAGTACAATTTCTACCTACTGGTTAATAGGAGGAACTCACATTGAATTCCTTTTTTTTTTCTTTTGGATAATTTCAACTACAAAATCTGTAAAATCCGAAACCAAATACTTATCGATAAGGAACATTTTCCAGAACAAAACTAGAAGCATTTAGTGACTTACAAAAGCATTGGCAACAGTCAACTATTATTTTTATTGATGGAAACGTATTTCAATATATGGTTTTAGAATAGAACAATATAAGGTGGGTGCCTTGGTAGTAGAGTGGAAATTGTAGTATGCTATTAACAAAAGGTTTATGGGTTCATTTCCCACCAGAGACTCTGTCTTGTTACACTGCCCTGAGCATATGATCTAAGTTACTCAGCTCGTATTAATTATAACATAATTTATAATTATATTCTAATAAATAAATGACTAAAATGATAAAACAAATGTAAATTTTGTAAACAATTTTTGTATAAAAAATAGTAAAAATGAGAATATACGAATGTATGTACACATATCACATTGTGTTGACTCACAATGCAGGACGAATAAATGTAATATTCCTTGTTCTACACTTTTGGAAATTTTCCTGGTTTATCGAGAAAAATGATTGGTAACCCTGTTTGACTTTTATTTGAATAGAATAGAACGAATGAATAGATGTTATGTGCTATGGTTAGAGACTAAGGGGTGTAGCTAACACCAAAAACAGAAGCATATAATAATCCTTTTGTGTTATTTATTTTGTATAGATGTGTGAATGTGAGTAGGTATTTTTTTGTTGCTGTTAATAAAAAGAATAATTATTTAATTTTATTCTCTTATATTTCCATTGTCGCTGCTGTGTATTTACAATGTTTTAAGAGATATCTTTACCCTGATTTTCCACATTTGTCTGTCTCTATGCTACAATTTAAAGCAAATAATAAAACTAATTATAGTACTTTTCTTTTAACTTTCAAAATCAAATATAATGCATTTATTAATAATTTCGCAGTCATTTATTGTTCCACAGATGCCAGCATTGTCAATTGGTTTTTGTCTAGATTCGACCAGTTTTCGCAATGTGGTATAATTATTGTTTTTAATTATTTAAAATATATAACTATTCATAACTATCAATGTAATAAATTATACGAAATATGTACTTTAAATTATGATTGTTCAACAAAAAGCGATCACTAACTTCAATAATTTAAATTTTTTTTTTGTATATTTTCATAAAGAGATTAAAAAGTTTATTAAGCCATGCATACACGTAACTTTGCATAAATAATACATTCTGACCAATATTTTATTCAAGAATGAGACTGAGAATCTGAGATTCGTGCAAGTACCTTCAAATAAAAATATACATTGGGCTTTACTGCTTCCGAAAGACAGTAAAATTGTAGAGATAACAATATAGCAACCAACTAAATAGTTCCCAATGGATTTAAAATGTTTGATAGTAACAACAATAAAAAAAAACAACATTAATTTCAATAAAAAATAAATGTCACATTTACTTTTATGACGTACATACATACAGATTTTCATGGATGTGTTGGTTGTGCAGAATATCTTATGTAATTTGTACAACTTTTACGACCAACTCCGGTATATTTCTCCGGTTATTATGTGCACCAGAGGCTGACACAATTTCGTTACAATTCCTAAAAGCTCTACGTGTTGATTGTTGTCTTTTTAAGAAATTTTATAGAATTTTTATAAATTAACCAAATAAATTAACCAATCTTTTGTTTAATTAAAAATAAAAGAAAAATTAAAATACAACAAATTTTTTAATTTAAATCAGGAAAAAATAATAACAACAACCGTTAAGTGTTAGTGTTTTGTTTCATATTAATAATAATCTGTTTACACTAATTGTGTCGACTGTACTATTGGCAAGCTATTTTAGTTTTTCATTTGTAAAGGGAGTATATTTAAATCCGAAAACATTCTTCGAATTGCAAAAAATGATGCATACATACATACATAGATACCGAAAATTATGAATGGATGTGATTCACTATTAGCTACATACATCCATACATAATTGGTCGTTACAACCCTTCAGTAAGGATTACGACCTATCTTCTCACACCATTTATGTTGTGTGTGTTAATTTTATACATGAGCGGAGGAGCCTACAGTTTAAAGTCTATTTTGAAAGACAGATTTTTGAGAAACTTTTCATTGCAGTTTAATTTACAGAAATCCTGATAACTTGGGGTTTGAACCCAGGGCTTACATCTAATAAGCCAACACGCTACCAACTACACTAGTATTACCTACTGAATTTACAATTAAAATGAGGCATTATTTGATTGTAAATCGATTTTATAGGAAATTTATTACTACGAATTAAATTTATTTTAAGTGGTTATTTACGTAATCAATTACAAAAAATACTAAAGGCTGGTAATAAAAAAGCATTTAAACTCAAATGGTAAAAATAAGAACCCAGTTTAATGTTTGAAAAATTCTGAAAGTACCAAGCACATTTAATCTCCTTCGAATCACAGCAACTTATATAACTGGCGAGCAAAAGTGGATACATAATATAATTACAAACATTTGAACTTGATATTTTTATTTTATATATTTGTAATAAAAACAATCCATATGTTAAATATTAGCTTTAACAATCCTTTCATTAGAAAAGCTTAAATGTTATTTAACTGCAAAGTTGAAACTGAACCGATTATTCTCAATACTCGTCATGCAGTCCATTTACTCACACTGCTGTTTATAGAATTTATCGCTGCTTTTTGAGTTCTGACTTCAATTTTTGGTAACATTATTTCCATTAGCCATCATTTAGAGATCTTGAGCAACCTACAGAAATTGTGTAATGCTTACAAACTCTAACTTTTCCAGCCATTTTCCTGTCGCACTCCAATTGAAATTTTATTCATTTTATGTTTCTTTTCACAGATTGCACGAATAAGTTTCACAAACATTTTCCAATGTTTTCCTTACTACTAGAACTTAAGATACGGTACTTTAAAAGCAGAAAAGTGAAACGTGCAAAATTATATAAATGAACAAATTTGATTTAAAAATTTGTTTTTAACTATTTGCGAATAGTATTTTGCTTTGTTGGTTTACAGTTAGATACCCGACAAAGCAAAGAGTTATTTTATTTAGAATTTCTTACTTACTGGATATAAAACACGTTGTTATGCTCGCCACTGTAAAAGTTATCTTTTTTCCCCCTGTACCTAGCCTTTGATAGTTGATTTTAACACACAGTAGGAACCATCGTTTATTGGTTCGTATCTACAATATGGTTTGTTCGAAAGTTTTATTTTTTTTCACCATTTCAAATTTGATTGATATTATCAAACTGCTGGCTGGTAAGAAAGTCATCATTTTTGATAAAAAGCTCCACTTTTACTGTGTACAAAATATTCTTAAAAGAAAGAGCTCATAAACTCTTCTTATCATGCCTCAAAACCAGCGACACGAAAAGGGTTAATAACTAAGCGTAGCATATATTGGTAGATTTAAATTTTATTTGAAACAAAACAAATACTTCGACGTTAACAACATTAAGAAAAAATAATTTGAAATTATAAATTGGGAAAACATTCTAAACTGTAAGTTTTTTTTAATTTTTTGAAGAATGATTTGCTGAATATTAACACAAATGTAGTTTCTTGTCTTCATGACGAGTATACACAATAATAAGAGAAAAAATTGTTGTAATCTGTTAAAGGCTTGAATATGTTTCAATATAGTCTAGTTAATGTGTTGCATGATTTTTAGCACTTCAAAGATATTATGCAAAAACTCTTTTAAAATAGTAAAAATATTCGGACAGAATACGTCATCACTGTCAATGGCTGTATTCGAATGAATACGAAATTTGTTTTAAAAGAACACGGCTTATGTTAATGAGGTATTTTGAGTTCATGGCCATCTTAAATAAGTCATGACCATCGTAAGTATGATGCGAATTCTCTACCGAGATCATGCGATTATACCTCGTCAGACTTTTTCTTGTGGAGTTTTCTTAAGCCCTGATGTATGCGAATAAGCCGCGCCCAGATGGCGGACATTATGAAATTTAAACATACCAAAGGTAAATTTGTCTGGAAATTAGGGTTACAATTTAGAAAATGTTTGATGTGAAATGCGCTTAATTATGAATCTAAAGGCCTAAATCTGATTCTATAAAAATTACGACAATATCGCGAAGGAACGCGGCATCTGTTAACTCAATGCGTATACCTTGAACATAGATATTCTGTTACAAACAAGAAAATATCAAATCCAAATTTTAAAAGCGCAAACAAAAGAAAAAAATGTATTCAATGTATTACAGATGTTATTTGGAAGAAGCTTTACAAATGCAACAAAAAAAAACAAAAAAAAAATTATAATAAAAACCACAAACAAATTTAACAATGTTACAATAATAATAATGATTAATAATACAAATATTTGGTGTTATCCCTCTCCATTGTTACATGAACTGTTTTAAATCCACTCTCACTTGAATAACTTCAGAGAAATTTCTTACTTAAATAACTAAATGAGCACAAACACAGTCATGGATACAAACACATACTAATATTGGAAACACCGCCATAGTAATGAGAGCAATAATCGAGACAATACAGTCAGTATGTAAATTTTGTTATACCAAAAAGACAAATTGTGAAACATACAAAAGAGAGGAGTTTCATAGCGAGTATAAAATTAAATGAGAGATTATAATAGTACTAGTCATGATAATAATGAAATTTGGGAGTCATCTAGTATTTACTGTAAAAACTTTTATAAATATCCCTGCATATAGAAGATACTAGCAATTTAGTCGCTCAATGCTTATTCCCCTCCCACTTCTCGAGAGCAAGATCAAATTTTGACATAGAAGAAAATAAATTCCTTTTTTTTTCTGTAGAGAAGAGCATTTAGATATAGACACCACAATTTTTGCTTCATTTTTCCATTTGACTTTTTATAACTTGATATTTTCTGATTTGCTTTTTTCATATTTGAACATTTAATTAATTTAAATTTAATTAAAAGCAATTAAGTCTTTTTAACTAACACTTTTCTTCTTCTTTTCAAGTTTTGGTTTATTTTTTAAAAATTATTTATAATCTTTTTTATTATTATTTCGTTAAATTATTGTATAATTTTTTGGTTTCCTTTTTAAGTTGTATACGATATTTTTTTGTTAATAAACGAAATTCACAGAAACTACAACAACAACCGCCGCTGATGATGTGTATGAGTAAGCAATAAAAAAAAATTAAAAGCAATTTTTAAATTTATAATGCACTGCGCGACATCAATTGCCCTTTTCTACTTAGCACAACTTACTCGACCGAGAGTTCTTCACCAACTAAACAAAGAGCGTGTTGAAATATTTTTGAATGGCGTCCAGTTTTCTACTGTGGGGGAGAAACATAAGAGAGAGTATTGCTCCATTTGCGTATAGTCTCTTCCATTTACTCATTTTGTTAATAAGTGAGTTTAATTTTTTACTCTCACGTACAACGATCAGTTTATTATGAAATATTTTCTCTTTAAATTTTTACTTACACAATTACTTTCAATTACATTCGCTCTCAAATTTCAGTTGAATGCAGTGAAATAACCAAGAGGTTGTATGTGAAAACACAACGTGAACTACAAACGACATGCAGCAATTTCAAATATATATGGGCTGTTCGAAAGCTGACAGTTTTTAGAATGGTATTTATTTGGTGTTAATATAACATACATTTGTGATAATTAGTGCTAAAATAATCCCCTGTTTCTGTAAGACGAACCATTTCAGACAAGTGTTTATATGCATTTATTTCGAAAATAACTCAAAAACATTTTAGTAAATATAGGAATACACGTTCGTCAGAAGTCGTTTATCTTACAGAAACGGAAGATAATAAAAGACGGCATCGCCAATATATAAGTATGCAATAATAATAATTAAAAATGAAATGACAAAAATGATCATTTCTCAATGGTGACACTAAAATATTTTTCGCTTTCATTGGTCTATTGTAAAATCCCTTCAGAAAAAGAAAAAGGAAGAAACTAGATACAGAATTAAGAGTAAATGTTACCAGAGGAAAGAATCCAGAAAAATTAAAAAAGGTAAAATATATAAAAAGGGAAAACAGAAAAAGAAAAAAAGATAAAAGAAAAGGAAAGTGTCAGACATAAATTTCAATATACCATGCACAAAATGTTCAGTCTTGTCATTCATTCAATTTTGAAATCTTATTAGAATCTTACATTTCTTCAGATCTACGAAGTCTATTACTGCCTAAAGAAAGTGACATAAAATATGATCCATTGTTTCTTCTGTTGGTAAATGTACCAAATTCTAAGTCTATTGATGGTTGTACCGAGTTCTCTTCTGTCGCTACTTCCAAAGTTGATTCTGAAACTTAAAGTAAACAAAAAACAAAAGGCCATTATTAAGCCCCCTATTTCCATAAGAATAATGATTCCAGAATTGAATCATCTAGTATATGAATCAATATTTTAAAGAATTTCGAACTGGCAGAGGACAGAATAAGTACAACGTTGAGGTCGAACAGAGAAGAATGACTTTTACCGGTAAGGTTTTGAATTCAATTGACTAAAATTAAACATTACATACTTATTTTATGTTTTTATTTAGAATCTTGTAAGAAAAAGAATATGTGATGCGAACGAAAGCAACAAATTGCGAAAAGATAGAAAATTATAATAAAAAGTTTAGGTATCGCAAGCTATAAAATTGTCAAAAACTTTTTGGAAAAAAAATTTTCGATGAAATATTTATTTCAAAGCAAATTTATTCCGCGTGTTCGTTATCGCAAATAGTATCTGTACACGATCAGCTCCAATCTTCGTTGTCTCCTCTGCACTCATATAACAAGTTTTATAAGACAAATTTGACTCATAAATAAATTGAATTTAAATTAATTTGTTTGTCTGAATTATTTATTTTTATTTGAATTAATACAAAAAATTTAATAAATATATATGGGTATTTATGATTCAGGATTCAAATCTCAGCTCAGACATCTCGAATAAATCGAAATACGAAAAAAATTTCTTCGGTTTCTAGCACAAACACTGAGAGTAAATGAAATCGCCATAAAAATCTTTTCAAATCTCTCGGAGTAGACTTTAAACTGTATGAACCGCCGCTCATAAATAAAATTAACTCAAACACCGATTTCAGTCATACACAATGCAATATTTTATTGTAACAATTGTAGAATATTGTGCATACATGTCCCTTAGGAATAATGACTTGAAATTTAAGTTTCACTGCCGCACGGGATACTTGTTCATTCATGATATTTATGTTGTTTTGGTTGGAACTCATATACGATGTATTTTCTTTTATATATGAAGGTAGGCCGACAAGACCTTTTTTGAACTAAACACAGTTTGCTCTGTCTTCTAAAAAGAGAGTTACGGTCAG
The DNA here is from genome assembly GCA_005959815.1 of Sarcophaga bullata. Taxonomy (NCBI): domain Eukaryota; kingdom Metazoa; phylum Arthropoda; class Insecta; order Diptera; family Sarcophagidae; genus Sarcophaga; species Sarcophaga bullata. The sequence continues at coordinate 136,880 of QOCX01000119.1, forward strand.
CAAAAAAAAAATAGGGTCAATTACAAAAAAGATGAAATTTTCAAAATTTCAAAATTTTTTTCATTAAAAATAAGCTGAGGAAACATAATGCAAAAGAAAAATGTTTGACAACAAATGCCATTCGTTTCTATGGTCATAAAACAGGGTTCAACTAAAGTTATAAAAATTTAAAATCTTAAGAATAAAACGTCTTTGTGTCTAAATGTATTCAACAGGAGTAATATTTTACTGAAATTTCAAAAAATATGGCACATGGAAAGCATTCCACAAATGTTAAACATTGCACCCTTAGAACTTTAAAAATAGGACAGGAATCAATCAATCGTTAGACGGTAGACGGCGGAGAACTTCGTGAACGCATTTGCTGCAGCGAATACAATTGAGTTAAGAGTTGATGTTTCCACTACAGTTGTGGCCAATAGAGAAAAATCTTTTTGTAAAACCATTTCAAAAGTTCACCGTATTATCAATATAACACTTGTCAAATCGATTACTATTTCCAAAACACATCTGAACAAGCTTATTCGTATGCGTGAATAGCCCAAAAGTGGTTTCATGAGAATGATATAAACGTATTGCAATAGTATATACAATCACAAAATATAATTCGTTAGAAAATTTATGAAAAATCAAAAAGGCAAAATATAAGGAGGAGTTGAGGGAGAAAATTCAAAGGGTAGGGTAGGTGCCAAGGAAACGCGAAGCTGTTCTTCAAAATAAATTTAAGTGTATAAAATATAAAATTAAAAAATTAAATATATAACATACAACTTTTATAATTTTAATCGCACTCAAGTGGTGTAGCTAAACACCGGCTAAGTCACGTAGTTGAATATTTTAACATCAAATCTAAAGTAGTAATAAAAAACTCAATTCGTTATATATAATGCAACAAAACTGCGTATATCAATTGAAAATCGTACCGAACTAATGGTGAAATCAATAAATTGATTCAATAAAGCTATTGTAAAGGAGTATACATTTATATGTATGGTATGTACATAGCATCACTGTGAAGATTTAGTTATTTTGAACCTGGTGTAGAAATCTATAACATGATGAAAGTGAAACTTAATCTGTTCATTACCGTAATGACATTTCAGAAAATTATCAATCAAAAATATGTAAATAATAAGGGTAAGTAGATTTGAGAATAAGTTGATATTAGGTTTTAAAAATATCACATTTAATTTCTAATTCAATAAGAGTGCTCAACACAATCTCAAGTCTTTAGAATATTTTAATAGAAATATGAAGACAATGCATTTTTTAATTAGGTGGTACGTACATACTATGTATTTAGATATACATATATGCACCTATAAATATTGTGTGGTTATGTACATTTATTTATGAACAATTGTAAGAATGCACACAAATCTAATACTTTGATACTTCTTTTAATGTCAGTTGTCAGCTTTAAAATCATTTGTTAGTAACGCAGTCAGTTTATGTTTACATAGAACTCTTTATGTTATTGCACCCATATTTCTATGAAAATTTTCTATAGTTTTGGCACTCTTGTTAAATTAGAAATGAATTACGAAATTTTTCAAATCTAATGGCAACTAATTCGTGTACTATATTACTTAAAAATTACACGCATTATTTGCATACTTACTTCTGATTTTAATTTTCTTAAATTCATAAAAGTTAGCAAGTCATCTTTCAAAATGTATCCAATTGCACTTTTGCAGACATACACACGTACATATAAGGAACGTAGCGTTTTTTAACTTTCTGCATGACTGTATATGCCACACACATAAAAATATCTATCGATGCACTTTCTTACTTATTGACTTACCACTCAATCATTTTTTTTTATTTTTTTTTTTTTGGTAATCTCATTCATAAATTCATTATTATTGATAAGAATCTGGGAACGAATATCAGGAAGAGATAAATTACAATAAAAAAGAGGACAGAGAACAAAGTTTACAACAACTAATAAAGCAAATTTTATAAGGTGAAAGCATGTGAAAGAAGTGAATTTTTTCTATGGAGGGCGCATTAAGGCTCAAGGTTTAGAACATGGGGTTGTGTTTTATGAAATACATATTTTGTGTTATCGGTTTAACGCAATATACACATTTACAAATAAACTTAAGCGCTAAATAAGTTTAATAACTAAATAGTTGATGCCTTTTCGTACGCACATTTAGCAGAGATAGAGAGAATTCTTTTTTAATGTTCTTTTTGTTAATTTACAAAACACGATAAGTATATTACATCTGACTTCTTAGCTGTGTAATTCATATATTGTTCTGAAGGTCTGTCGATATTGATTTATACTGGCAATTTTCAATTTCAAAAAAAAGTTTTAACTAACAAACCGATAATGTCCTTTGAAATTAAACAATACCTAGACACCTAAGTCGTTCAACTGAACTATATTTATGTTTAATCTCTGATATGGTACCGATAACTAACAGCGCAATTTTTGTTTACTGAAATTCTTGATTTCCACTTAATATTTCTAAATGGAATTGAATTTTAAAATTATTATCCTGTACATATGTGCTAGTACCTGGTAGTGGTAGAATTCTGCATTAAAGCCTTAAATTTTTTAAAATTAAAAAATACGTTAGGGTTTATCCTTTTTGTAGCCACGCTCTTTAACCTCTACACCACACCATCTCTGTAAAGCATATTTACATAAAAAGAAATTATGTTCTCTGACAAAACACAGTCTTATAGAGACTTTGTTATGCATGTTTAATGAAGTCAAAGAATTCATTACCTCGATTTTCGTATTTTTTTCTTTTTGGTCTTTTATTTTAGATCCAATAATAATTAGCATGTTAATGTTAATAAAATAAAACGAATTTAATTTTAAAATCAATAGTGCACATTGATATTCCAATGATTTTAGAGCATACAATACCGAATACTCTTGCTGAATAGACCTTTATTATATGGCACCTATTTTTACCGCAACCGATCAAATAAATCGATCATGGTGCGTTTAGTGTCAAAAATCAGCCTTTATCGCCGTTAGCTAAATCATAAGAGTGGACATTGTAAAAACGATCACCTAATTTGCTATTTAGTTTCATAATACAAACTGGAGTGATAATATTGCAAACAAAGTTTCAAAGTTCTAAATTATGCCGTTAAAAAATAAGGGGTGCCAAGGCCACTTGTAACCAGTAGTATACAAAGAAAACTTTATAAAATTCGGTTCAGCCGTTTGGCGGTTTCTATATTTTATAAACAACAAGCAAGCTTACAAACTATTATAATACAAACTCATTTTCATACACTTAAGTATGTACGTATGAATATAATTTGGTAGTTATTAAATATTCATCACGTTTGCCCTTAGCATCCTCTTTACGGCCAGTCGCTTTTAAGTAAATTTTGCCAGCAGTTATGGTTTTGATAGCAATAGTTACTACCAAAACCATAGCCATAACAGTTAATGTTTTTCACACTTCGTATTTCGGCCTGAAAATGCATGCATTCTATGAATGAATGAATAAACGATTTTGAACTTTATTTGTTGTATAAAAAAGTTTTAATCGATTTTGTTAAAAAGTTTACAATTTTTCTTTCTTATTTTTCTTTTACTCCTGACAATCGAGAATAAAGTGGAAAAGAAAAGTACAAATTAAATGAATAGCCGAATAATTTATAAGATGTAGTTGAAATTAAGAATTTGAAAATAAATTTTTAAAATGTTCATTAACAACGTGCACTGTTCAAAACTGTAAAAACTTTCTCCTACCGACAATAGTAAAAACAAATAATGGATATTCTTAAAAATCTAACTGAAGATAGTCATACTGTTAAGAAAGAAATGTCAACTGAAAGAAATAACGTGAATAATCCTTAATAATGCTTGCAGCTACCTCACGCTGTACTCACTGATTGCAATTCTTGACAAAATTTTACTTTATTTGTTCTCTCAACTACTGCCTAACTTGATTGAAACGAACTAGAAAATTAATTGTTATGTGAGATGTGTTCAGTTACTAACCTTACATCTATAGATGTATTTATGTATGTATGTATGTAACATGTATGATATTTCTCGTGATCTTTTATTCTAAAAAATATTAAATTTTTTTATGAGATTTATATTTTGGCACACTTTAAGGCAAAAAAATGAGTTTCAGTTTTTTGTCGAATTTGGAAGGATGTGGAATATTTGTGGTACTTTTTCTTTCTTTTTTATTTCTGAACCAAATCATGTTCTTTTTTGCTAAAATCGAACTTTAAAGTTTAGTAATTTAAAGCTACGATATGAACACAAAATGAGTTAGATATACAAACAAGGTATTTAATAAAATAAAAATATTTAAAAATATTTGAAAACAATTAAAAAGAATCAAAAAAATTTTCAAAATAATTGACTAGCTTTCGATAAACATTTTCAATTTGGATTGTTTTGTAGTAATAGCCACCAGCAATCCTGATTATTTATTGATTACTTGTAAAAACAATAAATCAGTAATTATGAAAAACCAAAAGAATTCTTAAAGGAAAAGTAATTTAATTACTTAAAATAATTCCGATTATTTCATCATTACTTAATAGCTATGATCTACATAAAGCCTGGACTTTAATATTCATCGGAAGCCAAGTGTTTTAATAAGATTAAAAATACGGAATGCATATTCGATTTAAGTTTGTTGTAAACATAATAGATATGTTTCTGATGAAAGGAAATGTCCTTAACGTACATATAATAATACAAATAAGTACGTATTTATATAATTACATTATCCACGTTGTTTTTCATAAACATAACCATTTTGTTCTTCTAGGTCAGTACTATAATCTAATATGTTTGTAAATATGTATTTAGTGGTTTTCGTTTATGTACCATTTAAAATTTAACCGTCAAAGGTCAACAACTTCAACAAAAGAGACCACAGACTTAACTTATATAAAGTGCAACTTTGTTCATAGTGCTCACAAATCACATGCATAAGTACAAGCTGATCAGCTTTCGCTTTGCTGAATTTTGTCTTAATCTGTATTTTACCTGAGTCTCAAACAAGTTTCTACCCACAATAAAGCAATTTTTAAGTTAACCAAATTATTATAATTTATAATAATTATTATTATTATATTATAATATATATATTGTTATAAAATTTAAACAAAGACAAGTTCTTGTATTATTTGGTTAGGTTATAGAAACAAGCTTTAAGATATACTTTGGGGTTTAATCAAAATGATCAAAGAGGTATTTTTTAAAAACGTTTCAAAGTTTATACCAGTAATTAATTTAATTCATAAAAGTGTCGTACCAGTGTCCTTTAAAACAAATCATCGATAATAATTTCATTGAGCAAGGGATTGAAAGTTAAAAATAAAAATTACGTTTCTCGTATGTACTGCGCTTTCATCTGTGCTCGGGGCACATTTTAGTCGAGAGTTTTGATTGATTTGGCTTTTGAAAATATCAATAAATATCTAGCCTTTTGCTGGATAGTATATACAATATCTCATCCGCATGTGGCGATTTACTGATAATATCATTTCACAGCGTTCTAATGTATTTTTTGCATTAGGATAACATACATACATACATAACATAACATAATTGGCCATTACAACCCATCAGCCAGGATTACGGCCTAGCTTCTCACACCACTTGTGTTGTATGTGTTAATTTTATACAGGGGTGGCGGTACCTACAGTTTAAAGTCGACTCCGAACGACAGATTTTTGAGAAACTTTTCATGGTAATTTTATTTACTCTCAAAGTTTTTGCCAGAAATCTGCTGAGAGGATGTCGCCGAAGAAATATTTTTTTTCATATTTCGTTTTTTGTGTCTGATCGGGGATTCGAACCCTGGCCTTTCGTCTAATAAGGCTACACACTACCTACTAGACTACGGCGACTTCAATACATATGCATATACATAATTGGTCATTCATCCCTTCAGACAGGATTACGGCCTAGCTTCTCACTCCACTTATGTTGTGCGTGTTAATTTTGCACAAGAGTGGGAGACCTACGGTTTAAAGTCGACTCCTAACCACAGGTGTTTTAAGAAACTTTTCATGGCCAACACACTACATACTAAACTACGGCGGGCATTGCAGAAAAAGAAAACAAAGCAATAAAATAAAAGTATTTTGTTAAGAAATTTATGGGTTTGTGAATGGACTCCATATCATTCAATTTCTAATTTTAAATTTAAAATTTTTAAAAATACTTTGTCTTAAAATGACAAAAATTTGCCAACGAATAATGTAAATTATTATAATAAATTTATGAAAATAAAGTTACAAAATTAATAAATACCAGAAACGAAAATAATTGTCAAAGAGTTTATACAAAGAATAGCGGGTTTAAAATATAAACTGAAGGTCAAACGAATTTCTTTTAAAATAATGGTCAATCATATGAATATTTATATCTTGCTTTACGTATATATATATATATATTCTATTTGTTAAGAAAATAACAAATGAGTTCTTATCTTATATGCGCAAATGAATAGAAATGTCAAAAAGAAAAAGGTACCAACAAAAGAAACCCTTCCTTTAGACGATTACTTGGATTCAACAAAAAACTTTTCAATCGTTCAAAATCAATCTTATAACGCGCTACATCTTAATATCGGTGTATTATGAAATTATAAGTTTGGAATTATTGGTTAGAATTTTAAAAACGTTTTATTATTATTTATACAACAATAATAAAAATATTCGAATATTCGAAGTCTGATTATGCAGTGTTCATAAAAGCGAAACCAAGGTAAAAGAAAAATTAACAAATTTCTTGCAATGACGTTAGCTGATGTGGTTGGCACCACCCCATGCGTTAAAATATGACAGCGTTGGTCATTTGTGTGTCAGTTAGTAAAACCAAATTTAAAGGACTTGTAATGTGTGGTGAAAAATGGAAGAAAAAAAATAATTAAAAAAAAGGTAGATAAGTATGTACGTATGTATTTAAATGTGTGTATGTATGTATATAGTATATTAGAGTATAACATTTTTAGACTACAAACAAAAAACTGTTAAATGTGAGGATTCTTATAAAAAGAAAAATGCTTTACTTGGCGACCATCTGCAAATGTGGCATCAACTCACGTTTGAATTTTGTTGCAAATAAATTATTTATTTATTTTTCTTAATTGCACAGTCGGGACAATTTAATTAAGCAAAGTTTCGTACAATTCATTATACAACACAAATGCATGATAAAATAAATGAAATGAAGCAAGAAAAATATGAAATTTGATATGAAAATTTTGCAAGCTGTGAGCTTTATTTTTAAATAAGGTGCGATTCTTGACTTTTAATTCTAATTAAATTGCAAAATTTAAATTTCAATTCCACTTAAAAGTAATATTTCTAATTAAATCATCATTAAGAGAAAAACTTAAAGATTATTTTACGCATTAATAGCAACAATGGAGAGCTCCTCCTGCAACTTCTTATATTGTCGTCTTCCTTGCCTTTGTTCTTTTCCTCTGACCTATTTTTTTTCTTTAGATAAAGTTTGCTATTAGTTTGCAATATTTAAAGACTTTAAATGTAAGCTGTTGATATTCATTCTATGTTTATACATATGTATATACATACATACCATATATATAGATAATATACACTTTATATGCATTGTTTTCTTCTTCCTTCTACACTTCTTATGTGAATACATAAATACTTAATATAATATGTACACCAGGCATACAAATATTTACATATCTATGTACATGTACTAACGTACATATTGCAGTTATAGTGTGACTTATATTTTTATTTATATGGCTTTAAAACTGTTTAAAATTCTAAGTGCACTCATCGAAAGAAACTATAAAACAAATACCCAGTCATATATATATATGTAGTTACATAAGCAATACTAACAAGTAAATACGTTCTTATAGAACCTTATCCACGTATCCATGCCGCACAGAAATCCATAGTACGAGTGTTGAGAAAGGGATGGTGTTATCATGTTGTATAAAAAATTTGAAACACATTTTTATTAATTATACGATTTGTTTTTTTAAATCTGAAATTTTTTTTGCAATTTTTGTGCTACACAGCTTGAAATCCTTTTACTTAGATTCATATACTGGTACTGACTCACTACTCCTTTACACCTTATTCAACAGTTCGTTTTGTTTGGTCGTATATCCGAAAGGAATTATTAGCTTTAGAAGTAACTAAGACTCTTAATGAAGATAAGTGACACAACCAAAGCAAAAATAATGATAACCGATAGTTATCCTCAACACACACAATTCAGAAATTCTCTACGGTACACCGCTAGTTTTCTTGAGAAGGTATAATCCTAAAAATAATTTCAACAATAAAACACAATTGAGATGTGTTCCTTAAATTAAATCTTTAAAATTTTGAGCAACAAAATATACATACGTTCAGAAATAAAAATTCGAATAAAGTATTCCACATAAAGTGAAAAATGTCATAAAGTGTAAGATTAGGCATAATAATTGATTGAATAAACTTTAAATTTCTTAATTGTTTCTAATCTACCATATGAAAATATGGTTTTTATTTGATTTGAAGATGCTAAGAATAATTACGGGACGAAACTAAAAATTTTTAGAACTTAAAATTGAAAGTTGATTAATCCGTTGAAATATAATTTTGAAAACTATAAGTTTAACAAAAATGCGAATATTAATTAAGACCATAATATACTTTTGCTTTTATTAGATGTTAATTTTCCTAAATAAATAACAAATCAGAAATAAATACCAGATTAAAAGGTATGAATTAAGTTGATTAAGAGGACACACAAGCACTTAAAACTTTAAATTATTATTCACCCGACGTATTAACGTTGTATCCTTGTATCCTTAATTCTTGTACTAAAAGGATCGCGAACAAAAACAAACTAAACGAAAATAAGTAAACAAGACAAACAGCCAACAACAATACACACACCGAACGGTTTACAGAATTACACACAATTCATAGAAAGATCGTACAGTTGCTAGATTAAATAGTGGAGTATTAATAGGGCGAATAACTACGATGCATGTCATTCTTGAAAAGTCATTTATTCAATATCGAGACGTGAATCTGTGATTAACAATCGAAACCCAACAAAGATAGTGTGCCTACGCGTTAGTTAAAAGTATTACGAGCAAGAGAACACGGGTGCAATAGGAGATTGTTTAGGTATCCTTCTGTATATTTTCCAATCTCAGTTATGGCTATCACAATGCTGATATGACATATATATTGCTCATAGGAAATTTTCACATTGGTCACACAATAAATTATGTTTAAGTCCTATCTTTATTAGGATAACCGCCTAATCTAAAAGGAGTAGACTGAAGGAGACCTACAAAGCAGTCATTAGCAAAGTTTTCAGAGAAAAAATCTCAAGGTCATCCCAGCGGTGGAATCATGAAATAACGCAATTGCTTGGCGACCGTTAGAGCGCATTTAATTACGCCAAGTTGTCGGATGATTGAAATGAAGATAAGTGAGTTACGTTAAGAGAATAACCTGGAAGGCGGAAGGCGTTTTCAATGAAATGAAATGTCATTGCTTACATTATACCTTAGACTCGCAAAACACAATTGATACTTGTCGATCCTTAATACTATTCAACTATCCCGTCAATCCGGAATATGATTCAACTATCCCTACACAAGAGGAAAAGTATCTGGACATTATTCTTAATCCCAAACTCTTATGGAGAAATAACATAGTTAAGGGTATACAGAGAGCAACCATAGCATTTTCCACCTCTAAAATACATAAATATAAATGCAAATACAAATAAAAGATTTGGGATTTTAAACCCCTCTATCGAGCTATGGTGGAACCGACTCTCCTTTTGCAATGCTCATGCTTAGTAGACAGAGTATACAGGCATTTGCTATAATCAATTGACTTCTTCTGTCCTTCTATTGAAGTAGAGACTGTGTTGGTAGCATTAGGGTTAAATGAAATTAAATTCTGGCCTAATTTAGACTGTGAACACATTGCAATTCTGATAAGATATATGCACATTCATGTGGATTAAATGGTTTCATGGTCCTTATAACCCTTTAGTCAGAATTACGACCAAGGTTCTCACGCCACCGATGTTGCGTGTGTTAATATTATCCATGAGTGACGGGACCTACAGTTTAAAGTCGATTCCGAACGACAGAGAAACTTTCCATGACAATTTTATTTACTTTCAAATTTTTTGCTAGAAATCTGCTGAGAGGAAGTCGCCTAAGAAATTTTTTTATATTTTCGTTTTGATGTCTGATCTGGGGTTTGACCACATCTAATAAGCCAACACACTATGGCGACTTCCAATTTTTGGCCTAAAGATCCGGAGGTTCTCAATGGAACCTTTGAAGTTTATACCTGTGGCTTCAAAATGCGGAGGAGAATAGGATCGGGATAAAGGAGTGAATGTTTAAAAGAAAAATACTGCAAACGTCCACTGTTTTTTTTTCTTAATTAAATAAATATTCTTCTAAATAGAATTCACTTAATTATATATTTAATAACACAGGCCGAAAGAATTTTCAACTCAGAAGTCAGACTTGCTATTTAGCGGACTGAATCCGGATCCGATTCAATATTACTCATTATTAAAGGTTTGCAAAGATACCCAAAAGTTAAAAAAACATCGTCTTTGGTTACATATGAGCGGACTGTAATGTGTGGCGGCGCTTCTAATTTGAGATAATTTTCCTACCATATTGTTAGATGACAATATCGTGTACCCCGTAGTTCCATGCGAGTTCCAGAAGAATACCGTAGACAACATTAACGTATTAGGCTGGCCAACATAATCTTCAGATTCAAATCCGATTTAGAATTTTATAAAAAAAAGCAGCAATCTAAGGTAAGTGACCCACAAATTGTGAAATGCTTTGGAAATTAATTTATTCTGCGTATTGTAATAACCGGATCCTAGAAGAACATTACAACTTACCTTTGTGCATATCTATACCAGACTGTAAGAAAAAGGAGTGTCCTTATTTTTTTTTCAAGCCGGATTTCTATTTTAATTTAATTTCAAAAAAAATTAAAAATTAATTTACTTGATGCGAAATTACCCAAAATGAGAAAATAGTAAGCAATTGCATTTATACACTAGATTAGTCCAGGAGCACGATAAATGAGTTTTGGAATAAGGCGATATTTCCAGACGAATCAAATTATATATAATATATATTACCCGGGCCTTATGCTTCGGTTCTTTTTTGTGAACAGTTATGGCAGTCACTGTATTGTTTACCTAATACTCAAATGGGTGTTTTCCTTAGAATCACTTACCGTTCTATTAATTGAAAAGTGTATTTTTAGGATTATTAATTTATTAATTAAATATTTGAAAGATATTTTTTTTTCTTGTTCTAATTAAAATTAAATTTATTCATACTTACAGTTATAAGAATTAGTTATTAAATATAATTATTATTTATGATGGTTATTTATAAATGTAATTTGATTAGGTTTGATTTGTTTTTTTTTTAATATTTTGGAATTTAAAAGTAAAACTTATTAACTTTATGTTGTAGTTGTTCGAGTATTTTGTATTTTTTTATTTATTTATTATATTTTTTTTTTTTGTTAAACATTTACTAGTTTATTGAATTACATTTTTATGATAATTAATAGTAATTTTATTATTTTTTTTATTAATTAAGTAATTTAATTACGATATAATATTATAATCAAAAGTAAAAATGGTGTACAATATATAAATGGAATCGATAATATTTAGAAGATTTATATATTTTACATTTAAAAAATTAAAATTTAAGTGAACGATATATATTAATTTAAAAGTTAAAAGTCTGAAAGTACAATAATTGATATGTTTTTTTTATTATACAATTTGTTATAAAAAATTCGTAATTTTAAATAAAAAATTATTCATTCAAGTCGATGTTTTACTGCTACAACAAACTTATATTCTCACTCTATAAAATTGGATATTAATCGTGTATAACGAATAATAAAAACGTCCTTAAACACAAGGATCAAATACAAATCAAATTAATTGAATATAAGAAAAAATTAATTTTTTTTATAATTATTTAATTTTTATTTTGCCTATCATTATTATCTATCGCTTTCCTTTTTTTTATATCATGTTTCGAAAATAAACTAAATTTTGGAAATTTTGTATGTATATGTATGTGAGTTTCAAATCGTATTAAGTAGTAACTAATTTTAAAGTTTATTTAATTATAATTTAATTTAAGAATTTTGATTGTTAATTTTCAAGTTATTTTTATTAATATATAAAGTATTTAAGTTTACTGTGATTCTTATTTGTTTTCCTAGAAAAGATTAAAAAAGCTGTGCAGAAAAGAAAAATTATTTCAATTTATATTAATCAATTATTAAATTATATTCAATAAAATAATAAAAATTGATTCAATCGTATGTTATAGAAACATTGGATTTGGGTGTTGGCAATGATGATGTGGTGTTTTCTTCCTCTTCATCGTTTTCCTGTGAATCCTCTGGTTCACCTAATGCATGTACAAATTCATAAAAATCTATACGACCATCCCCATCAACGTCGACTTCCTTTATCATGTCCTCAACTGGTTAAATATTGATGTAGTAAACAATTTAAATAATTAAAATTAATTAAATCTACGTTAAACAATTTTCATGATAAAAATCTTTCATGAATATAGTCTGTATAAAAATTAATTTTGCACTTACTTTCTTCTTCATCTAAATCCTCTCCCAAACACTGCAGTACTGCCCTCAAATCAGAGGCGGTAATGTAGCCACGGTTGTGCTTATCGAATACTCGAAATGCATCTCTTAGTTCTCGTTCTTCTTGATCGGCTGATGAAAGTCCAGATTTATCCTCATAAGCCATATTGGAAAGGATATCAACAAACTCTTCGAAACTTACATTACCATCTCCTGCAATAGATTTTATTGCGAATTTTAAAATTTATATCTTTGTTAAGCCCCTTCTCTAATCAAGTATACTTCGAAATTATAATTAGAAATACAATATGTGCCTAATTACCATCAACATCAATTTCTTGCAGCATTTCTTGTAATTCCTCCACACGGGCAAATTGCCCTAAAGATCGCATTACTGTACCTAATTCCTCTTTGGTTATACAACCATCACCATCTTTATCGAATAAACGAAATGCCTCACGGAATTCTGCAAATAATTTTATTTTTTATCGCATTTTTTGTTTCAAAGTCTATTATTTAAATTATGTATTCGTTACATAATATTTAAAATTTCATTACCTCTCATTTGGCCCTTTGATATTATGCGATTACTTCCGCCATCATTGGAGTCATTAGAATACGTTCGATGTGTGGAAAATTGGCTCGTTTTTCTTTTGCTACGCTTCTCGCGTTTGCTACTAAAAAGCAATTTACTAGTGGTATTGCCGCGCCTACGCTCTCTTAGAAGAGAATTCTCAACATAATCATCATCTTCAACTTCTTCTTCTTCATCTCCATCCTCATCATCGTCGTCTTCTTCTTCGGAGTCCTCTCCATCATATTCTCCGTCTTTATTGTCGTTGTCTTCATAAACAATATCTTCATTAAAATCGCTTACGTAAGTAACACGAGTATTTGCTAAAACATTCGATGGTATTGCAGTGGAACCCGTGGTATTGTTAAAATCACATGATGAATCAGTATCGGGATCTGAAGTGATTGTTTGCTTTCGTTGATTTCTTCGTCCACGATTTCGTTGAATATTACTTTGATCCCCAATGTTAAAACCCTCTCGACAGTTTGATGTTTTTGTATCATCAGTTATTATTGACTGATCATCGTCGCTGTCTCCACGGGTTTTTGATTTTTTGCGCGATTTTGGCGATCTTCGTCTTAAGTTCCAATGCGTTTTACCATCCCTATCTTCTATTGCAGATGATGGTGACGGTACAATCGAAGCTTCAGATTTCATGTGTGATAATGTTTCTATGCTTGGCATATTTATAGTTTCTTCATCGTTATTGCCAGTCATCTGATCGGTGTTAGTAAACATTTCTGCAGTGTCATCGACACTCACGGATGTATTACGTGTCTATAGGGATATAGGGATATATATATGTGCATAAAGTTGTTTTTAATCGCTTCCTATCTTTAATTTTAAACAAAACAAAGTATGTAGGCTAGAACGTGTTGGATTATTAAGAAAGAACCTATGATTCAAACCACAACTCAGACATCTCGGAAAAAACGAAAGGCCTATTGATGCCATTATGTGTGGCATTTAACACATATCCGCCAATGGATGAAGTGCAACGAAATGTCAATTTTTCCATTGCTTTCGGGTATAAATCAGGCAGAATTTGACCAATGGCATGGTTTATGTTGATTGTGAGAAGCGCTGTGGTTTGAGGCTTATATCGCATACTCCTTGGACTCAAGAAAACATAACAAGAAAAAATCTAATGGGGTTAAATCGGACGATCACAGTGCCTAGTTCACATGTCCTCAAATCGCTTGTGCAGAATACCCAAATATCTGTTCTCAAAGAAATATGGACTGGTGACGCCGTCAGTCCAAAATCCACATCAAGAAGTGACTTTTTCGGAATGCTTTGGACGCTCTTCGATCTGAAGTCTCAAATTCAACAATTTTGTTTCTTCACGATATATTAAAAAGTGGGCCTCATCTCCGAAGATAATTTTTGTATGAAAATATGTGTCAGTTATCAACTGCTCCATAACCAATCCACACACTTTTTGGTGATTTGGCAAAACAGACTGAATAAATGCCAACTAATTTGGCAAATATATTATAATCAGAGTCCTGTTGAGAATCGAGCCCTTGACCTTCACTCTAACAGACTAGCGCATCACTCACTAAAATACATATACGTGTATATATATACAAATATATAGGTACATATATATTTGTATGCAGGTATGATCGTATATACTATATATAGACAATGAGCGTCAAATGAAAGTAAATACTGCGAACTATTTGAACAGTATGCCCTCTGTGCTTAAACAAAATATTTTTTCTCCCTTAAACTAATTATGGATGCCAAATATGTTACTTGCGTGAGGGACATTAAGAGAACAAGAAAATGTATCTTTGATCTACTTTTAAAGGATCGATTTGATAATTTTTTTTATTCTTGTTAACATGATGTCCTACATTCCATTCGATCAATTCGATGATTGCCAACTTTTTACAAATAAAGCTGGTCGTCCGGCATCAATAGTCACTTGAATATTGGTTTGAAAAGCTTCTTGATTTGCTGGTTAATCGGAAAAAACCAATTACTTAATACAGGCCCGTAAAAATTAATCCAGAGGCGGTAAATCGCATGCACGAATGGGCCACAAAATTAAACGGTCTTGTTGCAACCAAATTTAGTGTTTAGGTGTATAAATTCACTCACAATTAGGGATGCAAACGTCTGAACAAAGGACGATATATCGGTGTTCGAATTCATCATAAAAGGCATGTATATGTGCTTTAAATCTGTGTTTATTCAAAGAATCAATCGAATAAACCATAGACACCATTTAAATGAACGATTTTCTGCATAAATATACACATAATATAATAATATTTGATAAAAATATTATTGAATTCATAACAGCGTAATTACACTAAAAATATTATATAGGAGAACAATGCTTTCACATAAAAAATCAATTCACATTTTTTTATGTATTTTGATACTGTGCTAGGACTTTTATGAAATCATATGACGATATATAGGTACCGTTGTGCTAAAATGTTGTTTCTAGATATTTGGATGTGTTAAAATACTCTAAGTTTCATAATTAGTTATTTAACGATAGGAAAATAAAACATTGGAAAAACATCGTATCGGTCTTATTACCGATGTTTTTTAACATCGATGTTTTTATGAACTATGTCGCATCCCTACTCACAATAGCTCAATGCGTCTCGATGTATACAGTGGGCGTCAAATGAAAGCAACCACTGCGAACTATTTGAACAGTACACCCTCTGTGCTTGAACAAAATCTTTTTATTTTCTCTAATTTCTCTAATTACATGGCAACGCTTTTATTTCTACAATTTTTCAGATTTTTTATCCCTTATTTAAAGAAAAGAATTATTTTAATGAAATGGATTTTTTAGCGATTACTACAAAAATATCTTACGCTACTTGAATACAACGTATCTACATATAAACCTTAATTTGATATTTAGAATTTATACATGCGTCATTATTTGAGTCAACAAGTGCGAGAAGAGAGATTAGAAGAGAAGCTTCTAATTTATATGAAAAAAGCCATTTGCAGCTATATTTAGAAAAGCAAAACGCCTTAGATTTCGCCGGGATTACGTGACCTAGTCCAAGGGGTGGCATCGAGTGGTTTTCTCGTTCATCTTTATATATGGGTACAGGGAGAACTTTTATAACACAACTCCTGGAGACTTGATTTTTTAAACACTACAAGGAATGAACGTCTATTGACACTTTCCAGACTTTCAGACCTTTGCTTCAGATATTTTAGCAGGATTCGAACTGATCGTTGTGAAAAGATATATTGACAAATAATAAATAAATAAACAGTTTTAATAACAATAATATTCTGCTGAAGTAATTTGTTATTTTAATGTTTTCTTTAAAGAAAAAAAGAACATGCAAAATTGTATAAAATAATAGTGTTACGATATAATTTTTTTCATGAAAAAATTATATTTTTAGGATTCACATAGGGTGTGCTCTTTAAACAATGCACAATGTGTATAGTGCTGCTGCTGTATTTACTTGGTTTACTTTAATATGATCCATAATTCGGAATAAATTTCAGAAACTTAGACCGAAGAGTTAGAACTTAAAAAGTTATTTACCGAAGTGAAGTACGTATTCGGCGTTACGTTATTTGTAGCATTATACCCCCAAAATTAATTGTAATTGTAGGTATAAATAAAACATAAACTAACCATTTAGTTACAATGATAATGAAGATAATCATTCGAGAAGATAGTTTACCAGAAAACATTAACTTTTCACACGATTAACTATATAATTTAAAACAATATAAAAAATATATTTTTGAGTTCTACTCAACTAAATATACATCTTACACTATGTAATTAATTGAGTATGTTTAATTATTTGTTTTTTTACCTCGAGGTGTTATTATGTACTGTTCCTATTATTTTCGAGACCTATTCTAGGAAGATTTCTCTTGATGTTTCCTAACACTACTCGCATATAGCACCCAAGTCTTACAATATTGTTAAATTTTTAAATTTTAAATAATTATCCATTTACTACTTACCATTAGTTGTCGAATTTCCCTGGCAAATGTTGAACCAGTGAAGAAGTGATTAACTGCTGTAAAAAGATTCTTTCCTTCCAACTTGACGGTATAAATTCTATTTCGCGGTTTTTAAAATTTTCTATTGCCGACACACTGGCAAGCACTCCCACGTCGGCACGCACGATAAACTTACTGAAAATTTCAATTTACATAAAGAATCGCGAATAAATATTAAAAGCAAAAAAAAACCAATAGTGTAGCGAAATTAATTGTCAGCCGTTAATTGCTCTTTAATAGTGTAATAATGGCCAGGACATGAAGAGTAACATAAATGTGTGAAAACCCAAATGAATAACCACTTGTTTTATAATGATTTTCGATTTTTAATTTTTGTAATTCGTTTTTAAAAATTATTCTTATTATTAGTGTTGCTGTTGTAGTTGTAGTTGAGCCAATGTCAATATATTTTTTACTAATTGGCAATAAAATTGTTGACTGACTTTTGTTTCAAATACTGATGTTGCTGACGTTGACGCTTACATCGAAATACTGCTATTGCATTGCTGTTGTAGTGACATGAACATGAATGAGTCCACCCTCCCACTTTGTTTATGCTGACGTAAATTGCATATAAAGTTATTAAATTTTAATTGAATTTTATATTGCACATATGCCTGATAATTACTTATAATGCATATGCTGTTAAAGGATTTTCTGTAAAAATAATTTTATAGAAGAAAAAATATACAAAAATGTAAGCGTTAAAATTACAAATTTAAATATTTAACATAGAAATTTCATTAATTTTGAATACTGTGATGTGACATGCCTTAAAGGTTGTTAAAAAAAAGTGAATGAAATTAAAAATTTTTTTAAACTTGATTCAGAACTGAAATTAATTTAAGAAAAAAATCTTTCCCGGGAATTTTAAAAACAGATTCTTCTAATTTTTAGGAAGATATTAATATTTGGAATACGACTACAATTTATAAAGATTTCTTAAGCAAGCAGCAGTGGGTTCATGTTACGTTTAATAGAAGACCTACATTATATTTCATTTAAAATTGTTGTTAAAATACCTTTCAAAATGTAGTTTAATTAACATGTAATTTATTGAAATCTTGTCCATTCTCAATATGAGAATCATTCTATTAATTTAGGGATTGGAAGACATACTTACATAATTCGTTATTACAACCCTTTAGTCAGGACTACAGTTTAAAGTCGATTAATAACGAAAGATTTTTGAGTAATTTTTCATGACAATTTTAATTTCAATTTTCAATTTCTTAGAGTTTTTGCCAGAAATCTGCTGAAAGAAAATCGCCGAAGAAATATTTTATCATATTTTCATTTTGACGTCTAATCTGGGGTTTGAACCGAGGCCTCACGTCTAATAAGCCAATACGCTAGCTACTAGACTACGGCTAATTAATGTTGGAAGAACGCATGCCAAACTTGCGTGAGGAGCGCTAACCGAACAAGAAAATGTATCTTTTGATCTACCTTTAAATTATCGATTTGGTAATTTTTTTATTTCATTATTTTTAACATGATGTCCTACATTCCATTCGATCACTCCAATTATTGCCAAATTAATTCAAATAAAGCTAGTCATGTTGCGTCAATTGTTACTTGAATATAGGCTTCCAATGCTTCTAGAAAACCAAAGACTTAATACAGGCCCATAAAAATTAATCTACGAACGAAAGGAGCTGAAAGTTGTTACGTTTTGTTGGTATTAAATTAAGTGTTCAGCTGCATACTTTTTGTAAAAAAATCACTCATAATAGCTTAATGCGTCTGGATGGCTTTTATAAAAATGCACATCGTGGACCAATTCCAAATGAGCTCAAAAAAAATTGGATAAAAACGATTGTAGTCTGGCTTCAGTTATTGTACAAGTTGTATTTTGCAAGCAAATAAGCTATACCTTCTCCAAGATTTCGCTCTATAGTAACAATATTTACTTCGGCACACACATTCCTTTATTTCATTAATGCTATTGATTCGACAAGTAAAATTATTGGATAAACGATCAATAATTGAACGAATTGCTTGCTGCTAGGCCAATTACCTTGACCGTAAAATGAACAAAATACATTATGAACTTTGCAAACAGATTTCCACAATTTGAAAGCATTTTTCTAGCGTTAAACGATTCGTGATGAACTATCAAACCTTAATCAAATTAATTGAAATGTAACCAAATTGATTTCAAGGCAAATACTTTACGAAAAGCTACATCTGTATATTATATTCTGATTGTTATAAATTTTATTTCTTTGTCGTGTGTTTTGTATATCATACCCAGGGCAATCGAGTCTGGTGTCTCCAGATGAAGAGTGTACTGATACACGCAGAATTATGGAACATTGTGTTCGGGAAATTATAAAGGCATTGGCCTCAGTTACATTAAGCGTGAACCAATCGTAGTTAATTCATCTGTATAAAACATCCAACGCAGCGTGGAGCAAACTCCAAAGCGTATGAGGGGTCCTCATAAGCCAATAAACTACCTACTAGACTACGGCAACTTAGGATTGTCACATTAAAGCAAATTTAAAACAAATAGAAACATTTAAAAATATATTGGCTAATTGGTAGAAACTCACGTACAAATCACTTCCAAATCCAATATGGTGTTATGAGATCCAGTCATGGGACTCAGCTTTTCACATTTAATAAATTCAAAGGCGCCAAGTCAACACTCTATACATATACATAATATATCAATAAATCAAAGTAGAAAGTCATCTTCCGGGCATTTTTGCATATTTCTGCTTAATAAAGAGGAAAATGTAGCTCTCATTTTCTCACAAATATCGTTTCCACGATATTATTATTTTTTTTTAATATTTTGTTTTGTATATTTGAATTCATCAATAGTTCAATAAATATTAGCTTTGTTTATTTACTTTTTGGGTAAAATTCAGTTAAATGGAGGCAAACTATAATTTCTTTTAATAACAGACGACAAAGTACAAAAGGACGGGAACGCGAAAATCAAAAATATTAACACAAAAGTTAACGTCAATATTTTGCTCTATTGAAAATAACAATGAATGTAAATGCATATATACACATGTATGTATACATTTTGTACGTATGTTTTACTTACATGTTTCAGCATATCTATGACATTTTCTATCTTAAGTTTGTGTAAAAACTTATAAAACTATGTTAACCACTAGTTTCCATATATTTTTTCAATAACTTTCGAAATTCGTACGTTTTGAACAATTATATTTTATCTATTTTTATTTATTTTATATTATTATACTAAAATACGCACAGCTTCATGCATAAAGAAAAAAATTAATCTCTTAAAAACTCCCTAATTTGCCCAATTTTTGAGTACGGGAACGCTTGTCGACAAGATTGGGATACCGCGTGCGTCCAGTATACAAACAGACATAATAAAAAAAAATTCTGCGTCAAATGTTACTTACATAATTGGTCATTACAATCCTTTAGTCAGGATTATATCTAGCTTCTCACACCACTTATGTTGTGTGTGTTAATTTTATACATGAGCGGCGGGACCTACAGTTTAAAGTCTATACAGAACGACAGACTTTTGAGAAACTTTTCATAGTAATTTTATTTACTCTCAGAGTTTTTGCCAGAAATCTGCTGAGAGGAAATCGTCGAAGAAATACTTTTTTATATTTCGTTTTGATTTCTGACCTGGAGTTTAACCCCGGTCTCACGCCTACTGGATGTCAAATGTTACGTTATGTTATAAACTTTAAAAACGGAATGCAAAAATAGGGAAAAGTAATAGAAAATGTTAAAGCAATATGAGGTCCAATGTTTGAAAACAATAAAACGGGGCAGCAGAAGTAAAATACACCCGAGTCTACACCATAGTCTAAGTTGTACATTTAGTTGAGTAGGTTTCAAAAATACTTCGTTTATATTTCTCGAATTTAATTTAATTCTTCAAAATCGGTTCAGGAATATGTAAGTAATTCCAAGCTATAACGAAAAATAGCCAGGATTAATTCTCCTGGTGATCCATGCAAAAAATTGACAATTGAGTTGAGAAGGCTTTGGAAAAAGCAATTAAATTACTTCAATTAAATTAACTTATAGAAAAAAAATATTTTTCTTATTTTGGATTATTTTGAAGGGTTATTACATAAGGAAAGGTGATTTGGTTGCTATTAAAAATGTAATTGATGAAGTAAAATAGGAAAATATAAGATTAAAAGAAAACATCAAGAAGCTTACTTTACGATTAGACCGTAGATCTTATTACGAACATTTTGGAGAGTGATTTGGTTGTGTTCAAGCATATTTACAGCTAAGAAGACGTTTCTAGAAATTTGAACCGCTGAACTAAATGTGGAGATTAATCAGAGTTGTATCTTCATGTAGATCTTTTGCATTCCGTACGTAATATCTAATAAACAAACTTATTATCAAAATTACTGCCTATATAGGATTGCTGCAACTAAAATTCCGATATCTGTCCTGACTTGTGGTGTATATTTGTATGGTATTAAGGGGAAATTTTTATAAAATATGCTTTAAAATTTACATCCACACAAAACAATATCCTATTATCAGATAAAATCGGAAATAGCAATTTTATTTTATTTCCAGGTATTTAAACTACACGAATTTTAATACAGAGATGAAGAACTTTAAAGTTTTTTTTCACAAGAATTTGGCTATTATATAGTAGGTGACCTAAACATCCGTGTGGGTGAGAAACAAGATTTACTACGAAATTTGCTACGTATTAGCAGTTCAAGACGGTCGAAATATACAATTGATGCCTCAATCAAACAGCTGCTGGAGAGATTATAGATGGATTGAGAATATAGATGCAATTGTGATAAATGGCAGAACAATTAATGATGCTTAAGGGTATTACAGGTTTTGCGGAGTTATGGGTAACTAACTTATTGATTATATTGTTGAAGTAGTCTAGTAGGTTATGTGTTGGCTTATAAACGTAAAGACACGGTTCAAACCCCAGGTCAGACATCAAAACGAAAAATAAAATAAAAATATTTCTTCGATCACTTTCTCTCAACAGATTTCTGGCAAAAATTCTGAGAACAAAAAAAATTGCCATGAAAAGTTTCTCAAAAATCTGTCGTTCGGAGTCGACTTTAAACTGTAGGTTCCGCAACTCATGTATAAAATTAACACACCCATCATTAGTGGTGTGAGAAACTAGGCCCATAATCCTGACTGACCATATGAAAAATTAACCACCAAATTACAGAAATAATGGTAACCTTAAGCCTCCTTGGCATAAACTTGACTGTAATAATAAAAAATATGTTCAATATAAGAGAAGCCTTGAAGTTATTTTAAGTGATCAACTGCATCATATTAACCTATTAGCAATTGAAATGGTTACAACAATTATAAATAAAATAAAGAAAGCTAATGTTACGAACAAAAAGGACAACTTATTGTGAACCAAAAACACGAATGGTTTCTGTTGTGTTATGCATACATATTTGAACATTTATAGAAAGAATAATCCTAATTTAAGTCAAATACGTTATCACTTCTACGAAGAAATTTCTAAAATTAGTTTCTGAAATAAGTTAGCATTGTATAACAACGATCTTAGAAAACTAAATAAAGTGAAATACAGCCAAATATATTGAAATATATTTTATAATCTAAAAATTTGTTAGCAAATACCTAAAGGGAATCTAAAAGCTGATAACTTTATATTACATTTGGCTGATATCGTATGAAAACTCGATGATAATCAAACAGTCAGTAGGTGTAACCTATACCTATACGAATTCTGCCAATTATATGCTGTTGTTAAGAAACTGAAACTGAATAAATTTCCGGGCAAGGATGGAATTCCGTACAAATTTTATAAATATGCTATCCTTTGATTTTTAAAATATATTTATGGTTTTCAACAAAATATTCCTTGCTCTTCAGGCAATCTATTCTAATACCATTATTTTAAAATAGTGATCCATATTTGCGAACAAAGTATAGGAATTTATCTTGAATTGTGTCTCTGATTGGCTTACAAAGACCATTTTTTAACTAGTTTCAATCTATAAACATTGTTTTTAGCCTCGAAAATATTGTACATTTTTTTTTACAAATTGAGTAGTAAGCCTACATATATATGTATTTTTTATTAATTTCTTGTGACACGATACCAAAAAAAAATTTAAAAATATCATATAAAAGTACGGAAACTCGAATCTGGGATGGAAATACTTTTCTTCATATTTTCCGGTTGAATATGAAGCAAGGATGTATTCCTGTACCATCTTTATTGTACGGAAGTGATCTTCTTGATATTCTGTCCGGTGAATGTTGCTGGCGTAATTATAAAAGTTTTGCTTTATGTGAATAATATTATCATATTATCAGAATCTGCAAAACATGATTAATTCTCTTCAAGGATATTATCGAATATGAAATTTGAAAGTATATTTGGACAAATCTAAAATAATCGTATTTCATCTAAAGTGGCACTTTGATTGCGTAAATATTGACAGTGTTAATAGCTACACGTATGTTGTAATGGACAGCACATAGAAAGCTTTGTGCTTCTAAAATTTCTTCTTCTTCCAGTTGGTCTAAATATGAAAATTGATTTTGATTGATTGAATTGGCAAAATTATTTCGTTCTTTTATAAAAAAATATTGTAACTGCCTTTCACAACTTCTAACTACATGTTGCATTTGGACAACTCCTAACTACATGGTGCATCTGGACGTGCTTGAATTCTATATTTATTTCAACTAAAAAAATTCATTTTTGCTGTACCATTTGAACAAAATATTATCTCTATGTCCTCTAAGGCTTCCAAGAATACTGGTTACTAAAGTTATAGAGCTCAACTTATTCTGAACAAAAAAATTGTCAAATTGGACAAAAATTACAAGTTACTGTAATTAAAAAAAAAACATAATTTCGCTCTCTTTGCATCTAATTCTGAATTTCTTATTTCCAACGTTATGTTACACCCAGTGTTGCCAGTTATTTTTTTCGAAAAACTTTATTTTTGGGTAAAAAAAAATTTTTATACAAATAAACTTGTTTTCTGGAAAAGTACCAAAATTTCTAAAGGAAACTCCGGAGGCCGGTGCCCACTGTTGTTGTTTCTTTGCTACTTTTGCCCGGGAGTAGTAAAATAGCCAATATTTTATTTAAAAATGTAATTATTTCGTGTTATTATTATTGAATTTATTGAAAAAAATTTAAAATTGAATTTTATTGAAAAAACTTGTTTTGTTAGGAAACGACTTTAATGAAAACTTTTTGGTATCTCAAAAACTTGGAAAAAAGGGAAAACTAGGCAACTGGCAACGCTGGTTACATCTAAACTAATTGCTGGGTTTTCTTCGCCTGCTACCAGCTTAAATGCGCATTCTGCAATAAAACAAATTTTATTTTATTGGTATCTGTTAAATATATAATAAATTTAGAAACTTCTACTTTGTTTGTAATCTAATATACTCAGATAGTGAGAGTATATTAAAAGGCATTAATCTTTATTCGCTATATAAATATTTTGCTGTATGTATTAAATATGAAAATCTAATAATAAATGAATTTAATGTTTAAAAAATAAATGTGCCATAAAAATTGTTGTTTTCATTCAGGCTTACAGAAATTTTGATACGCAAAATAAAAATTGTAATTTAAAAATATTTCATGAATTCTTTAAGTTGTAATTATACGAATAAGAAAATGAAACGATCACATACATAAGTTCCAAAACAGCAAAAATAAAAAACAAAAATTCTTTTCTAAATTTATTTTCAAGCATTTATTTAAATTTATTTTTATTTTAAAATTATTTATATTTTTATTATTACGGACCATATACTTATAAAATATATTTTTTTAGTATTAGGTTCGCAATCTTCAAGTAATGTGGTACGCTACAGAGACAACCTTAGTAGCTTGTTACTTATAATTTTGTCATTGTCACTGTAAAATGATGACTAAAAAAAAACTTTTGAAAAATTTGTATCAATACACGTTGTTTATAGGAATAATACTGTCATCGTTATGCTTCTGCTATCAAATTAGAGTTTGATTTGTATACATATTTATATATTAATAATAAGAATTTGTACACAATTGAGTTACAGAAAATAGCTAAATTTCCATTAAATTCATTTTAAAAAGTTCTTACATTTTCAGGATTTTGATAATTTTCAAAAAAGAAAATATTGTCGAAAAATTTTATTGTCACTCATTATGCTACAATAACAACAATAAGTGTGTTGTTCAACATTCCAAAGCATATATACATGCATATACATTTTCATTTATAAAAGACAATTTGGAATATCTGATTACGTTTTACTCATTTTATGTCAAACATTTCTTCGTTGAATATCACTCTCTTCCTTTTATATATGTATGTACTAACAAACAATGGCTAACATCAGGATTTATGTAGAAAATTTCACATCCAACTGCCAACAGTAACTAAAGTACATACGGTGGTTCACAGTGAAAATGGTCCACTTATGACGAAATATTTCAAAGTGCATAAAGGCTAAAGAAACAATTTTAATACGAAAGAAAAGGGAAATTATTTTATTTATTGTACAATCAAAACAATGTAAAAGTATATTTCACACAAAATTCAACGTTCAGCGAAATAGATAAACGATGCATCGAAAATATCAATTCGGAACATAAACTAAAGTACTAGTTAACTTAGCGTTGTTGCTGAGTAAAACGTAATTTATCTACAAGAATGCTAGCAATGAGAAATTTTCAATTCAAAGAACAAGAAAATATAAAAATCTTTTATATTTCAAAAGTGTAGAGGTTGTAAATAATTAAGAATGTTATATTACGAATATTATTTTGTAATAAGCAACTGTAATTGAAAGAATACTAAAAATATGGAAAAGGAATACTAGTTTATTATTAAGAATGTACTATATTTGTATACTTGGATGCTGGAAATTATGTTTATCCGTACATATGGTAGTCACATGCTGGTGGCTCGGCAAAATACAATTCAAGTATAGAGTTGGACATTTAAATTAACGTAAAAAATTACAAAAGTATTTTAAATATATATTGTTACGAAAATGGAAATGGTGTAACATCGTTTCACATTAAAATGTTAAACAAAAGCTACAAAAACAAAACAACTTATTTGCTTGATTGACAAATAATGAAGAACAAAACAACAACATCAGTATAATGAAAAGGGATAAACAAGTAAACGAAAAGCAACAACAACGCTGTAAGGACGAACGTAAACCAGATACAAAAACAACAAACATGAAAGCATAAATAAATGTAAACATCGTTGTTTACATTTATGGTGATTTCGAGAAGGCGAAGCCTCGAACGTTCGCCTTCAAGAACATTCATCAGACTGTTTACGTCTCTATATAAAAGGCAAGGCAAAGCATACAAAGTCGGAGTAGAAGTTCAGTCAGTCTTATGTGAAGTAAACCAATCATGGTTTGAAGATCTCCGTTTCAAAGGTCTACAGAACAATTGTATCGTAAATGTTATTTTTTATCGCGAAGGGCATAAACAAAGGAATAACAAATAAAGCAATTGTTGTTGTTAGAATCAGTTGTGAACAGTGGTACACAAAAGTTGTGTGAATAATAAAGGATTTAATTAAAATTAAACACAAATTTATGCGAGCTCATATTTCAAACGTTTTTAAAAAGTAAAAACGTAACAATATATAACAGGTCATAACAACCCTTCAGTCAGGACTACAACCTAGCTTCTCACACCACTTATTGAGTGTGCGTTAATTTTATCCATAAGCGGCGGGAGATACAGTTTAAAGTCAATTTCAAACGATAACTTTTTGAGAAACTTTTCATGGTAATTTTATTTACTCTCAGAGTTTTTGCCTGAAATCTGCCGAGAAGCAGTCTCCGAAGATACAATTTTTTTCATATTTCGTTTTGTTCGAGACGTCTGGGCAGCACTTTGAACCACGGTCCCAAATCTAAAACAACACACTACCTACCAGAGTATGGCGACTTCAATCAGAAAAAAATATCCTTAATATTTCATTTGTTTCATTTATTTCACTTCAATTCAATTGCTTTTTTTTTGTCTTTGGAGAAGCGAAGCGAAATATGTATGTACCTAAAAAATCGAAGCGCATATAACAGAGAAACGTATAACGGTAAAAGGAACTTGTAAATGTACTTTTCCTACTATTATTATGTAATTTTGTTACAAATTATTTCAAAGAAAAGAATTGTGTCACGTTCGCTAATCAATTAAAAACAAGAAAATATCAATGAAAATAACAGTGACAAATAATAAGGACACCAATGTAACATATAAAGATTTGATGAGAAAATAGGTAAAATTAGAAAATTTCTGCTAAGTAATTTTACTTTTTCTCAGCTTATACAGCACAAAAAAGCCATTTCGAAGTACATTTTGCAGCCAAAGTGGCATATTTTCTTCGACCTAAGGCAATATGAATTTCATTGCTTTCATAATTTATACGATACGGACACCATAATTACCCCCAAATAACAAATTATCACCACCATCCCCCTTGCTTTCTTAAGCACTTTTCTGTAAATTTCCTATATTGGGAACAAACTATCATAGGAAATCAGGTCAAGATTATATATTTAGACATAATTGGACATTTCACTCAGGCTACTAAGAGTTATAGAGATGAGAAAGGGAAGGAAACTGCAAGTCTTCTATTGTCTGTCGGCGATGGAAATTGAGAGACTAGAGTAAAAAAAGATCAGAGGTATCATAATTGGCCAAACTTGGACTAAATGTGTTTATCCTCTCCGGTTAACAGCCACTTTAATTGTGGGTTTATTGTAATAACTTTGCATTTGCTCTATTGATCTGCTTGAGTTTCGAATTATTGTTAGTATTATTATTATTTTAAAACAAAAATAATATAATACCTTGCAATTAACTCAGTTTACCTTGGCAAAATTCAGATTGACATTTCAGAAAAAGAAGAAGAAAAAGAATGGGACCAAAACAATTATCTGCTAAAGAAAAAGAATTTTTGATAATAAAATTATAATCCAAAGAAAAATTACAAAGGTCAGCATTTCTCTCTATTATTAGTCGGTGCAATAATGAGCCGTTTTCAAATACCTTTAATTCTTGCATCAAAGAAAAGCATAATTGGTTCACCACCCTACCTTATTTAACTCAAAAGAAATAAAAAAGTATTCATATTTTATATTTGATGGGCTACGGAAACATTTAAAATATTTTTCTTGTATTGCAGAATATCTTTGTCTAAAAAAGGACATATTCTAATACGGTTTTCATGTATACATTAGAACACACTTAAATTGAAATACGAGCAAGCATACATATGTACGTATATGTATAGTATAGTCCTTTATATGAATTTATAGCATTTATTTTCACACTCATTGTTCTTTATGTGCATAAAGGATGAAAAAATAAAGCTTTCTAAAAATGGAAGATTACCTACCGTACTAAAGCAAAAAAGACAAGGTTGAAGGACAAAGTTCTCGTCCTTCTATAAACCGTTTATATTGTTTGAATTCATTTTACAGCCTTGGAAAATGGATTGGCTAATGACGCCTATTATTCTGTAAACATTTTTAAGTCAGCTTGGTTTTATAACAAATTTTTTTAGCTTCAAAGAAAATATTTTAATATTTTAAAGAAAATATATTTCAATCGATCTCATTTTATAAAATCGAAATTTTGAACATCAATAACAACTATTGATAAATCATCGTTACAATAAATTTACTACGTTCGCTAAATACATCCATTTATAAGATGCGATATTAATTTGAGACGCGTTCAAAGGATTTAATTATTTTAGTTTGAAGTTTACAAACGATATTCCGACTAATGCATTACATTAACTAGGGAAGTGAATAGTTTTTTGCTAGACTTATGCAAGTTGACTTATCTGAAAACAAACATTCGTTCTTGGCAAAATAGGAATAAAATATCGCGAACGCATGGATTGTTAATTAAAACATCATTTAGAAAAAGAATATAAATAGAAATAATAGTAATAAATAGAAATAGTTCAGAAAATTTTAATACATTAATTATTTTTATTTTATTAATATTATTGATTTTATTAACGAATGTACAATATATGCAAATGTATAATTTAATCTAAACCTAAAATTTTGGTATGACAAATTTTACAAAAGTAATGACCAATGCGATTTGATTTACGTGTACAAAATAATATAATGCCAGATGTTTATTATTGCTTTGTTTTAAAAATTAAAAGAGAACCAAACGGTAATATATACAGTTTATCATAAATTCTTGCTCCAAAAATTCTGCTTCCGAATAATTCGTGATACTCTGGTTATCAATCTGCGTTGTTCGAAAACATGTTTGAATTAAAAATGAAATCTCCTATGAAGAATTGACAATTTAATGGAAAAGTAGTACAAACACATACATTTTTTAAAGCGAGAAAATCAAAAATGGAGACACCGCTTCTCAATACATCAAGATGCGACATACAGTCAAATGTGTGGAATTACTGCCGCTAAGTTGTAATAACTAATCACGATAATAGTAATTGTAAAAGCAAAACAAAATTCTAATGCAACATTATTATATACAGTATATCGCATTATGTTTTACATTTATTTGCATTGCAAAGATACATAGGTCAAATTTGCAGACAGGTTTAATACCGATTGCTCTTATCTAAATAATAATAATAATAATAATGTGTCACTTTACTTTTCTTAATTTCTTTCAGGATGACTTTATTAATTTATTTTAATTTAGAAACATTTTATTGAACATAATTTATTAATATATTTTGATCGCTATGCTATTCACGCAGTACTAACTGATCTAAAGTTTTACAAATCTATGATACTTGCTGTTCTATGTAAATAATGTGAATGGCAACCAATTATCACACAAGAATTAAATAATTTTTACAATGTGCGCAGAAAATTAGAAAAAATATAAAATAATTCAAACTTTTTATAAAGGAAAAGATACACAATCAGAAAAAAAACATCTGCGAATATATAGTATATAGTAGATGAAACATGAAATTAAATATGAAATGTACGGTTTGGAACACAAAATTCAATTTGATAATAATCACTTTTGTCGTGGTGTGAACAATAGACCGCAAGAACTCAGCTGAATATACTAACGGACATTCTTAGACAGGAGTCGGATTAGCTCGCGGTGAGAATCAGTCAGTCTGGGGGGTCTGATAAAGTAGGTTTTTGAAAACTATACCGAATTAAGGGCATATGGTCGACCATCCAGTTCAGATTTGTAACAAGTACGATAGAAAATAAAAGGCTAAAAGCAAATTGAATAAAATAAAATTACGGGCGCAGTCCGCTACTAAACTCGCTGACCAAATGGAACACGAACTCTTTGACGAAAGTCCAAGACATCTATTGTTCAATAATAGAAGCAAAACAATGGCGATATCAAAAGAAAGAGAAAGGCAAAGACACCCAATAAGACAATTGGAACATTGGCTTCAGTAAAAAAAATCATCAACTAAAACAACTGATGATAGAACAAACAAGAGTTGGATGATGGAGACCAATGCAAACGAAGATTCAACCTTTCAATTGAAAGGATATGGTAAGAAAATATCTGACGAGTGTCGAAAATACTCAGTGGAGCAGGCTGCATAAAGGACTGAGTGGAGCAGTCTGCACAGGCACCTAAAGGCTAACCGGGAACAAAGGCGAGAAGAAGGCAAAGGGACAAAGTGGAACAGCAATAAAGTCCTACATAAATACCGAGGGAATACACATCAGACGAAGAAACCTAAGCTGGCATCCACTTCCGTCCGGTTAACAGTCTAGATAATTGTAAGGAGGCATAAATAGCCGAACCACATATAGTGAATTTCTTCCTTCCAAGGAGATCAGGGCAGATAATGAATCCATTGAATGTCCGAAATAAGGACTTATGTACAGCAATATGGTACATTCTAAAGGCAAAAGAAAAAGTACCGGTAACTAACGACAGTCTGAATTAATAAAGAAGTGGGCAGTGACATCAGTTATAGATTTGGTGAAATTCCAATCACTGAAAGGACTACATTCAAAGTAGTAGTTCCGATGGATTCTTAAAAGCTTCAAATTCGATCGGTGGCGAAAGGAAAATCTATATCCGATTCTGCCAGTCACTGAGAATCCAGACGAGTTCATGACGATAGGTCATAAGTTTGGCTCAAGAGTTATAGATCAGCATAAAAAAATTGTAATACTCGCTTTAAATGCTCTCTAAAGCATTTAAACTAGACTATAACGCAATGGACGGTTCTATTTTCCGAGGAATCAAAATTTAATATTGTTGTTGTTTCCGATGGAATAAAAAGTCTGCAACGACCCTCTAATAAAAGACTAAATTCTAAATATACAACAAATAAATCAACAAGGTAATGAAATGAAATGAAAGGTTTTTTTAGAGAAAAAAGGTGTTAATGCCTTATGATGACATGCTTCCCGGGATGGGAATACCCTGAAAATATTGTGAGAACTGAGGCAATATTGGTCAAGTTTTATTTAAATTTATTATGTTAAATTTATTATGTTAAATTATTTATGTTAATAAGTTCAACTGCAATATTACCGCACGTAGAAACTTTTAATTTTAAGGTACCTACTTACTGATATGCATTCATTAATTAAATTTTATACAAAAAAATTAATTAAATTTCATACAAAAAAAGAAAATTTATCCGTTGGCTGATTTTCTATTGAATGAAAAGTTTTTTTTAAGAGAATCTGTTTTACCCAAAAAATAAATTACCTTTAAAAATTAAATAAAAGAAAAAAGTTGAAAAAGTAACATGTTAAGAACAATTTTTATATCAAGATCTAGAAAGAGTGGAGTTTTAGAGATTCGTAACCTTATGAAAACTGCACTTCATTAGTGTAACATCAGTTTTGAAAAATCTTTACCTTGAATGAGACGTTGTAATAATAATAGTTGAGAATTTTATTTTATTAAAAAAATTGATTATGTTTCAAAAATGGGCAAACTATGTATTCAGTCAAATGTAAATCATTTGCAGAATCTTTTTAAAAAAATTTAAAAATCAACTTGGAAGTAATAACAACTTTGCAGTGATGCTTATTCTTCAATAGGAGATGTGCAAGTTAATACGTTTTATCGTCAAATTTTATGAAAATAAATTCGATTGGGAAAGGAATTTCTCAATCAAATTAGAGATAAATTGTAAATTTTATAAAAATTTTAAAAACTATT
>QOCX01000119.1:169280-337741 GCA_005959815.1 Sarcophaga bullata
TTTTTAACGGGAGCATAAAGTTTTTTCTTAAAGCTTCAAGATGTTTTGTTCTTTTATATGCGAATCAAGTTTAAAGTCGTCTTTTTTTCAGAAAAAAATCAACAAATAAGAAAAATTCGAGAAAATTTTTGTTAAATATTACTCTTCAAGCTGCATTAAATGCTGACATAGTTATGATATAAAAAAATTGAATACAGATAAATAAAATGAATAAAAACAATGGTTATTTAAAGAGACAGATAAAAAAACTGAAAATGTTAGTATTGTGGAATTTCTGTTGGAAGCAAGAGAGTATTTTCCCTTCCAAGACAATATATAATCATAAAGATGTCGATTAAGTAATGAAGCCATAAAGTTAATAATGATAATAATAATAATAATTAAGAAACCATTGGAATAATACTGGCAAATATTATTTAATTTGACGCAATTCCTGTTATTTTATTTTCTATATTATAGTACTTAAATTTAAGTATGAGTAATTACTTGCAGAAGTTTGCTCAATCGAGGACATGAGGGCTTAAAACGTTGCATTTTGCATTTAAAAAAACATGGATTTCAAGATACGGTATACCACTTAGACTCACTAGAACCAAGATCGTCAATTCGAATGTAACTGTTTCAGAAAGCTAACTTGACATTAAATATTTGCGAACCACAGCTAATTATTAAGAAGCTAACATTCTTATTGAACGATTTCAGTTTTTGAGTTTCTTTTAAAGAAATCATTGAAGGAATGTCATTGCAACTAGCTTATGGATCTATGCATTTACTCGAAGAACTATTCATTGATAGAAATGTCAACAAAACCGCTCATAACGATTTCATGAGCAGATTGAGACATTTTATAAGCGTCCTGCTAATAAGACATCTTCATAAGCCAAGGTCAAACTGTTCATCGACAAGGGCCTGTAACTTCACCATAGACATACAATGTGCGCAATTCCAAGGTATGCAAACCACTTTAAGTGTCCTATGAACGTTCATTCCCAGTATTAAACCGTCACGAAATATATTTTACGGTGGAAATTGACGGAAAGAAACCAACACAAATGTAGGAATTTTAAAAGTAGCGTTTATTGTGAACAACCGAAATTCACCGGCAAACGGAAAACCAATAACCCCATATCAATCACCCAGGCATCCAATAACCCCGGAAGCATCAGTCGAAAAAACTGCTAACTTCATCCTTGTGTCCAAAGACAAACCTAAAATTATAATTTCACGCTACGGACGTAAAGTTCGATTCTGTCTCAACCGGAGGGGAGAGCAGTGTATTTTGAAAGTTTCTTTTTTTTTGCGCGCTTACACGAAAAGGACCCACATTCACCACGGTGAATCAATTTTATCATAATTATTAGTATTTATTTATTATAATTACTTTGTATCACATAAAATAAAAGTAGTAGAAGCCCTCAAATTAAATTCTAACGATAGAAAAAGTTAATTTAATATGATAGCAACAAATGAATTTTCCAATAAAGTATGAATAATTTTTAAATTAGTCGCACATTATAATTCTTGCCCGAACATTTGCACTTTACTGTAGTATAATTCTATTCTCAAATCTAATTCTTTTGATTTTGATCAGGTTTCCCATATGAAAACAAAAACTTCTTACTAGATTTGGAGTGGATTTTGGGGAAAAAAATACTGCATAAGGGAAATGACGTTAAAAATATAAAAAAATTAAATTTTATTAAATTATATGATTATTATGTACTGAACACAACTATAAAATATAAGGGAAATGACGTTTAAAAAAATATAAAAAAATCAAGTTTTATTAAATTATATGATTAAACTTTAAAATATATTTTATTTTGAAGTTTCGGTCCAATTTTTTATCCAAATTAGGTCAAATTTAATCAAATAGATTTCGTTAGGTATAAACTGAATTAAAATTTTTTAAGAAATATTCAATCATATTTTACACAAATTATCATTATTGGTTTCCTCGTTATATACATAAGTATGTACGTCTACGAGTACAAGTATATATGCATATACACCCATATACCGAAATGTATTTTCAAAAACGATCATGTTTTTCTTTTTTTATACAAAACAACAAAGGTTTTTCAACAAAACTTAAAAATGAAAAAAAGAAAATAGTATTGTATTATATATGGCACAACATTAAAACATAAAAAAAATTAGAGAAGTAAATAAAACGGAAAAGTTTGGTAAAATTCTTTATAAATGTGTGGGCTTTCGGGACCGTGAATTATAATATATGGTAAGGCTTTTTTACATTTTGTTAAATTTACCTTAATACTTAAAAATAATCAATGCTATAGATATATACACACATATATTAATTCAACTGCGGTATACATGTATTTCACTTATTTTCATAAAGGTTTTGTTTGTTTCCTTTTTTCTTTTTTCTTTTTTTCTTTCTCAAAACATTATTTGCACAAAATCAATTTGTTACTTAAAAATTTTTTTAAAAATTTATCATAATAAATATTTATTTATTTAATTCAACTAGCACTTCATATAAAATATTCTCATACATCCGAATTTGTTCCTAAATTTTTTTCTGGTTTTCTTTTTTTTTTTTTTTTTTTTTTTTTTTTTTTTTGTATTGTAAATATTTTATCGTTTCCGCACTAAACAATTTTATATCCGCCAAACAAGTGTTAAGGTTCAAAGTTCCAGTTAAACTGATGCTGTGGCTCCTAGTTGTATCTGTTTCAATGTTCGTATCAACCTGTTTGTATTCGTATGTAGGACTCAAAATTTCAAAAAGTTCTCTTTTATTCTCTATTTGCAATAGCTTATGTTGCTTTGTGCGCAGTATCTGAAAATAAATTCAAAATGCATTTGATTGTTTTATTAGTATTACAGGAAGAAAGCAGGATTTGTCATTAAACGTTCGCCTTGAATTTACTGTAAGTACAATAAAACTTTTTGTCATTAGGAAAGTTAGTTACTGATATTAAATTGAAAAACTATATTATATTAACATATACTATTGTGTGTATGATGTATTGTATGTTTGTATGCTAAATTTATTATTACACAACATCTAAAAACATTCAAACAGATGAAATTTAAATTTATTGTTTATAATTCTTTTTTTTAATAATTGCTTCCACACTTTTAAAATTTGAAGTAAAATTTAAAGTATTCAAATTAAATATAAAAAAGATTCAAAATAAAATTCTAATTTTAATATGTTTTTGGAATTTTTTAATTTTTTTTCTAAACTTTCTATTGACTATTAGTACTAACAATTTTTAATATATAAATATATTAGTAAACTTAATTTGACATTTTATCTTAAGATATTACAACAAAAATTAACATGTTATAAATATAAAAGCAAATCTAAAATAAAAATATGGTTTAAAATTATGGGAAAATATTAGGAAAACCCTATACTCTATATTACAAAGAAATATTATTATTATTATAAGGGAAATAAATGCTAATATAATCTATATTTAAATAGAATACTTAGCAACTACCTGTCAATCTCCGTAAGTGGTCGTAGTTTGAAGTTGTGCATTTCTCTTTAAATCCCAGAGTCAAGTCGCTAAGAAGTGTCTCTATTGTATTTTGACCTGATTGATATCTTGTATAAAGCTGTTGTAGAAAATCTACTTGGAAGATTATATTTTACTTTCAAATCATTATTTTGAATAATGTACAGCAGTTTTGTTTTTATAAATTCTTGAACAATTTATCCATATTGGACAAGCATATGTAGGAATCGGTATAATACACATTTTATAAAAAAGTAGCTTACTTTTGTGCTTAGTTTGCTTTTTCTATCCAAACCGCAATATAAAGCTTTCGAGCAGAGTTCAGGTGATCCTTCAATAAAGGTTTACAATCAAGTGATATACCGCGGTATTTATTGAATTCGTAAAAGCGACAATTTTAATTTGAATCATGAAAGGTCGAAACCGAATTACTTTTGGCAATTTTTTAAATGGAAAAATATTGGCCTCTGTTTTATCTTCATTTATTTTAATTTTCCATATGTTGGAAAATTTCAGAGCTGTATTTAGTTATTTTGGCATACGTTTCAATATCGCATTAGAAACATTGCCATAGCTTACGATATTTCCTAATAAAGCACTGTAATCGAATATGTATAAAAGGTACAAAAGAGGTGAAAACACTGACCCCTATGGCACACCAGGACGAATTGTCCTTTCATTAGATCGATTACCTTCAATATCCACAAAAAGCTCAAAGTAAATTGAATTAAATATAAAGCCAAAGCATTATTATTGAATCTGTAAAGTAATATTGAATGGAAAATCGAATTTGTAACGTATTTTATCATATTAAAAGCTTGTTTATTTTATGCGTTGTAAAGTGTTCTATTGTAAAATTAAATTGGCTGTCGTGAATTAGATTATGTTCATTAAGATACGCTTTTAATTTACTGAAAATAACTTTTTCAAAGACTATCAATGCTGCTTAAAAAGTTATCGGACGATAACTGGTGGATAGTTTCGGGTTTTTATTACTCTTACGAAATCAACTTAAACTGATCTAGAAAATAAGTATTTTTCATAAAGAAATTAAATATGGCGACTAGTAAATCTAGAGCTCTATTTGAAAGTTTCTTTAGAACTAAGTTCTGACTTCCTTAGAAGTTCTTAAGTTCTTTAATATGAAATTTAATCTCATCTCTATTTGTCGATGTTAAGTTAAGCGATCGAATTGCTAAACTAATCTTATTATCAATTGGTTCAAACATGTGAACTGTTGTTTGATGAGCAATGTTAAAATAGTCTTTGCTGTGTTGTAAGTACTTATGCTATTATATCTTCCAAGCAGCACATAGATTTATTTTTCCCCTTAATTGATTTCAATATTTTTCAAAATTCTTAGTTTCCATAAGGAAAGTGGTTTTGTTTATGTTTTGCAAAAAATTTAGTAGTTTTGTTTGTGTTTACAATACAAACCGATTTTTGCCTGAAACCACTTGCCTTACAGAAACAGCACATTAATATCCCACACAGTGCAACATTGAAATTAATTATTTTTTGATGAAGTTACAACACAAGACTTAACATAGAAACCAATGAGCCATTAGTAAATTTTTGGTTTTTTCACAAGCAAAATTAAATAATGTATACTGTTCTGAAGAATTTAAAGGTAAATCGTCTATTTCGATTGTCTACAAAAGACAAAACCAAAATTATTTTATTTTCGAAGTTGGCGTTACTATACTTCCTGAGACAGACTTTCGTGACAATTCTTTAAATAAAGGGAACAGCATTTCATATACACATACATTACGGATTGGGCACTTTTTCAAATAGTTCAATTCAGAAAATCGCTTGTTAAATACCGTAAAGATACTTCGATTAAAATCATTATATTATCATCGAAATTTTCAAAATGCATGATGCATGAAAAATTGTTGCAGTTGTAATTCTCAGATTAACATTATTACTTCAACTAGATTAAAACAACATCAAAAAATGGAATAAGAAAATTTGAATAGACTTTAAATTTAATAAAAATATAATTCTGTGCTGTGTTTGCATAAGGAAATTGAGTAGTCTGTACATTGATGATGAATATTTTTTTGAGAAACTTGACCCTGCGAAGTACTTGAAATTAGAAAAAGAATTTTATGATACGTAAGTCTTGAAGCAAATATTTTCATCTGTAGTTAGACCTAAGTGGAATACAACTTAAACTGCTAAACGAAAAATTTAACTTTAAAAGTTCGCAATTTTAGTGGAAAGCTCCCAATATTATAAAACATACAATTAACATATTGTAAAGCCAATTTAGATGTTTGCTGGGCACACTGCAATATATCCCAAC
Organism: Sarcophaga bullata; assembly: GCA_005959815.1. NCBI lineage: Eukaryota > Metazoa > Arthropoda > Insecta > Diptera > Sarcophagidae > Sarcophaga > Sarcophaga bullata. The sequence continues at coordinate 175,086 of QOCX01000119.1, forward strand.
GAAATTTGCTCTAATAATAAATGTATACTACTGGGATTTGCACAACACCTGTAGAGGGTTAAACATACATAGATCAACAGGACGTTGGTGAAAATGATGAGTCATTTAACTCAAAAAATTTTCATACGTTAGAAAATTCTAAATTATTATTAAAATAAAATCAAATATAAAAATATAAAATATACGCTATGATAATTATAAATATTGTTTAATTTACTCATTAAAACGCCTTTTATTTACCTTTTTGAACTTAAGATTACTAAAAACAACAACTCAGAGTTTTCTTTTAAATTTAGGAACTAATTCCGCTTCCAATTGAAATGGCATTCTGTAATAGGTCCGATAATAGCGAATATGTTTAATTTTTTAAATATACACGGTATTTGAATTTAAGTATATCAACATATTTTATTTTGATTGCCATTATTTATAACTTAAAACGAAATAATTTGCACTAAGAAATTAGTGGGCGCGAAGACTATAAAATGTTTACGATCGAATATGAGTACACCGATCAAATTCTATTTATTAACTCAGCTAGCAGGTATGCAGCATATAGCTTAAGCCTAGAGAATGATTTAGACTTGAGTAGAGCAACTTTGGACTTAGTCGGAAGTACTCTCGTGGCAACTGTGTTTGTCTCGGAGCTTCGAATATAATTTCAGCACCTGTATGCTTGAATTGAAGTGTCAGAAAATCTATGAATTTGAATTTTCGATGTATATGTTGTGTGAAAGAATTTTGGGATGGTGATTAAACCAACTTCTAATAAATTAGTTTCAAAATTTTTTCATAAAGTACAGTATATCCCGGATATAATAATTCCCTTCTTAATAGCACTCAAGTTATATAATCTTGAATGTAGTAAAACTGTTTCTATATATGCATCCCGTTATTAAGCATTCCCCGCTTATAAACGCGAAAAATTGTACTTCATACTCTAAATTTACTTTAAATAATGACGTTTATAAGCACCCCTTTTGTGATAATTTTCTTTCCGAAATTCAATCTGTACAATGACTGCCTCATTCGTGCGCTTAAATGTTTCTGGAATCCTTTTTATGGGGATATGATAAGTCATTGGATTATGTTGATAAAATAGCAACTCCTGAGACATTGGAATCCAATGTTCACCATTAACACTACAAGTTGAACAAGTTAATTCCATAGAATGTTTCTTTTGGTTTTATTTTTTTTTTTTTCGAGATAGAAGCTGCACTCTGTCCTATCCAGAAGACGTAACCAACTGAGGCAACGTAATCTCAGATAATTAATTCCTGATAGAAAACGTACAAGCCACGTACAAGCCGTAATTTGTAATGTTGCTATACTTATCTGGACTAGTGTAGGTCGCGGGCAAGTCAACGACCTGTTTCTCTGACTAGTTAATGCTACAATACGACTCTTGACTATACCTATAAAACCTGCTGAAGATTAATTTCGTTTAACAATTCTGCAGTGAGACTACCTATTCCATAAGTAACATTATTTATCTAGAAAAGCTTCAAATCATAAGATGATTGAAAATTTCTATCTTTATCATTAATTATGACTTGACGGTACATTTTTTTCAGTATCTGAAGTGATTACATACTTATGGAATCGAAACCGGATTAAAGTAGAATATAATTCTTCCTGAACTGAAGGATCAACTATTAATACTTTATAAAACGAAACATGGGAAGAAATTCTTTATGAAGCGTCCAATACTACTCGAAGTTCGGTAGTTGTACTCTGAAGATTCAAAATACATTGATGTGGAATGAAATAATAGAGATTATCCTGGAATTTGTCCAAAAGTGGCACATGACCCAAGTTGAAGTACTCCTTCATGAAATCGTGATATATCTGCCTCATGGTATCTCCTTTGGAAAGAAACCTCAAATCGGCATGAAGTCAGACTTCGTACTGTGGTCTTGAATTTGTTTACACATTTTTTCTGCTCCTCAGAATAAATCTCAGCTCCCAAAATTTCCTGACGATCGAATCAACATTGCTGTCGTCTTCTATTGAAATGTTTATATAAAGTATGAAGTGTTAAACCAGTCTTTTGATCCATTTTAGTTATGAGTACTCTCCTTTTTTAAATCTTATAGCTATTTTATATAAAAATATTTTGTCAGGAACGTTAGGTGACCTGCAACCTTAACTTGTAAATTGTGTTCCTGCTACATGAATATTCAGATTCCACTAGCTAAAAAAGGACAAAAAAGAAAGATGGGATAATGAAATTTCGTAGTTGATAAAGGTCATCGTTTTGAAGCTACATCTGTCAAATTAGTTGTCATTTATTCTCTCTACGCTTTATGCATTCTGGAGAAGTAAATATCATCTTCCACATGAAATCAAAAAGCATTCAATGTATCCTGAAAAAGTTAATAATATGTATGCCAAATCCCTAAAGACTGCGAATTTAACATGACAAAATTCTTTCAAAAATGGAGATCATTTCTCATTCCTAATAGTGAATCTCATTGGAAAATAGTGAACCCTACTGTAATGTTTCATTGTGTGTATTATTAAAACCTGAAAAAAGCGACAAAAATCTTCTTTAGAAGCTGCTAAGCAACTGAATGCAATTTTACGCTCTTTTTAACGAACGTTGTTGATGTTCGTGTCCTATTTGTGTAAAAAGCCGAAATTTTGGCCCACGGGAGCTATTGGTGCCGAAGTCTGGCTATTGGTGTCAACCACACTCTATATACTCGTTTTTAGATTTAGATAAATGCTATAATAAATTATCAAGAAAAATTTAATTTATTACATAGACGACTAAAGTAAGAAAATGCTTACAGCTTTTTGCCATTCAATTTAAGAAATTGATTACATATTTCTTAAATATTTATTAAATTATTAAATCACGCTAATTAATAAAATAATAATATAAAAAAATAAATTAAAGTTTTGTACTTAATCACTGTTTCTCGCATAGAAAGAAAACCCAATAAATCTAATGCTTTAGAAAACTACACACACTGAACACACCACTCCCAAACATCTGTTTTCTCTTGCATAGGTACTGTTAAAATTTTTGTTTTTATTTAAAAAAGAAATCCTGGGTAGCATCTAAAATGTTTCGCAATGTAGTAGTGGGCATTTCCGGTGGGGTGGACAGTGCTGTTACCGCATTTCTACTTAAGGACCGTGGTATATATTTTTTCTGATTGATAAAATTAATTCTTAATATGTTTGTCTCTATTAATTTAAAATTTTATTTAAGGATTTAAAGTTCTAGGTGTTTTTATGAAAAACTGGGATGAATTTGATGAAATGGGTCATTGTTCTGGCGAGCAGGATCTACTAGATGCTGAATATGCTTGTAACAAATTAAATATTGAGTTGCGGCATGTAAACTACGTTAAAGAATATTGGAATTCGGTATTTACGTAAGTTGAAATTACTAAGAACAAATTTGAGGTATTTTTGGTAATGTACGTACATACATTTATTTTTTATCCTTGCAGAAATTTTCTTGAAGATTACCAAAATGGTTTGACACCTAATCCGGATATACTATGTAATAGACACATTAAATTTGATCTATTTCATAAATATGCCTTAGAAACTTTAGGATATGATGCCATTGCTACGGGCCATTATGCCAAAACAAATTTTGGTCCTTTTTTAGAAAATTATGACGCAGGCAAAGGTATAGGTATGTACGTAAACCGCGCTATCTACATATTGATTTAAACCACACCTGTTACTTCATCTTTGTAGAATTTTAAGATATCTCAATGGTCAAATGAGTTTCTACCTTGTACTGTTTCCATGTAACAGTGATCTTCACAAAAAGTAATGTAGAGCCGGTTTACGTTCTGTTTTAACGATACTCAACAAAAGTCAAGCTATAGTTTCTTTTTTCAGATGTGCACTTACTAATACCAAAGGACAAATTTAAAGATCAAACTTTCTTTTTGTCTGGAGTGAAAAGAAATTCTTTGAAAAAGTGTATGTTTCCCTTAAGTGATCTGCTAAAAAATGAAGTGAAACAAATAGCAAAACAATGTGGCCTAGAACGTTTGACACATAAAAAAGAAAGTACCGGCATTTGTTTTGTTGGCAATAGAGATTTTAAAGATTTTATTAAAGAGGTAAATACTTTTAAAATAAACAAATAAAATGCTAATGAATTGTGTATTTTGTGTAGTACATAACTTCTAAGCGCGGCTATTTCGTGGATATCGATAGTAACAAAGTGGTGGGAGAACATGAAGGCATACACCAATGGACCGTCGGTCAACGCTGCCGATTAGCGTCTTTTCTTAAACCATATTTTGTGGCGCGTAAAGAAGTATCAAGTAACACAATCTATGTTGCTTCCGGTCATGATCACCCGGCATTGTTTAGTGTGAAAATATTTGCAAACCGCGTTAATTGGTTGTGTGAGGATCCCTTCAAAGATTTCAATAATGTGTTGACATGTAAATTTCGTTTTCAACACACAAAACCGTTAGTAAAATGTAAAATTTATCGAAAATCACGAATAAATTCAGATGAAGTCATTATTTCTTTGGATAAACCTTTAAGAGCAGTTACACCAGGACAATATGGAGTTTTTTACAGTAATGGTGAATGCTTAGGTTCAGCTCGTATTACATCTGTTGAAACATTTAATACAAAAGATCTTGTTAATAGCATATTGAGTATCTCATGACTACGAGCTTTTAACATATTAAGAATATATGTACATTGAGCAAAAAACAAATTGGGAATTTACCGCCTCAAAATAAATTTTTAAACAAAAATTATTTATGACTGCATTTTTATTATTATTATTAATTTTAAATTAAAGCTTGAAATCTCTATTCTTATTATAAATTAAAACTTTTCTGCTAGGCGTATTATACCTTCAAATAGTCATACACTGACTATAGGCAATTCTAAGTTATAAAATATATATAATGTATACAAATATAAATATATATATATTTAGATATATAAATATATATATAAGTAATCCTCAAAACTAACGAATACCGAAAACCAAAAAAATTTATGTACAGATATGAAATTTTTCTGGTCACTACAAAAGGTTAACAAATATATCACTCAAGAGTTATGTATAACGACCTTTACTTTCTCTTCGAATTATAAATCTAGTTATCTCTGTGTTGAGTTGAATCTTTTAATTAGACTTGAAACAAGAATAGATAATATAGATAACAGTGTGTTTTAATTAAAATGTAATTTAAGGAGGTATTAATAATTATTTTCAATATAAGAAAATAAATAATTATCCATTCTTTTCAACACCCTCCCTGAATGACAAATTCACAAAATCATATGCTTTGTCATGTAACTTCCTTTGCATTAAAAATACATAAAATCAACAATTCAATTAAAAAAGTAATATAAAATCTAATAACAATGGGTTAGTAAACACCAAATTTAGTTACAAAGTTTTCAAACTTTCGAGAAGTTACAGCTTTGATATATATATCCACAACCGTGTCATCCGTACTTAAGTATTCAAAAACCACTTTCTTCAGATTGATTTTCTGGCGATTACATTGGGCTTTATATCCACGTTTTGTTCTTCATGAGTAATTATTATTAAAAGCGACTTATGAAGCACCATTTTTGTCTTTAGGATTAACTTCAGCTTCCAGACGTTTTAACTAGAGTAATTCTTGGATAGCAGCAGTTAATGATATGAACTCCGATTTCCGTCGTGGACAATGCTACAGTCTTTTGTTTCCTCATTGGCTTTCGTTAGTTTTGGTAAATCAAAATTAAATAATTTTTATAAGTAATTGTTTTTAAATATTAATAAAATATTTAAATATTTTAAATATTAAATATATTTTAAATATTAAATATATTTTAAATATAAAAATAATATTGGATCTACAATTTACTCATACCCACTTCCTGTATCATCCTCTATTTCTATTTCATTTTTAAATAGGTTTAATGTAAAAACTGAAGATTATGATGAAATAATTATAGTTTATGTATTTGTTGTATGGAATTAAATGACATAAAATTTATATTTAACAATTATCACCTAAATTATATAAGTTTTTTAAATATTTTAACAATAGCTTTCATTATGATCTAATTAAAGTCCTTAGCCTAAAACAAGTACAACACAGTAAATTATGATTTTTAGCATGTACATATGTGTGGAGTTATTGGCAAAAAAACAAATTATTAGAATTATTAAAAAGGTCCCTTAGGCATTATTCGTACATTTAAATAACACTAAAAACTTAATTTCTTATAATAAGATGTCCTAGAAATTCCAAAACAATTTTTTTATTCAAGTGGAATATATTATAAATTTTAAAAATAATTTATTAAAGAATCAGGTAAACGACAAAATTACGTCAACAGCACCGTTAATGCATCTAAAAATCGCGTTAAATCATTTTGGCGTATCTGAATAAGTGAACTCTCGAAATGATCTTGAAGTATAACTGCATTACATTTTTGAGCTGCCTGTTCGAATGCTTTACCAAAGAAGTTTTTGGGAGAATCTTCTCGCACTGGTGGTACACCCACTAGCAGGCAAAATCCTCTTTCGGCATCTATAGGGCAACTAGCAATCATGGGAAGATCTGGAGCCTGACGACTGCGTGACACAGCGACATGGCCATTCAATATGAATTTTGCCAGCATGCTTAAACCATAGGGATAGGAAAAATATGTGTTTTCCTCGTTCAGAATATAATAGAAAAATGACCCTGTAGAGTGTATTTGATGCGCTTCTAAGCTACTTTGTACTTGTTTGAAAATGGCTTGATGTAATAATTTAGCTGCCTCAATGCCAGCATTAAGTATGTCCTTATGATTACGTCCTAGACCGTCTAATGTTTCAAGAAAGCAATCCTCTGGAGTTTTGTCCTTCTTAATTGATTCTAATATGGCCAACATAGAATATACATAATCGGCAGCAGTGTACCGGTTACGATAGCCGTATTGTAATGTAAAAGAACCATATATAACATCTGGTATACCATACTTTTCTGCACATCTCTCTACCATTGAATAGAATTCCTGGCGTAACACTAAGTCCATGGAAGTAAATGTTTGACGTGCTTGTATTAAGGGTAAACCCATCTCCACAAGCAGCTCATGCAATTTCTTTTCACCCCTTAAAGTCCATAATTTTAATTTACATGCCACATACATAGAAAACCGCATTGATTCTATCACACTCCAATGACGATACAAAACTAAATGCAAATCGTTTTCAAAATATATTTTCGATGCACTTAAATTGCTTTGATCATTAGTTTTGTTTGTCAAACGAGAAACGTGAGATTGTATATTCTCAATCTGTAACGTATAGGCGCTACTCTCAATTTTTCCTAAAAGTAATTGCTCCGTAATGCCGACAATAGCCCACCACAAAAGATCCATATTATCCTTCGATAACTTCCATGCCAATTCAAATATTATTAATGCCGACGAACGACCATAATAACTGTACTGCGTATATTCAAACATAATGCGGTCGCGTTCGTTTTCCCAAGCGCGCTTTTGGCGTTCTTTTAAAATACGTTGTTGATGCCTCTCCATACGACTTAATTTTTTAGGTTGTTCTGGCCGCGAACTAACATCTTCACTATCAGATTCACCAGCACCACTGTCGTTAATTTCTTCTTCCACCTCGTCTTCATCGCCATCATCTTCTTCTGAGTCTGACTCGCAAAATATCGACTCAAACGAAGGTATGTTATCATCAGACGTTGGATCGGCTAATATGCAAACCTAGAAATTAATATACAAGTTTCATCGTTAATAAAAAGATTTCATTTCCACAAAATTTTACTTATAAGTTTTAACGTGAGATTTTTAAATGTTGAGGGAAATTACAAGTTCTCATAGTTTTAAATATGTGCATATTCTGTGTATATAGTATGTATGTTGTAACAATATAATTTAATTGTCAACGTTTGACCCCCTATTACTAAGTTGTATTCTTGTTAAATTTCATTTCTTTTAGTGTAGCGTAGAATCAAGAGAATTATAATATAAAAAAGGTTTAGAGTCATCTTCATTTCATTTTTTTTTCTAATTTATCTCTATTTTTGCTATTTTTAATCGATTTTCTTTCCTCCCTTTCCAAATTTTTTAATTATGTTAACTTAACAGTGTCTGTTAACATAACATTCACTGTAAAACAATGAATATAACTTTCATAGCTAACTTTACACACATGCACAGTGATTGTGGTTTCAGTATTCAACCACAATAAATCAATAATTTCATTTTGTAAACATTAACAGACTTAAACAGCAGTGTGTTAGTTATCTTCTAGGATAGAGACGTACTTAGGTTTCATGTGTATTAGACAAACTCAAGCTTGGGTTAGATAACTTTCAGGACAGAAAGTATATATTAATCATATTAGCTTTAAAAACGTTCTTGCTTTAGATATTCATGTTCTTATGCCTTTTACTGACGAAGTTAGCTAACTCAAGCTTTTTGAGCTTGTTTAACTCCAAGTGCGTTTCTGTTTTCGAATTAACCTTACCCACAGATGTTTAAAGAAATTTGTTTTTATTACAAAATAAAATATGAATTCTTATACAGTGAAGTTACAATTTTTATAGATTTCTTGTATAGCACACAAAGTAGGTTTTAATTAACTATTAGTGAATTATGCAACAGCAAAAATGAATACTTTTGTACTTTTAATCCATATCATCAATAAAATATCATCAAAACTCAAATTTCTTATAACAAAAATGTTTATGTTAGTGGTGGACAACATATACGATGTTTTAAAAACACTCGATATAACTTGGTTAAGATAACACGAGACAAGTCTAACGCGATATTAATCAGACGTTACTCTGTACAAATTATGGACATAATGTCTTCGATTTTTTGTAAAGCTCCTAATTGTTGCACTGGAACACAGTACCACACCATTAAATGATCATTTTCTTGCTTTACAGTACTTCGACAGGATGCAATCGTAGATCGCATATGAGGCGTACTCTGTCCATTCCGCTGAAACTAAATATTTTAAATTCCACAATTTTAATTTATTCCATTAGTTTCCAACCCCATTAAAGCATTTCCGTGTAAATTTAAATCTAATGATGTGAAAAAGCTAAATTGGATTTGTATGGATCCGGCAGATCGCTTTATGGAACACTCTATGTTGGAAATCTATGAGCCTACTTCTACAGTCTACTATATCTTCGCCATTTTTCTGTTGATCTGTGAAAACTCTTAAATAAAACTTTTGTTAAAGACATCTAAAATAATGATTAATGAAATAAATTAATACATATATAGATATAAATATATAAATATATATGATACATAAATATTTCACACTACCACCGATAGTTTAATGCCTTCTATGTATAGAAGTAAACAGTTTAAAATTTGTACAAATATAAATTGGAAGCAAAACTATTATGTCCCGACGGTCATTTAAAGAACTTAAAAATAATCTCGCATTTATAAATACACACAAAAAAATATTTTGAACCAGTATATAAATTCTTACAAAGATATCTATTTAAAGAGTATTAACTTCAGTTTTAGAAGCCATTACAGGTGAAGTAATGATAATAAGAAGGCCCTATCAAGAAGTGTTAAATTCAAATCTTACAAGGTATGAGCACATGCTACAAGCTGATTTAAGTACGCGTGTAGTTTTGTAAGGTTTATATTTGAATATACTTGATATATATTTACCTGTCTATCACTGTAAATGTTACAAACATCCAATGGGCGATGAGAATCACAAATGAAAAATATCACTTCCTCGTCTGGTTGCAACAATTCTACGATATCCACGCAACCACCGCAATTTATTAACAAAACAAATTTTACGTCCCCTTGATGTTCATTATACGCTCTTTGCAAACCAGCCAACCCCATTATGGGGACCACCGAATAGAGCATATGGTCATATTTGAAAAGTGCCTGCAGAATCTTACTAGCACATATTGCGTCGATGTCATAATTAACAATAATCAAAATTCTTTTGCCAACCAATTGATTGTAGAAATCTTGTCGCAGATCTTGAATAAACATAATTTCGAGATGTTTTTGTTACAGGTCAGTTTATATGATCAATCAACACAATTAACTTTAGTCTTTCTTAAGTTTTTTTCAGTACGATATACATTTAAGAGAACATTGCAAAATTGCATTTACATCTTATTTATTTTTAATTATTTATTTCAATACAATTTAATATTGTGTTTATTGTATGCAAAAGACAAAAACAAAAAACAATTTTCTTTTGTCTGAAGCAAAGACGATCCACATTGAGATTTGAGCGCGAAATTCTAATTCGATGGGAGTGTTCAGTGAGTGTTCAGTATTAAAATAGAATTACACTGTAAAAATATTAATTCACATCACACTAAACGACAAAAACTCAACACTGGTTTAAAAGTAATGTAATGTAATGTAAATGTTTTGTTGAGTCTTCTATTTGTTTTTACTTCTATTATTATTATTATTCGGGACTATATATGTGTTGTTCTAATATACAAATATAAAGATATAGCAAATTTGTAAAAAAGATATATTAGAAACAACGTTAAATTAACATTAGTGAAAAATGCTTATTCCCGGTATGTAAATACTTTTTTTGCAGAAATTAAAGTAAATACATACATATATATATTTACATATAAATATTTACATGTGTACCTCAGATATATTTGTATATTATATTGAGTGTCAAAAGAATGTTCAATAGAAGTAGTATTCACATATGCGCCTTAATAATGATGCCGATTGCATTAAAATAAAAATAAAAAAATTAATGAACAGTAGATAGTGTGTTGGATTGTTAGAGGTGAGGACAGAGCTTAACCCCAGATCAGACAACTTAATCAAAACGAAATATTAAATACTATTTCGTCAGCGACTTCCCTTCAGCAAACTTCTGACAAAATCACAGAGACTAAATAAAATTACTATGAAATGTTTCCCAAAAATCTGTCGTTCATCGACTTTAAACTGTAAGTCCCGCCACTAATGTAAAAATTAACACACATAGCATAAGGGGTGTGAGAAAATAGGCCGTACTCCTAATCTAAGGGTTCTAATGACCAATTGTGTATTTGTGAATTATTTATAAGAGTTTCTTTCTATGGCTGAGCTTAAATGTAATAAACAAATACCAATCCTAACACATTATACCTAACCCGTATTTGATGTAGCCACAGTGTTGTTGTAAATTAATTAAAATTAATTAAATTTCGTTAAAAAATTTTGTTAGATGGTCTAAAAAATCTGATATAAAATTGTAACGTTTGAGGGTTGATTGGACAACGTTAGTTCTCGGTCGAACAAAAATTAAAAATTAAAAAAAGTTGTCGGCAAAACAAAAAGTAAACACCTAAAAATTGTATTTTTTGACCGACGATCACGTAAAGGATCAAATTTGTACATGTGAGGGCGATTTATTGTTTCGTTCGCTTATTTTAATTTTAATGCTGCAAGTGCAGCATAGCAGGTAGACAACATTTCAAACAAGAAATGAAGTAAAGTGAAAATATAAATGTGTAATTCCAGCGAGGAAACGAAATTGGATAACCCGGTGGTTTCACGATCAATTTTTGTCTTTCCATATTTAACACACTCTGAACACACTTTTCTTACTATTTGTTTCAATTTTCATTCCACAATAACAGCTGGTGTATGTAAAAAATTTTCTGAAATAGTATGTCGCTGTAATTTGTCATTGTTTATGTTTTCTTTCCCGAATAAATCCCGAACATGAAAATTGTTGCAAAATTAAATGAAGAATTGTGTGCAGCCTACGTCAAAAATAAAAATACAAATATAATCCAAGCGTTTGACATATTCAACCGAATTTAAATTCAATAAAAGATAATTAGTTGGGCTAATAACACTGTTTCTATGAATTCGCGTTGGATGGCACATAAATAAAATTTAAATCTTCTATTAAATTATTATTTAGACATTATGCCATATATGACTTAAAGTAACCAAGTCAAATACATTTTCGTGTAAATGAATTATTAATTTGGCTTCGTATTTTGGTTTATTGGGTGAAGCACACTACTTGATTACTGAACATACTCCACAGTAGCGCGAAATTGTTTTGTCAGCTGTAGAAATATTTTAATTTATTTGTTTGTTATTTTTTGTGTTAATATGGATTTCCTTTTATTTGAACCTGATGAAGATGATTCCATATTGTCGTCTATTAGTATGGAACCCACCCAAGTTCCTACCAATGCTATAAATAACGATGTTATAGCAGAATTTCAATGCCAGGGAGACGATTCCTTGAATTCCCAATTTTCTCCAGACGGTTTTATTAAAAATTGTTTCCTTCAAAACAGTTTTACAAAACAAAATAAAATTCTTGAAGAAATAACTTTAGGAACATATAAATTGCAAAGACACCAGTTCAACGGGAGTACAATGAGAAATTTTCTTTTTGCTGATGCATGGTATGTAATGTAGAAGCGATTATTCGATTTTTCTCATTATAATCTCCACTATTATCCAGCATCAATATACAATCTTTAATAGCCAGCGTACAGGATTCCTCGCCAACAACGCTTGATGAAATATCATTTTATCACAGGCGGCATGAAGTAACTTTAATGTACCATGTAATGCTACAAAGTATTAACCCCGAAGATTGGCCTTTTTTTAAGCCGCACTTTGGAAGACTTCGTGCTTTGATTAATAATTGTATACAATATGAAACGTGGAAACATATATATTTTGCCAATAGCTGTAAGGGTAACGAATGTAATATACCAGCATATCATTTGTTGCACGGTGTTCTTGAGTGGACATTTTTAGATTTATGTATTTTATATAAATGTGAATTTACCTCAACAACCAATTGTAAAGATTCTACAGAGAGTGCTCCTGATATTTTAAATCAATATGAGCGTCTTTTAAATAATCTTATAACCTGTTCAATATTTTTCTACGCTAAAAAAAGGTGCGTCGAGTTATTATTTTCTTCACCATTTCCATGTGTTTGTATTAAAGAAGCTTGGTTGCTCTTGCAAATAATAATACAGAAATGGCCTCCAAATGTAGAAGGTGATGCTGAGAAGATAACATTTTGGTCGGTATTTAATAAAGTTATGGACAGCATAAAAATTAAAGTGGGTAAGTTTGAACCAGTTGTCTTTAAATCAAATTTGTATCAGTTTTTCTTAGAAGCATTAATTTAAGATATTCAGATTGCTGAAGTTTTATGGGTTTAAACATAATTTAATTTAACGGTATTAATTTTAAAAATACCGTTGTCCTATATATAAATATATCTCATAAATAGTCCCACAATCAAGGAGCGGCTGGAAAGAGGTAAAAGATTTCCCAAATGTCATCAAGTGAAACAGTCGTAAACCATTAACCCTATTCTTACTGACGTAAAAATATAATAAATCTTACTAGCATGAGCCTCTAACATTCATATATATATACTACGGGTTTCTTCTTAGGGAAATCTAATCGCAATTAACATTGTCAACAGTTGTTTTCAAATATACGAATCACTTAATGTTTATTAAAACAAACAGGATTTCCAAACGTTAAAGCAAAGACTATAAATATATAAAGATGTTGCACAGCCATATCAAAGAAATATAAAGAATTTGCTCTGCAATTATGTAATTAGCCTGTGGGAGAACTACAACTTCCACTTTGAAATTATAATTATTGAGTTTTTTTTCTCAAAAAAGTTATTATTCCCAGTAAACTTTTTTTATTTTATTTTTTTACCTATGATTGTGTTATTATAGGGCAAAAATAAGTGTTTTATTGTAGTAAAAATGAAAGTAATGGAATGTCTAACAATTGAGTTATCTGTGTACTTACCATATATTTTTATTTCACTGTGTACTTGAATTGAATGTACTTTACAGTAAACAGAACAAACAAATCAGCTTTTGCAGGTGAGAGGTTACTTTGTACATGAAAGGTAAACATGCCTTATAAACAAATGAAAAACGATTTATTTAGTCAAAAACTTTAAAAATATATGAACTAGTTTATATGCACGTCTGAGGCTCATACCAGTAGTTAAGTTTACACTTCTATATTTCGTTCTCTAAGGGATGGAAATATTTAATAGCTCTTTTTACACTGAATTCTCCAAAAAATATGTAAAAGTCATAAAATTTCGTTGCGGGATATTTGGATATTTCAGGCTCGTATTATTAAGATTGTGGTTAAGCAACTTTCGCCATGCTTGACTCTTTATTTTGATGCGTCTTTAATCTAAACAGGTGCGTGAAAATTGGGTTGTTAGTAGAAAAGATGCTCTAAATAAATTGTTTCATTTAAAACTTATAACATTTTTAGGGTGATGCACATGCTTAAACATTTAAATGAATGCACATGTTGTACATTGGTCAAACCTTTAAATTTCCTTCATATATAATGTAATCACATTTTTTGATCAAAATAACTTTAAACCTTGGTTGTGGCTTTGTGTTAACTGATAATAGAATTAAATACAATTCAATGCATTTAATCAGACCCAGGCCTCTAATCCATTCTTCTAGGAAACTAATTGCCAGCACACCTCTTTCTTCGTTCTAGTTTTTGATAAGAACGAAAGTTGCTTATCTTTTTGTTTTTTTAAATAACATGGGCCAGTAGAGATCATTCGTGGAATTTTATTTTGTCTATATTTAAAACTTAGGCCGTAGCCCACCTTCCTTCATATGAGAAAATTGTAGAATCTAGACTCAGAGATGGGTGTATACTGATTAGCCAGTTTATGTGAGCTGTTTTTATCAATATATTGATTTGTGTTGACATATCAGATGTGTAAATCAAATGCAAAATAGCAAATATAGACACTAACGTTGATTACTTGAGGGAACTTACAAAATAGCCTTTAAGTACATATCATATATCATTCAAATTACTTTCTTATAGCTCACTGTGTGACATATAAAAAGAATACAAATGTTACACATTGGGATTTGAGGAGAGAATAAGTAAAATGATAAAATTGTTGATAAGTAAATTCAGTTAATTCATGTTTAACTGTGTTTCCAATAAAATATTGTTTTTATTTTAATATTTTTTGTTAAGATATAACTTATCACAATTTCAGTTACTGTTTACTATTAGCCACAAATTTTCGTTCAGACCTGGATCTGGTCTGGTATACTAATTGATTGAAAATCTATGATGAGATTAGGCCAAAGATATTGCAAAGTTAGGTTGTAAAATTGGACGCATTTAGGTATTTGTAGTATTTGGAACCTCAAGATCATTTTTCCACAATGGACAGTGTTCCAGCCAAGCGCTTATAAATTTTGCTGGAGCTCGAATATGTTTTGGATCATGTTTTAAGTAATCTTTTGTTTCAAATAAATTTCTTGAATTGATTATTTAAAAAAAAAATATTTAGTTTTTATGTTAGCTGTTGACTTGTCTACACCAGAAACAAATATGAATACAGTTTACATCTTATTAAGTACATTTATGAAGTATTCTTAAGATTTCTTGTATTATGTTGCTCAAAGATCTTGTAAAATTTATAGTATTAACCAGTTGTATATTGCAATAAGTATCGTTAAAAATTTGGTAAGCTGTTATATTTTCATTTTGTATAAAATTGCGATTAACGTTTTCATTATTTAAAACATTTTGTAGCTGCAGGGAAGAAAAACACGACTTTTGAAACATTTTTCAGCAATGATGGTACGACAAATGAGAAAGTTGCTATAATTGGCATATAATTTCCAATAGAGTTCCTTGTTGTTTTTGTTTTGTAAATCGCAATAAACGCCACAAACTGAAAGCGATTTATATTATGATCTTGTATGGTTATACTCTTAACAGTAATTCTTTCAACACCATTATATCATTCAAATGTTTGATTATCCTGCAGGGAAACACTTAGATACAGCATCAGAGCTATTAAATTTATCAAAAAAGCACCAGTTCTAAACAATTTGTTAAGACTGCAATGGATATTTGAAACCAGTTCAGTGAATATATTTAAATCCGAATTTATTGTTATTTGTTAATTGATTGCTTTTGCAGAGTTCTTGTAAATTGTGCAGCACGAAAACTGCTAATTCTTGTACTTGCGTCTTTAGATCAACATTACAACTTTGTCTACTTTTTGCGATAAAAATTATATTTTCTTCTGAAAATAATAAATATTATCAAAAAAAAAAAAGAGGAAAAAATCATATGCATGTATAAAAAATCAATTCTTGTGCAACAACATTGTTATGTTATGGTAGGCTGCAAACCAAAATCAAGTTTTAAAGTAAGAAATACACGAATGGCTCAATGCTGTTTGAAACAAAAAATTCTATCGTATTCACAAAACGGAAAGAGTACAGAACATTTTAATCATTGTAATACATAATATATTACGTACATATATTTAATTTAGATATAAACAAGTATATAAAATTACCGTGGTGCATTTTTTAGGAGTTAATCATAATACCGTTAATCAACTTGAAAAACGGATTTTATATTTCAATATAAATCTAGCTAGTGAAAAAGGTTTCTTAAGAATTCAACTTCCGGAATTATCCTTTTATAACTTTATTTGTAGTATATATTGATGATTAGATATTTGCCCATGAAATTACGGATTAACAAGAAGGCTACTTTTTTATAGAAAATCTTGAAAGAGTTGTTCAGTAACTCCCGAGTTAATTGTTAAAGTTTTTGCTGATATGTATGTATTAAGTTTTCCATTGGATAATGAACAATCTGTGCTTTTATTAAATTTGTAAAAATTAATTTCACATTTTATATAAATTTCTATTAATGTATATTATGAACCCTATTGTTTGGAATAAAAGGAACATAAAGCTAACAAAGAGACGTGAATACTTTTGTAGTTTATAAAAATTACTTGAACCAGTATTATTTTTATCAATGAAATTATGCAATTTAATAATCCAATAAGATAGTATATCGCAACACATGATATGAAATAATGTTGTATTATATATTTGGTACATATACACATACATACATATGTATATACATAAATAAGTAAATAATACTATGTATATGTACGACTATTTACTTAATTAAAAAGACCTCTACTTAACATAATGTATTTTATATATTTACAGATAATTATTCTCTTACAACATTAACTTATTGTGAGTTTGCAAACTGGATGTTACATGCATTAGTACGATTACACGGTTTTCGATCTAATGGACTTTTCGAGGGGCCTAACTACTCGAGAGCTTCGCAGAAAGAAGCAGAAAATGTCGAATTTTTAGAACGATTAATACAACAATTTTTGAATGCAAATCCCAACGAGGAACAACTACGTGTATTTATTGGACTGTTAACTCCAACATTACTCGAATGGTGGCAGCCAAAAGTTAACATTCCTATGATATTATGGGAGTATTTTCATAAAAAAATGAATTCATCTTTTTACATTGTAGGATCGGCACCAAGTAGCTTGGCTGTATCGTGTCCAAGTGGTCAAGCTTACTTAGATAAATACCGGAACTTATTAAATAAACAACCGGATGCTAATCTTAGTAGTTATACTCTATTCATTCTGTTAATGGGAAAATGTCTGGAAAGATTACTAACAAGTCATCGTCATCAGTCTCAAAAACTGTTGGGACGTATTTACACGAAATTCAGTGCACAAAAATTTTTAGCATTAAATGAGACAGGAATACATCATTTAATTGAACTATTTTTAGTGTTATCGCTATGTGGAGATTTTAGTGATTTGTCCGGAAAATTAAGAGATCAGCTTTTATCTATAGCACTAGAAAAGGTAACTGGTCCCAAACAAGTAGCAATAGCCAAAGGTCATATGGCATTACTAATATTACATGCCGAACATCATTATGATTTGACAGACTACATAACAAAACTATTACAACAATTAACGGCCATACGAAATGATATTGCCGTGTCGAAAGTTATGGCCGACTCATTGTTAGATATATTCAATCATGCGGATAATTTTCAAAGAGGAGAACATTTATTACTTAGTTCATGGATTCCCAATTTTCTTAATAATTGTACGCCAGTGGAGCAAGAAAGAACACTTGAAGCGTTGCATATAATGCTCGTAAAAATTCGAGATTTTGATTATTTTTTAGATGCAAATAATGAACTCTTAAAGGCACTAGATAACACTATATTGCCATTTGTTAAACACCAATACATTAGCAGCTTTAGTCAATGGATACCAATTCTAGCAGCAGATTTCTGCACACATTTTTCTATGGGAACAGATGCTCAAAGCTTTCAAAAATTATTCGCCTACTTTATCGAACACCAGCCGGCAAATCGGCAGTCTGTTTCACACTTTTTGCTTAAAGTTCTTGAATCAGAACGTGCCAACAACCTTGTGGACCACAAAGTCATTATTCAAATTTGGCTTAAAAGCCTAGTTGTGCTAACAACAAATAATGAAGATGTCCCAAAGCTTACTAAAATTGTTGTCAATCTACCCGAATTCATGGTTATGACTAATATTAATGCTGACGAGCTATTACAAGCAAAAGAACCATTGTGTGTTTTTATAGCTGCTGTAGGTAAAAAGTACGAAGCAACAACTGATTACACACAGCGCAGCATAATAACCAATAACTTTAATTCGTACATACGAAATTTTGAAAAATGGTTAAATGTTGATTTTAAACTGGAAAAATCCGAATTGATCTTTCGCTTTTATAGCTTCTTAGCAATAGTTATATTTAACTGTCCTCAAATAGTTTATGCAAAATCAAAAATTACGTGTTTTTTTCATATTGCAATAACACGTTATATATTACCAACAGCTATACAAATGGGCAAAACACCAGACGGCAAACTCGCTCAACTCATACACAAGATATGGCCTGTAGTGATCCAAGGCATTGGTCGTTTAAATTTCAAATCGGACGCATATTTAAACAAGACGCTCACGGACCTTATACAAAAGTGGACACCTCATTTTAAAATTTCTCCAAATGCGAAACAAGTAGCACGACCTTTTATTACATGCCTTCAAGGTGATAATCACGATTTGTCATTATTTGTCTTTGAAAAACTTACAAGTTTATTTCTATCGACCCAACGACGTCAGGCTGATCCCAATGCCTGTTTAGTAATTACCATATATCAGGAAGTAGTGGAATCGATTTCTCTACAAAGTGACGATGAAAATTCTATTGAACGTTTGTTAACGTTTATGAAGGGTTGCTGTTTATCTACTTTGGAGCATATAATGATGGTTGACGAAATCGTTCCCAGTAAGCAGTTACTATTAGACTTATTTAAACGAATAATTCACAGTCCAGTTTTTAAAAAGTCAGTTGCATTGAAAAATTTACTCAGTGAACATATTCGAATATTATCTAAAAAACATTTATCATTCCATACATTTTTCTTTTTCGAGTTGCTTATGAAATTGAGCACAATTTCGTACGAGTTAATTGAAGATATAATGCCTTTTTTAATGGATGAAGTTCTGATTGTTGAAGCTAAACGAGGTGTTGGAGAAGATAATCGAATACGTGGGTGTTTAAGTAAATTGCAACATAATATTGAGATATCTAAACGAAAAAGATTGTAAATATTTTTATTCTTATATATTATCTTCGTGTTATTTTTTTTTTTTTTTGCTATAAAATAAAAACTAATATGTATGCTCTTCTAAAATTGTTTCTTTCTTTAATTTTAAAGGTATTTATATTCGAAACGGCACAAACTTAGTTATTACAATGTTAGGTAGTTAAACGACTTAATTTCCTTAACTGGGTAAAAAATTTCTCCACCTTTGGAACTTCGTCTCAAAAAAGGTCTATTTGCCAAACAACAGAAAAACATATCGCACCACAGCACACGACTCAGAATAAAATTATAAACTCATACGAGGTATTGTGAAGAGACCTACATAGAGGAAGAAATATAGACGAATCGTTCTAGTGAACATATTCCATTACAAGTACATACTTTCTCCATATGGAAAAAATATGACTAAAATAAAATTGATAAATCAACAGGAATTTCAATCTCCCAGATCTAAAAAGTAAATTAACAATTAAAAAAATATAAAAATTAAAATCTTAAACTTTATTTTATATGCAATAGAATATTTAAATTCTTATGATTAGTACAAAACACGTTCGGGGTTTCAGTAATTGACTTGATTTATTAATGAAATATAACATTTTCTAAAACCGATTTTTCAAAAATACTCCGGGCTTAGAGACGGAATTGTTTGGTATACATTTATGTAAAATTTGAGTAAGTAGTAAAATATATGCTTATATATGTATGTAATTTAATACGTTCTACAAATAATTTTAAATTCTTTAACATATTCGAGCAATGAATTAATAAAAGTGTATTCAATTCTTTTAAGATAATATAATTAAGTTAGATCATTTTTGATTTGTGAATTGTGAATTAATACTTAAATAGTGCATAAACATGAAGGCACTCTATTTCAAAAGGATTTTTTTTTACTATGATCAAAACAATTATTTTTATTAGTATTAATTATTTTTTTTTTTTTTTTTGTTGATGTATTGTTTTTCTTTAATGCTTCTGTTTTTATCTAGCTGTTAACGGCACTTAAAAAGGAAATAAAAATTATAAACATATAAACTTATTTAAAATTAAAACTAAGAATACAATAAATGCCAAATAAAATCATAAATAAAAATATAAGTAAAAGTAAAATAAAAATTTAATAACCAATCAAGTTGAATTGATAAATAAATACATATATATATGTTTTTATACATTGGGAAATGTGACCAAATGAATTTTATATGTGTTAGAAATACTTTTTTATAGGAATGTTTGTTTTTTCTCTCTTAAAGGGCTATATGGGGAATGTTTTATAATAATTATGTAAAAATAAAACGTACACAAGTTGCTATAAAAAAAGAGTGTAAATACAAAAATAAAAATCAATGCTGCCGTGTATTGCGCATAAGCGGTACCAATAAAGATGGTGGACCAGCCTGTCTTAAGAATGGGTGAGCCAATAATTCAGCTGCTGTTGCTCTTTGAGCTGGATCCCGCACTAGCATACGATCCAGGAAAGATTGCAGACGTGGTGATACTTTGTGAGCATTCTTTAAATTTGGAGGTTGCATGTCACGTATACGTCGCATTGCTTGTAATGGCGGTTCGTTGAAGAATGGAGGCTCGCCATCTACCATTTCAATAACCATTATGCCAAGAGACCATATATCAACTTCAGGTCCATATGGCAAACGTGATATTACTTCAGGTGACATCCAATATGGTGTTCCAACTAATGATTTACGCTTTGGCAATTCTTGTGATACTTGAGCACAAAAGCCAAAATCAGATAATTTAACTCGTCCATCCGCTGCCAATAAAATTGAATCAGATTTAATATCACGATGTATAACACCCTATAAATTACAATGAGAAATTATTAAAAGGTTGGATGATTATATATATAAGTATGTACTTATGCTAAAATACAACAAGAAGCATTTAATTACAAAATTTTCAACTCAACTAAATCTAATAATTAAAATCATTTCAATTTTTTTAAAGAACATATAAATCCAAATATATCGATTATATTTTATTAATTTTTACTTAACATTCTAAGATTATAGAATTATAGAATTGCAAACTGAAAACTTTTTACTACTTCGAAGAAAGATTATCATTTAACCGATTCCGACCTTCAAATTTATAATTTAATTTTCTTACTCTATGAATAAAATGCCATTGTAGTGTCCTAATACTGGATAAAACATTATTTCTGAATGAGACTGGGAACTAAGGTTTCCTTGCCCTTGCTTTTTTACATTTTAATACAAGTGTGAATATAATTGAAAATAATCAATCATAAAGAATTATGCAAAATTAAATTATTTAATGCTTTCAATTTAACTTTCAAAATTTATATTACAAACCTGTGAATGTAAGTACGCTAACGCCTTTAAACATTGCTTGCATACTGTTGCTATTTGTTCCTCATCCATGCGAGAATGTGTAACAATATCGGTTAAAGCACCGCCTTCTAAATATTCCATTACTACCCAAAGTTCATCATTGACAAGGAAACTTGAATATGTTTCGACAATATTAGGATGGTGATAGTCTCGCATTATAACAACTTCATTAAACAATAACTCACGACGTTGTTGTTTACGTAAATCCATTTTTTTAACAGCAACTTGTCGTCCTTAAAAATTAAATTGAAATCAAATTGTTACAAAGTAAGTTTACGCATGAATACTTATGATAGATTACCTGTTGATTTGTCTGTGGCAATACAAACAGTACCTGTTGAACCTTCACCAATTTTCATGAAATTATCTAAATTCTCTCGAGGATCGCCGGCAGAAACAACCATTTGTAATGCAGAACGAAACTGTAAATAATAACAGTTAACATTACTAATGTCTTAAATAAATCAAATATGTTGTAAGTATTTACCTGTTCATGTGTTAGTCGTGGTTCTTGCTTAGGCTGAGCAGCTGTCGCCGTACTACCACCAATAGCGTTAGTAGCTGCAATACCACTTGCACCACCGCTTGAACTAGATGCTCTAGATGCTGTTTTAGCATGCAAGTGTAGATGATGAGGATTCTGATTCTGATCTGTTCCCATTGCAACTCCTCCACTCACTATGGATTTGGCAATTTGTTGTTGCTGTGTCAAATGTTGCATTTGTTGCTGCTGCTGGTGATGCTGGCCATGAGGTGGTAGAACAAGTGGCACATTTATCTGTCCCTGCGGTGAAGGATACATCGGCATATTATTTATATTCGCTGTATTAGTGTTATTCATAAGATGACCGTGCGAGTGGGAGGAAATATGAGAGTGCGTTGAACGCGTATTACTCGCAATGGAACCCGCTGGTGAAGTTTGCTGAGCATGCAAATGAGATTGTCCTGGACGAAATTGCATAGAATTAGGAGCAGGCTGTGTGCCAAAATCGGTTCGTACAGCTAATGGTCCCCCACTTGCTATGCCATTTTGTGTTGTTTGAGTTAAATATAAACCGTGACCTGTGGCTCCTCCTTGAACTATATTATTCACTGTTGTCTGCTGCATTTGCTGTGTTGGTTTATATCCAGGTATATTTGTATTCACCAAATGTCCTGACATTGCATTTATTGGGCCGGAATTAATACTTTCTTCGGGTACAGCTGGTGGAACATTAGCGTTTCCTCTAAGATCTCTTCGAATTTTAGGCGGACTTGAACTCCGCAAAGAATTCGATCTTGCTACATGAGATGTTTTAGGTAGAACTATACCACCTCCCGTCGCATTAGAAGCTGCCATTACACTGCCATTATCAGAATTCATTGCTTGTGAGTGTTGCCCAACACCTCCCATTAAGTCACCGACTATACCTGCCCCACCTGTTGTCTGCATAGCTATACTACTGTTTAGTGACGTTGAATCTGATTTATTATTATTGTGATGTGGTCGCACTATAGTTTTTAAGTCTAAAATTTCAGTTGGTGTTATCTCCGAAGGATCCACCAATGGAAGTGGTCGATTTGTTGATTTCAAAATTTGATTATTGCCTACAATCGATGCCCATTGCAATGGAAGCCCCACATAGCGCTGCTCGCGTTTATCAAAACCCGTGTGCACGCGATGTTCAAAATTGCTAGGCATTGAAATCAACGGTTTCTTCTTTTTCTTGGAAAACATAATTATTCTATAATGTAATTAAATTTAAAAATAAGTATGTTTTGCACAGAAA
The DNA here is from genome assembly GCA_005959815.1 of Sarcophaga bullata. NCBI lineage: Eukaryota > Metazoa > Arthropoda > Insecta > Diptera > Sarcophagidae > Sarcophaga > Sarcophaga bullata. Next base: position 198,745 of record QOCX01000119.1, read on the forward strand.
GTTTTATCGTCTTGTTTTGCAGTTGTTGACTTTTCCCGTAATTGGCCTGTTTTCTTATTAGTGTTGCTAAATTAATTAGTTTATGGTTACCAGGTAGTTCATTATTATTTAAACTAACCGCATTCACCTGCACACTATGAAGCAAGGCGTATTTATATAGGTGACCAAGTTTTCCTAACAAAACAAAATTAACAGGCAATATGACTTAGTTGAAGCGTAATCATTTTGACAAGAAATGTCCATCAAACCTCCACAGTTAATACAAATTACAAACATTTTTCAAATTTTAACTAAATGAATTATGTTAAGTAAATCTGACTGTTATTACAAAAAAATATTAAAATTTGTACCTATTCTATGTTAACTATTTATTTTTTATAGAGGAAATGTCTTAAATGTATATATTTGGTGCGAATACGCTTTTACATAAATTACTTTTTAATCTCTTTCTCGAAAACACCAACAAAATTCAAAGGTTCTTTATCTGTGTAAAATTTTTTATAGGTGTTCAAAATCGAGAAAAAGATTACCATTTGGTTTAGAATATTACTTATTTTGTAGGCCTATTCGCTAATTTAAGACTTTTTAAAGTGTATGTTTCTTTTTGTAAGACGGTTTTGTACATTCAAAGTTTACTTTGCAAAGTCTTGAGTTTGTTTGAGAGAAGGGAAAACTTTGATGTGATGTCAGTGTTGTGTTGTGTTGTTTGTAAAAGTAAACTTTGAAGGTGCAAAAGGAAACAAGGTTTACAATAAAAAGTATAAAAGATCGTAAAAGTAACCTTGACACGTTCAAAAGGCGTCCAAGTGAACGCGTTGAAAAATATACTTTATTTTTTCTCAGTTGGGCAACGCCAGAATAAAATTTTTAGTACAAATAATTTTGTGAAAGGTGTTTTGTAGCGCGGCGTATTATTTATTAATATTTGTAGAATAATTCGTAAATAAAATTTATTAAAAAATGTCTAAAGCTCATCCGCCAGAATTAAAAAAGTATGAATATAATTTTGTTCATATAATTAATGTGTAAATTTACATATTTTAACTTCTAGATATATGGACAAACGTATGCTATTGAAACTCAATGGCGGTCGTTCAGTAGCCGGTATATTGCGTGGTTTCGATCCTTTTATGAATGTTGTGTTAGACGAAACGGTTGAAGAATGTAAAGACAGCACCAGGAACAATATTGGCATGGTAGTAATACGGGGCAATAGCATTGTTATGGTGGAAGCACTGGATCGTGTTTAACTCAAGTATTATCTTGGGATTACTTTTATCTAAAACAATTTTTTATATGTATAATACGGAGTTGTTTACAAACTGAACTGCTAAATAATAAAAGTTTAATTTAGGATCATGAGTTCTACTAGTTATTAAAGTTTTGTGATCCTTATTCAAAACTTCTGTAAATCTATTTTCTAGAAACAGCTCTCCAGGAGGAGGTCATTCTAATTCTAATTTTTTGGTTTATATCATTTCATTTTTATTTTGTAAAGTAGATTCGGGTGTTGTGAAGCTCTCGGTTTACTAAGGAATGTACCGAAAATACAATCCTGAATGATATGTCAACAAGATTAAAATCGCATGATGTTTAATAATGCCAAGAACGAATAGAAGAATTTGTGTGAAAACAGAGAAAATTAAGAATAGTGAAACGTGCTACAGAATGTACTAAGCTGTGAAGCTTGAAATGTAAACAAGGCCGCAAAACTACATACATTTCGCAAATAAAAGAATACACTCATTTATAAAAATTCGTCTTACAAATATAAAGACAAATTTAATATTTAGTATAATAGCCTTCATTTTGAGTTGTTGAATTTATTAATCTTTTTGTGTTCATTTATATAGGTTAACTTCTTTTCATTGTATTTTGTTATATTTCAATCTTTTCCCACCTCCAATAAGTGCTCCGGTGGATTGAGGTCAGGAACATTGTGGAGGTGTTACTAGTATATGTGGAGTAATTTGGAGATGTTACATTTTGGCATTATGGTTTCGGGTCGAAATCTACTGCTACTGCTGGATCCCACAAATACAATATATTATTAATATATGAGGGTTCCTTCAAGATGAGAACTTATGCATACACCTCAGACATTTTCACATTAATTCATAAATGCAATATATGGTCCCGGCGATTTTTTCGGAAGATATGATAATACATTTTACTTTAAGTTTACATTGATCGACAATATCACTTTGCTAATAGAAAATGTTTACGAATCGTTGGTAGCCTATAAATCCCGCATCATATTTACTCAACCCAAATAAAGAACTTAGGACAAATCTACGAAATGTGACTCAAGTTAGGTAGTTAGACAGTGTTGACAAGATCCATATTGTTGTCAATTTACAATCGCCTTCCTTGTCTTTAAAAGTTTAATACATTTGAAGTATCAATTTATTATTAATTTGTATCGCACAAAGATTATGTATTGGCGTCAACATTGTCGCTATATATTTGAATTAAAGATCTGCATAGTTACAACTGTTCGTACAAGTTTCCGTATGTTTGCTGAACTGAGTGCACTGCAGTTACAATTTAGTATGGTTATTAGTTGTACTAGTTAGGGTATGAGTGGATAGAGAAAATGAGAGTAACATAACTATTTTTATACACAAGCAAATACTTGTAGTTAATAGAGAAATACAATAAGCAACTTACTGTAATATGCAAATAAAATTTCGTATGCAAGATTTATATGATGATAGCTGTGCACTGCCGGCAAAACTGAAAAATTTCAAAAAGTAAGTTTTTTTTGGGAAAAAGGGGGAATGGTAGTTCCTGAAGACAGTTAAGTGAATTTGGTGCGTCTAGGTTGAGGGGAAATTGTTAGCTGGTCAGTTGATGGTGTTTTATTGTTAATTGTAGGTCTCGTAAAGACCTATCATTTATCCGAGGAAGATTGATGAGTGTTCCGGAGATATGGCGATTTTAGTAAATTGTTCACTGGACGCTTACTTGTTGCTGTTATTAATATTTACTTATAGCACCAGTTTACTTGTATAATTGCTGCACCATCAATAAAAATACTTATGGCTCCAACAGATATGTGAGAGAAAAAACATACCCTATAACAAACTCTATTCAAGACCATAGAGTTGTTTTTAAGAGTATAAGGTGTATGCAAAAGCAAAACCATACAACATCAGTTACACTCAATTATATCCTTAGTAACTGCTATGTATATGGTTTATATGTTTTCACAATGCTTTAAGTTACACTTTTGGACGCCTACAATTTGAATTTCATTATTGTACATAATAGCAATAGAAAGAGATGAGGTTACAAGCCAAGATAGAGAAGAAAAACTGTTTATATTTCTGCGTATTCCGAAACTTAATTTGTGATTATTCAGGAAAGCTATCAAAGGTCCAATTTATTTTGAAGTTCACTGGAAGTAAATGCTTTTTTTTAGATATAATTTAGAAAAAAATAAATAAATATATAAATGCACATGGATCAAAACTACGATATTCATTAGGTATTCGTCTTGAATTTTAAATGTTTTTTTTTATCAGATTTATATCACCGAGACTGAGCATTTTCTGCAATTGGTACTATTGTTTCAATATGAATTTACTAAATAAGTTGAATTGTTACACTGAAGTTGTTACATCTTTTGGTAATCTCTGCTAAAATCACTGTTAATAAAAAAAACATGCATATTCTTCATCATGATTTATTACCAAGATTTGCGATTTAAAAACAGAAGTTGTTTCTTCAAAGTAATAAACCATCCTATTTATTGTAAGCTAAAATCTTACTTTGTGATTTATAAAAAAATCAAATGTTGTTAACTAAACTAGAAAGTTTTTATTCTCTGTAACATGTTCCTACATTGTTTACTTGGAGATGACAATGGGACCGGTTTGTTTAGGAGCACGTTGGTTAGCGACAATTTGGTTAGCAATGCGATCCAAATCACGTTGGCCAATAGGAGTCAATTTACGACCACCATCGGGGTGCTTCTCAATAAGGCGGGCGTGTTCCAAAGCTTGCAAAGCTTTACGTGCAGCGCCATCAGCAGCACGACAGAAGTGAGAGGGATGGACACCATTACGTTTACGGCCTCCATAAATTTTTGTAATTGATCCAACACCAGCTGGACTGCGGTGGTATAAATGACGCAAAATTGATGCACAACGAATATAAAACCAATCAGGGTCATAAGGAGCCAATTCCTTGTATTTAGCTGTCTTGATGATGTCCATTTGATCGGGCACCTTCAATTTGCCGGTCCTAAAAACAAAAGAGGTCAGTTACTTGACAGCTCCAACAACAAGATATGTTACTAGTATGGTTCCATAAAATGAAAACTTACTTCTTTAGGAAGACAGCAACAGCTTTGACACAAGAGTGTTGATCGATATCCTTTACAGTTACGCCTGGCATCTGTAATGAAATTTAAACAAAATTATCGAATGTCACTCGGCACATTGTAAACGAATGCTAAACTAGTCGTTTGTGGACTTTTTAAATGTACAAAATGAAAAAAATAAATTTTTCGCGGTATTAAACAGAAATTATTTTGATTTGTATTGCATTTTGTATCATTTTCTCATTATTATATTTAAATAGAAACTAAAATTTCCACAAATTCACTAAATTTCTTAATAATCGTACCTTGCGTGTTAAAGAGAACCGGAAGAAAGGACATGTTAAGTTAAGTTGGCAGTAGTTGAAATTTGACAGTTCTGAGTTGTAATTTAGAAAGTGTTTGGAAACAATAAAATACATAAATACAGTGAAAGCAAGATTAATAATCATAAATCGAGCAAGTATCGAATAAGTATCGCATTAAAATCTCAAAAACTATGTAAATATATGTAAAATAAGATAAGTTATATTAGGACTGTTCGAAGTAAATCTGGGTAAAGTTCGATAACATAAGAGTAAAACAAAAAATGCTCCCATAAAGCAATAAATTCACCAGAAATACCACAAACGCGGAAAATCTAATTTTGTGCCCAAAAATAGAGTTCAATAAAACATAAGCAAACCAGCTGTTGAAATAAATGAGCGTACAAAAAATACATATTTTTCTCATTTAATTATTTGATTTTTTTCTTCTGTTGTCTGTTTTATTACTTCTGGATTTAAACTTCCTATAAAAACGGATGTTATATCTGTAATACAGCTTATTGTTGACAGGGACAAACTGGACCTACCTTGTAGGCCCGAAAACTACAAGCTTCATTCATGTCCTGAAAATTATAAAAACACTCCAAATGCGTTATTGGAGAAATTCAAACATTCATCTTCAAACATTTCTTTGAAATATGAAAACACTGCCTAAATTCTTTTCCATATATGTCGGTACCATATCTGCTACTTAATTTCTAATGCTGTCTTGTTCAGCCGATTGTCTCAACATATCTAATAAAAATAATTCCCTGCCGTCCGAGTTCTCTTCTATTAGCTACAAAATTATCTCATTGTATTCATCAGATTTCATTGATGAATCCATTAATTCATCAACAATTAATTTTGATGCAGTTTCATTCATAGAAACCTCTGGAGCATTGTCACTAAAAACATTAGTTTCCTTAAAAAAACATTATACATTATACAAAACACAAAGCAACACACGCACGAACACAAAATAATGCAAAATAATTGGTATACAAACATTTTTACGAAGTCAGCTGTTCAGAACAGTGATGTGAGTCGTTAAGATAAAACAAAATTCAAAAAGTAGCAATTGAGCTTTAATTGTTTCTTAAATTGTATGTTGTTATTATATCTATTTTAATTCTTGTAATATTATGGAATATTTTTGGTTTAATCTGAGTCAATATTTATGGAATTTAGATATAAGTATAATCGAATATTGTTCTATTCAAATTGTGTGTGTCTTTTTTTAATAACAAATTAATACGGTAAGCGTTTACATTGCACTCCATATGCTAAAAACGTTCGCTACGGTACGTTACGTTACGTGGGAGTAACTGGCACTTACCACTTCTATAACTATACAAACGTACGTTCCGATTTTACTACTTTTACGCTTGGCTAATAGGGCCTTAACGCAATAACTATTATTATCAGCTACGTCAAGTAAAACATTATTTTTTATAACCTAACAATAAATTAAGAAATAAAGTTAAAAATGCAATATCCCTTTGTTTCTTCTTTTTCTGTATTTCAGAAATTTTTGATAAATTTATTTCATTAAAATAAAATATATTTATATGACGCACCCTATTATTGAGATTTGTAAATATTTGAATTAAAATAGTGCATTATCGGATACATCAGCTATAAAGTTTTAGCTAAAGTTTGTTTATTTATTATGCATTGCATTTTCATAAATTGATATTGTGAGAAATGAGCTATATACAATTTGAAAGTGCACGAGAAAAAGATAAGGCTCGGCAAGAGTTGCGGGAAGTTCGAGAGCAAATGCTTAAAGAAGCTAAAAAGCGTGCTGAGGAAAATGCAAACTGCAATGTTAAAAGGGCTTTAAAGGGAGAAGTTAATTGGATGCTTCCATCAGTAGGAAAAAAATTTGAAGTGAAAAATAAGGAAATAAAGAAGCATAAGAAGAAGAAGGGAAAAAAGGAAAGTAAGAAAACAAAGAAGCGCTCATCGAAGAAGAGAAAATACTCCAGTTCTGACACCGATACAGATTCTAGTGATTCAGATTCAACAACTTCGTCTTCTGAGGAAGAAAAGAAAAAGCGAAAAAAGTCTAAAAAATGCAAAAAGAGTGGAAAACTCAAAAAATCTTTAAGTAGTGACAATGAAGAAATTAAAAATGAAAAAGAAAGTTGCAAGAATGTTAGGGAGCATGTGGAACCTGTAACTAGGGACAGTTGGATGACAAGTCCTCTTATGTTAAAAACATATGTAAAAGAAAAAAAGGAACACAAACTAAATGAAAATGAGAATACTGCCGCTTATGATCCAATTAAAAGTACTCAAGAAATCAACCCATATTGGAAAATTACTGGTACGGGATTGCCTTCTTTCCTTAAACCAAAAGATGATGATGATTATGACACTCAACCTAAAAAGTCGGAAAAATCTTTATCCTCTGCAACTAAAACTTCTTCGAAGGGCTGGAGAAAGGAAAAAGCTCAGAATACTTCTCCACGTCGAGAAAAAAAATCTAAAATCCCAAGTGATGAATCAATGTCATCCAGTGGGGACGACTGTGGAAAGTATGAAACTGAAAGTAAGACAAATTTTTTAACTGATCAGCAAATGAACGAGTTAGGAGCAAAATTACTTAAGGCTGAATTAATAGGAAACATGTCACTTGCAGAAGAACTTCGCCAAAAAATGGAAACTGCTCGTAAGCAAAGAAGTGCTTTTAAAGAACTTCAAAAGCAATCGATACTTGAAGGTCAGTCAATTGGCGATAAACGATTTAAGGAAGCTGAGGAACATATTATTCTAACGCACACAGATAAAGCAGGTTGTACCCGTCCATTGCCTGTATCTAAAATTAGGGACACAGGAGATAAGAAGAATCAAAGGCAGAAACAAAGGCATATGAAAACCCACAATGAATACGGCGAAAGAGTCCGTTATTTTGCAGATGATGATCGTTATAATTTAAAAGAAATGTTTGAAAAAGAAAAATTTACAACTGCTTCCGACGCCAACTTACAATTCGCTAATATAGCTAGCAAGCACAAAAATCCTAATGATGACATGGAAGATATATTTGCCGAAAAAATATGTAAAGATGATTCTGTTAGTGCCTATCAAAAGGAACGCCAACGAGCTATCCGGGAGCACCAAAATACTGAAAAAGTTTTGGACAACTGCGATAAATGTTTCGATTCTACGAAAATGCAAAAAGAACATCTAGTATGTGTTGGCGAAAAGGTTTATTTGGCTTTACCTTGGTACCAGGGTCTTCAGGAGGGTCACTGCGTAATAATACCAAATCAGCATGTATCATGCTGTACTCAACTCGACGAGGATACTTGGACGGAAATAAACGAATTCCGAAAAGCATTAACGCGCATGTTTACAGCCCAACGTAAAGATGTGATATTTTTCGAAATTGCTAACCGTTTACACAAACGGCCTCACTTAGTCATACACTGTATACCTATTCGTGAAAGTGATGGTGAAATGGCTCCGTTTTACTTCAAAAAAGCAATTGAAGAATCGGAACATGACTGGTGTATTAATAAGCAACTTGTTTCATTGCGTCATAAATCGCTGCTCAGTTGTATACCGAAAGGCTTACCTTATTTCTGGGTAAATTTCGGCATGGACACTGGATTTGCTCACGTCATTGAAGATGAAGACAGATTTCCAGCAAACTTTGCGCAAGAAATTATTGGAGGCATGCTTAATCTAGATGCCAGAAAATGGCGAAATTTAAAAAAAGAACAAAACACTATTACAAAAGTAAAAATGTTTGCAGAAATGTGGAAAAAGTATGATTGTACGGTATAGTTAATTATCTTATGTAATTCAAAACATAAATAGTATTTGCAAATAAAGGTTTTCAGTTCCCCACATCGTACGGAACATGTAAGTACCGTACATATAGTTATCATTTTACATTCTAAAAACGACTATTGTGGAGATTATAAGATTTCAATTTCAAGTAACATGAATTGTTTTTTTTTTTATTTGTTGTTATTCCTTTACTTTAATAAATCATATATTTTGACAAATTACCAGAACATTTTAATTAATAACATCGCACTATCAATGTTACTTTAAGATAATTTTTAATTTTTTTCTATTCATGCGGTGTATTCTGTTACCGGAAAGATAGTTACACGATAAAGGAAAGAGGGGGTAGAATAATTATAAAAAATTTTAAATAACAAAAATGAAAATAAATTTACTCGAACAATATTACTATTAACCCTTAGAGTACGGAGTGGGGGACCCTAGGTCGCCCAATCTTAGTTTTTCTTTAATACCTTCGCAAATTGAAACATGAAATGTTTTGAAATTAATATGTTTTGATGCTATAATTAAGAATAAAAACTGAAAACTAATAAAATACTAATACTAAAAATACCTTAGTGAACCCACTCCGTACTTTATGTCAAAAATCAATTAAATTCATTGAACGATCTTCATATCTTGTTACACAAGTTGACCAAAAAACTGAAATGTCTTCAAGACCTGGAAAGTGGTTCGAATGACATGAAATGACATTCAATATGCAAGATGTCAGAGACTTCTTGAAAGTCTGCCTGAAATTTTTAATTGGTTATTAAAAAGAAAGTGTGGCTTCACTAAATATAAACCCAAACGATGATTTTGCCCACCTTTAATGGGGATGTGTTAATTTAGTCACCAAGGAATTTTTTGATTTTATGATTTAATGTGTCATTCATTGTTAAATTGATATACTGAAGCTTAAGTATACCTCGTAGAAACTGTTCTTAATTGAATTTAGAAAAAAATATTTAATCTTTGTCATTGGAAAAAATATTGTACAGATGTGTGTGCCAATTACAATTCCACTACTGTATATCATTCTTTAATCTTTACGCCTTTTTCTCCCTGGACGATTGGCTACAATACTTTTTGCGTAGTTTGTTATCTAATAGGTTACAGTATGTTGATATCTAATTTAATAGACTCTCTTTTTTAGTTTTTACAGAGTGCCCGTATATCCACTAGAACCAAACTTAAATTTAGACATCGTTTGTACCTTGAAAGTTTATCTTGGAAAGTTTCAAATTTATGTGAGAGAAGAGCAAAATGAGCTGGGTAGTACACACTTTGATGTACTCGCAGTTGCTTTGTTCACGTACGACGTTCGTCGTTTGTATGGTTATTTAAAAAATATAGTAAACTTTGAACTTGCAAAAGTAAAACAAAGTTTAAATGAAATTGCAAAAGAGATTCTCAAAGTAAACTTTGAAAATGCAAAAAACTCCCAATGTAAAACAAAGCAACTTTGCGAGTACATCAAAGTTTATATTCACCCCGTTCGTTTTTCCCTCCTCCTATAAATTTCCTCATTGCAAAGTAAACTTTAAAGATGCAAACGGCGTCTAAATCTGTACACGATAAGAAACAAAAATGTACTAATCTCTGCTATCGTTTTTAGTAAATATTCTACAAATGTTAATATTTTTGAAGGAAAATCGCTGAGTTCGTATCACTATTATCAATTTTGCTGAAATGAATATGGCATCATTTTATAAATAAAAAGTAAATATTTGTGTTTGTTGCTGTAATAAATATTGTCTTTAATTAATTTTTATTATATTATAATTTAAATTGCCTCTTAATATGGGAAATAATGGGCAAACTTCATTTCGAGATATTTGCAGAACGTGTATGAAACAAATGCCTGAAAGTCAGAACGAAAATGGCACTGACAATAACAGGCATTGCATATATGATGTTCCAACTGGGTGCCAAGGAAACACATCTATTGCGGAAATTCTACAGTTAATGGTGCCGTCAATTAATATCGATATAAGGGATAATCTACCTAACACAGTATGTTCGGAATGTATAACAATACTTTTAAAGGCATATGACTTTTTGGAGACTTATAAAGAAGTCGATAAAAAATTCAGGAAAATGCTGAAAGAGTTCGATACCATCAATAGTAATGATTATTTGCAATTGATAGAAGAAAAAAATCATTCCCTAGAGGTGTTAGATGATATTGATGACGATATTGATATAGATGAAATAACCAAAGTAGAATTTGAAGTCGAAGAAGTCAAAAACAATAAGTTTGCGGTCGTGGAGAATGAGAATGAAATTGATTGGTCAGAACTTGATGATGAAACATTGAATGAAATGTCAGAGCTATCAATTAAAACAGGTCCATGCTTAAACAATATTTATAACAGCGATAATAAATTATGCCATCCCATCAAAATTTGGTGAGTATTGATTGTGTATTTTGTCACATGTGCTTTAAGGAAAATTTTTCATAAATATAATTTGGATCTTATGGTCACTTCAAATTTAACATAATTGAATGGCCAAATTATCACAAAATATATGTCGATACTAAGTGGATTAATCCTTATCTTGAAATTGTACGTATTTATGTATACAGGGTACAATAAATTAACAAATATTTTTTTATTAAAAGGTGATCAAACCAAGATTAACAATAAAAGATTAGTAACGAAACGACTTTTGAACGTATATTTTTATAAAAATATGTTTTATATACAAAGGGTAGGACTTATTCATATACCTATGGTTGGGTATTATGGAGAAAAGTGAACAGTATATCTATAGGTTTCTACTATAGTAACGCATTTAGTGTGAAACTAACTATTTTTAAGAAAACTTTAAATATTTTAAATACATTGTATCTCCAATAAAAAATACCACACAAAATCAAATTGGCAAAGCACACGCAACTCGTTATCTGTTTGATGAAAATGTTCTAAATTAACTAAATTTTTCAAAAACAATATAAATGAACAATCCCTTATTTATGCTCCCTCCGTGTATTATTAGGTCCTAAATTAATTTTATCGAAGTCTGACCGAGCATGCTACAAAGTGTTATATAAAATTTGAAAGAGTAGTTATTTGGATCCAGTTTATCAGCCGTAGAAAATCTATTAGAAATTAAATGTAAAGATCTCTTTTTATCTTTAAATAATCTGATTTCTCAGCAGTCTTCTTTCAAAAATTCTGAGAGTAAAATAAAATTGTCATGAAAAGATTCTCTCTGTCGCCAGGAGTGGACAAAAAAATAGGTTCCGCTTTTTATAGGTAAAAATAATTTACACATGAGTGGGTTGTAATGACTAACAAAGTAAGTAAACTACAATTATTCGGAAAAAGCTTTTTGTGTGGAGTGAAAAAATTTAATTTTTTTCTTCTTTTTAAAAGAAAATTTAAATTTTTTCTTCTTTTTAATTTTTTTCTTTTAAATTTTTGTAGAAAAAAAAGATAAATCTTACAATATTTTAAGCGAGCATCCGTATACAGGTTTTTTTTAGGAAATTTGACTAATCAACCACGAAAGTGATAAATGACAAGATATTTCGTTTCCCTCCGAATTCACGATCCGTCTTAAATAAGGTACAAAGTTGGTTTTCCTCCCTTAAAAATAAAAACGGTATACCTAGTCCATAGTCTGCAACGTAGAATTACTTCATATAAGTCATTCAGGGTTGATTGATTTAAAACGACAGAAGCTACGAATCATATATTTGCGCTACACTGACGAACAGAAATATACGGGCTGTAAATTTCCTTTAAATAGGAAACTAATATAAATAAGATTACAGTTAATTAAGGTCACAATTAAAAGAAAAAGCTGTGGCTAAGGGCAAAGGGTGGCGTAGTGTTGTGTGGGTTGGCACACTTAGGTATCCGTCATCCGGATGTAGGTGATGCCGGCAACTCAGAGGAGGCTGAAATCCCACACAATCTGCTAACCACCTTGCGCCGCATTGATATTGACATCGCTCTTATCCAGGAACTTTGGAACCTTAGAGATAATGTTCTGTGTTTAAGGGATCCTGATTATAGGTTACTTGTGCCTAATACAAGTGATAAGGTAAGAACCTGTATTTGAGCTAGTAGTAAGATGGATTTGTTAAACACTCCTTCTTATTGTACAGGTGACGTAACAACTGCAGCGTACAGAGATGACCATGGAATTAATCTGTCATCTGTGTACGTGCCGTATAAGGCTGAAGCTTCTCCCGATGACTTAATTGGGCTACAGGTGGAGCATTCGAAGAGGAAAAGATGTCACCTCATCACACGCAATGGGGCAGTGCTGACATAAATGCTAGGGGTAGTCAATTTTGAATTTTATTATTCTTAATGGGCTAATATTCGTAACGTTGGTAATTCGTCGTCTATTAAAAATTGTGTTAGGGAAACTGTAATTGACATTACACTCTCTAATATTGATAGGTCTATGATTAGGGACTGGAGGGTTTCAGATAAGTGTTTTTGCTCTGATCTCTAACTGACATTCTTCAGTATTAATCTATTTAGTGGCTTTTATAAGCCTTTTAGGAATCCAAGAAGAACCGACTGGATCAAATTTGAGAAGGCTGTGGAGGAGATCCTTAGGGCCCTTAGGGGTCCTCCTTAGGGCCCTTAGGGGGCCTCCTTAGGGCACTCCTTGCATCAATGATCGAGTTGGATCTTTGACGGATATTTTGTTGTCTTGTTATAGAGAGTCTTGTCCCCTACCACACACGGGTAAAAGGAGCCAGATAGCCTGGTGGAATGCGGAATTCTAAAGACTCCGCCGTTGTACTAGGGGACTTTAATAAGGCTGAAAGGGCGGGCGAGGATGTTGACTGGTCTGCATATTGATCCAGTTTTAATGATTATAAAAGGGAAATTAAGTGCTCAAAAAGAACCACCTGGATGAGTTTCTGAGAAAGTATCGAGAGTGTTGGTGTTGTGACTTGTTTCCGTAGTATGCTGTCTATGGACCCCAAAATCCTAGGTTTCATCTAAAAGAACGATGACGCGTGTACCCTAGAGATTATATTGAACATTCATTTTCCCAATTGTGTGGATCTGGATAGCTATCTGTTTGGAGTAGCTGATCCCGCCTGTAATGCTGGCATGATGCCTGACTTGGGGGGATAGGGTCAAATGGGCTATAAGTAGATTTGAGTCTTTTAAGTTGCCTGGTTCGGATGGTATCTTTCCGACTCTGCCTCAGCATGCTGGTGATATTATTATCATTATTTATTTATTAGTAGTATTTATAATACTTTTACATTACATTTTATAAAATATTTAAATCAATTATTAATTCAACTAATTTAATTTAAAGCTCTAATTTAATATACATCTTATACGAATATCTGGTGGACGTGTATAAAGACTGTCTCCGGTGGTATAATATACCTGACGGTGTGAAAGATGTGTTTGTGATGTTTATACCGAAAGCCGGTAAACCCAGTCACGTCGGCCACAAGGATTACAGACCGATATCGCTCCCGTCTTTTCTTTTGAAAGCTTTGGTGAGACATCAATCTATATTTAATGTCAAACATAGACCGGACTCTGTTGAGTAGGTCACAACATGCTTACATTAGGGGTAAGTCAATTGAGAGCGCTCTTCATGATGTGGCAGGCTTTGTTGAGGTCAATTTGGCTAGGGGTGAGTACACATTATCGACCTTATTAGATATTGACGAGGCTTTCAACAATGATACCACTTCTTCAATTTAGAATTGACTTAGGGATATACATGTCCCAAATTTTTTGGTGCGGTTTATCAATCATATTCTGGGTAATAAGGCGTCTATAAGGCTAGAAAGTAGGGACTTTAATGTTGTGGCATATACCAATGATATGGTTATTCCGGTAGATAGTAAATTCTCATCAACTCTGGGGGAAATGATGGAGTCTCGCTTGGGATTTTATCCTTTTGGGGTATGAAATATGTTCTGGGTGACTATGGCCTGCTATAGATAGTGTTAGAATAGGTTGGCTGCTGGGCTTAGATAAGGCCAGTTTGAGCTTAGTTCTAGGGTTTACTACGGGTCACTGCGAGATTAGATCGCTGACAAAGATCTGGATCTATTGCAGGGTATGTTGCGACCAGGAGGAATTGGAAACTATCGAACACCTCTGTAATTGTCCAGCCCTTAGTAGGTTGAGGTTGAGGACCCTGGGTAGGATTATCTCCGCGGGTTTGAATTCTTTGACGAGTGCCGACAGTAAGGCTCTCCATGGATTCATTATTAATTTAAACTAGTTGAGTGGTGAAAGGGCTTCAATAGTATAGTCGCGCTGTCTGGTGTATTTGTGGTCTGTGTTATTCCCCGCCTCTTTATTCTCCCTTTCATACTTCCTCTCATTTTCCCTGTCTATTCTATTATCTTCTCTCCTTTAGGAAGTATTACTTACTTGACCTCCGAGTATTATACTTGTCTCGATGGCAAGTACACGTCCTCTAACCTAAACCTAAAAATCACAATTAGTCTATTCGCCATTCGTTCTCCGTACAAATCCGTATTTTCGCAGTGTAGACGAAAAAATCATACGAATTATTTTCCACTCCACTGCATCAGCTCCTCCAGAAATAAGATTCGCATTTCGTAGATTGCTTTCAATCAATTTTTTATTTCCTTTAAAGCAGTGTGCATAAAGTTATGGCTGTCCATTAAATTAAAGTGAAATGTTACAATTATGCTTCATCCCAAAACTGCAGTAGAATTTGGAAACGATCTATAGGGAGATACCTGACTATTCCAATGTAACAAAGTTCTTACACACGTCCAATATGATTTGTTTTAATGCACATTCTTTCTTTTGTTTGTTCAAAAAAGTAAAGAAATTCTTTATTGGTTTATTTATTACTATGCACATACACATAATTATTTGACAGAGTTATAACTTAACACGTCTTTCTCAAAACAATCATCGCTCTCCTGATGAGTCACAGTCAGAGGTTGGTAGTTTTGATTTACATACATACATAATTGGTCATTACAACCACTTTTGTTGTGTGTGTTAATTTTATACACGAGTGACGAGACCTACAGTTTAAAGTCGACTCCGAACAACTGATTTTTTTGAGAAACTTTTTATGGCGCATTAATATTTAAATCGATCTTTAAATAATAAATTCCACTTTAATTAATAAATCTAATAGTAGACATTCTCTAATTTATGTTGTAAGAACTTGAAAGTTTTTTCTAAATTATTATTCATGATAAGATTTTAATATTTATGCAAAAAAATATATTTCTAAACGGATCGCCTTTTAATGCAGCAAAAAAAGGGGTCGAAAACGAAAAATAGATTCCCATAATATTTCTGTTACAAAATCCGTTCTTAAAAGTCAATACGGCATTGACGATAAAATGGGTTTACCACCGCAAAGTGAAGATGGATCTATATCATGTAGAGAATGTGATGCAGTATTGGAGAATGTAATAATTTGGCAACAACATATGCGGCAACACCGTCTTGGAAAAATACCAAAAATAAAATATAAGAGAAAATCTAACTTGTCAAAGACATCAACACCGTCAAAGAAGGAATATGAATGTGAATATTGTGGCAAAGGTAGATATTAGAATAATAGTGAAATAATAATTATTATTAAAGAAGTGTGATACAAATTCCATGTTAATTGATCATTTTTTATATTTATTAAAGCTTTTCGAAGGAACGCTGCATATAAAAATCATTTACGAATCCATACAGGTAATATTATTTTTCATATACGTATATAAAAAATCACAAAACATTAAGAACGTTTTCTTATTAAGGCGAGGAACCCTATTTATGTATTGAATGTGGAAAAAGTTTTAAAGTTGTTAGCAGTTTAAATACACATATGTTGCGACATAAAGGTGAAAAAACATATCAATGCGCTCATTGTCCAAAAAAGTTTGTATGCTCAAGTGGCTTGTATGGACATATGATGGTACACACAAAGGAAAAACCATATGTATGTGATATATGTGGAAGCGCTTTCCATATGGCGTATCAATTAAGAAATCACAATCTTTATCATACTGGTACCAAAAAATTTCAGTGTGAATACTGTGAAATGCGATTTGTCACGAGTGAAAAACAACGGCGACATATGCGTACCCATACGGGTGAGAAACCATATCGTTGCAAATATTGCGAAAGAGCATTTGCACAAAGTAACGATTGCATTAAGCATTTACGACAACATCTTGGAGATAATGTTTACCAATGCGAATTATGTCCGCTCAGATTTCCTATGGCCAGAGATATGAAAGCCCATTTTGCTACTCACAAAGATGACGACGAAGTAACTCGAGCTCGCAACTTGCAAGCCCGCTTAGAAGAAGAACGGAGTTTACGAATAAAATTGGGAGTTCAGGAGTCTTGATTAATTTCAAAAGAATTAATGTTATTTGTGTTTTAATTTATTTTATAAAATAAAACTAATTTGTATATATATTAAAACCTTCTGTTTTATGTACATAAAGTAGCTATTGCGAACTATTTAAAAAAGTTTTTGCTACTTTAGTCAACGCGTTTCCTTATTTCAATCTTCTACCATTGAATATTTTTACTTCTTTATTTTACTCTCTTAATTGATTAGGTAACCTTAACAACCTTTTCGACAGATTTCGGCTTGGCTTAACACATCCTTGCGTCTTTACTTCGTGTGTGTCTTCGCCAGTTAGTCACATCAACCAATGAAAGCGCTACCCCAGTTTTGTTCTTCCAACATAGCAAAGTTTTCTTCTATGTTGACTTTTGCTTATCTCTATATCAAATACCTGTTTCTTGGGAAAAACTTTTTCATCAGCCGTAACATTATCTTCAAGCGTAGTCGCTGGATGTTAATGCGCTGAACAGCGTCCATATTGTTGAATGCCTCATGCAGCTCATTGTTAAATTGGATGTGGAAATCACCGCCAATCCTCAGTGCATAATGATCTTGCGTAGTATTTTTTGTCGAATACTATTAGGCCTTCTCCATCAGTGCGCATCAGTTTTGTTGCAAATGAGAGGTCGCTACTACTCAATTGCCTATTGAGACCTTAGTAAACCTTAGACTGACATCACTTTTGTTGGCGGCTGCAGAATCAAGATAAATAAAGTCACTGCAAATGTCAAAGGTATAGTTATCGGTCGTAATCTTGGATCCCATACGCTGTCAATATATAGTTTGTTCTGCTCTAATTTACTGCCAGACTATCTTGATGGATTCCCTATAAATAAAGCGAAGGACATCAGTAACACCTGGCTTGGTCCGCCCAATAATGTCAATGTCTTCAGCGAACGCAAGCAACTGTACACTTTTGTAGAAAATAATACCAATGAGAGTTTGCATTATAAGGGATAGCCTAGTCTGAAATCTCACACGATATCAAAAGCTTATTGCACAGGATTTGATGTGATGGTGATGGCGGGACCTACAGATTAAACTCGACTCCGAATGACAGATTTTTGAGAAACTTTTCATGGCAATTTTATTTACTCAGAGTTTTTGCCGGAAGTCTGCTGAGAGAAAGTCACCGAAGAAGTATTTTTTTCATATTTTCGTTTCGATGTCTGTCCTGGGGTTTGAACCGCGGCCTTACGTCTAATAAGCCAGCACACTGCCTACTAGACTTCGGCGACTAAACACAGAACAAAAAACGTAATATAAGAACAAAGCTACATGAAGAGATCGGGAAGTTGCCAAACATAAAGTAAGGCACTATAAAAAGAGCGAAGGAAAATGTAAATCGTGTAATACAGTTGTTAGAGCAGTATAATTAAACAATGTAATGTGTATAATAAAATAATACAACATAATACTAATAATTTTAGCGACAGTATTTTATAAGAATGCAGCTCCCAGCAATTATAAAACTGATTGAGAAGTAACACATTTAATTCTCCTGGGTCAGCAATAAAAAATAATACAAAAATAATACAAAAGGAAAGCAAAAAATATTTTATGCATGTTGTAGTCACATTGTTTATATTTGAAAATTGTTTTAAACCTGGATAAATATTAAATGTTAGATACAAAATGATTGTGTTTATTATTATTAGTTTTTAATTGCATCATATTTCCATGACCGGACAAATGGGTGGTTGCAAACGTTCGTTATTAAATCAGATAAACTCGTGTAAACTAGGCGTTATTTACCAAAGTAAAGTCCTTTTCTAAAAACTGATCATTTAACCGGTTGTGGTATCAATAGGTATACATTATACATTATATTCATTTTCAATATATATTGTGTTGACAAATGCAAGGAAACTATAAACTTTCTGAGTAAATTATTAACAGAAACCGCTTCGTAGTTCAAAAGTGTTTCGCTTAAACTGTGTGACTTGTTGTAAGACTTTTCCATCTTTTTTGGCTATCAGTCACTCCATCATTTCTGGCTGGAGGTCTGATCCGGTCGACCAATGTATACTAAAAGACTTTGCTTCAAAAGTATACATTTACTTCAAAAGTATATAAATATAAATAGGAATTTTTAGAGTAAAAAGAATAAACAATTCCGCGTATACTAGCTTTATATCAACTTGTTTTTTTATCTTAGCATCTCCTGAGTCGAATATGAAGCTCATAATCGTCTGAAATGACTTACAAATTGTAGCCATTGATTACGTAGGCCTTTCTGTAGCGGTAGTGTTATTCTTTTACGTATTAGTATATGACACCTGGCTGCAGGTTGACTACAATATTTCACAATAATTGCCATCGGGGAAGAATTAACTAAAATTGCCTTTAAGTTCAATTATTTTAATTTACATTTAAGTTATGTGTGTTAAGTTAACATTCACTGTAAAAAAAGATTCTAATTTTCCTAGCTAATTTCACAACGCGCTTGCTGCGTGACGCTTACAATACCTTGTAAATTTGTGTAACTAAGTCCAAGACACAGGAAGATTTTTTCTCCTTTGAACCCAGTAGATGATAAACAGTCGCGTCTTTTTACTATTTCTTACAGCTTATTCAGAAGTGATTAGCAAGATGTTCAAGACCAAGCGTGCCTCTCTGGAGTT
The DNA here is from genome assembly GCA_005959815.1 of Sarcophaga bullata. NCBI lineage: Eukaryota > Metazoa > Arthropoda > Insecta > Diptera > Sarcophagidae > Sarcophaga > Sarcophaga bullata. The sequence goes on from QOCX01000119.1 coordinate 218,160, forward strand.
TAAGCAGATTTAGATTTTCTATTCTAACCATGTCCGGAGCCACCCATCATGTTCATGGAATCGATGACCGCATTGTCAGTTACAATTTTGCAGGTTTTCAGACGGATTTCTAAAATCGGAAATTCATCGGAGATTTCGATGGTTCGCCTGACAGAGTAAGTTACAGAAGGATAGGAAAAGGAAGCAGTTGCTACAAATTAATGTTGAAATATTTTTTTTTTTTGATGAACAGAGCTTCACATTCGTTGTTATTTCTTTATTACGTCATATATAATTCATAAATTTTAACAAAGTGTAATAGACATGGTTCTCTCGAACGAATCCATAGCCTACAAACTTACAAATCACTAGCCTCGCTCCTCAATAGTATACCAGTCCACCAGATTTTTTGAGGGGTTCTTCGATCTCATCTTGCATGTAGCGTATGCTTTATTCTTTTTCGTTTGTTTTTCGAAGTCTGAAAGACATTTTTTTATTAAAGCATTCAGAAGTTATCCCTGAAATAATTTGGAGATGGGGTAGTTACTTCGGTTCACGTTGTTTTGCCTCAGCCTTTTGGACTGTACTTTTAATTGCACCTTCACTGTTAAATAATGGATGTAGCGTATATTAAGGTTCTTCAAAAGGGTTCATCGTGAAGTACTTGATCAATCTAATTACACTGAAAGGTTGATATAAGAACAATTTTTATTACACATGAACTTAAAACGATGAATGTGTTTAGGCTACCGAACTCGCTGCCATATTTATCGGAGCTGTTGGAGCTCATTTACTATCAAAGGGCTTAAGTGATTTGCCATGTTTATTTATATTTTAAATCAAAGATCCATTTACTTTAAAAGTATGATCAATAAAGAAAAATGAAAGGTTAGGGATGTAACATCTTATTAAAAACTCTTGTACGTCAGATTAAGTATAGGATGATTTTAAAGCACGTTGATAAAAACTGATGCTTAATTGAAATGTGATATTGCAGTATAAATGCCCAAAGAATTTGGTAGGTTTTTTATTGTAAAATCAGTTACCGAAGAAAAGTATTTACAATGTTCCAAGGGCGGAACTCACTACGTAATGACTGTGTAGTTCTAATAACATAGTGCACATCTGAGCTACTGTCAGTGGTTTGTCTTATACTTCAGTTTCTTTCTGTTATTAATTTTGCATAATTATTTTATTATTTAATAACAATTCATCTTTTAATTATCAAATAGGGAAGTGCTTACTTAATCTAATAATGATATGACAACCTTTAAATGTTTCTACGTTTCGTAGTTTGTATAAGAAGAAAGCAGGTTTTCCAAGCATATTACAAACCAACCTAATGACAAAATGTTTACTAAAATAGTGCATTATGTTGTAACTTTGGTCTTCTCACAACATTTAAATATATTTTAAATTTACAGCCTTTGTTTAATATTTAATTAGGTGTTAAAAATATTGTAATAATTTAATAAGATCTCTGTACATAAATATATACGAATAAAAAATAAAGATATATGATTTGAAATTATGCGATTTATTAATAATATTTTAATTGCTTAAATTTATATACATACCTATTAAATACATGTATACGTAAGTACATATATCTAAACATTTTATTTTTCCTCATTTAAAGTAAATCGCATAACAAAAAGAAAAAGACTGTTTCAAATATCCCAAATAGGAATGAAAAGGAAACATCAAGAAAAAGCACGAGAAACACCCAAACTAATGAATGGTATCCTGTGATAAATGTCAAAGAGAGTTAAAGTCAAAATTATCTTTACGAAAACACCAAGAAATGCACAGCAAAAAAGATAAAGAAGAACTGAAATTAGATTGCAGTTTTTGTAAAATAAGTATTATTTCAATGTATGTACATTAATATATGGAAATCTAATTAATCAATTAACCAATTTCTTTAATTCAGACCTAGGATTTACTTCGTTATACTTCGTTATTTAAAATCCATCAGCGTACACATAATGGTAAGAATTTCTTTACAGAGGTGTATCATTAGTAAATAAAACTCCTTTGTTTTTTAATTACCTGAAAAAGTCGAAAAATCCTCCTTATGTTCAGAATGTGGCAAAACATTTACTTCGGCTGGTAGTTTAAAACAACATTCCTTTCGCCATTTGGATAAAGAATTGTATTCGTGTACCGATTGTCCAAAATCCTACCACACTAAAACTGTAACCTTTTTTATTGAAGCAACACAAAAGATATCATAATAATGAAAGACCATGCGCCTATAAGTTTTGTGATAAATGGTAACTAGCGAAAAACAACGTCGTCATATAAGGATTCATACGGGTGAGAAGCCATACCGTTGTAAATATTGCGAACGTGCTTTTACTCAAAATAATGGCTGCATTAAACATTTAAAACAACATTTGTGTGATAACGTTTACCAGTGCGAACTATGTCCTTTAAGGTGCCAATTAGCCAGAGACTAACGAGCCCATTTTGCTAGTCATAAAAATGGAGACGGAAAAACTCGTACAAGCAATTTAGAGGCGAAAGCAATAGAAGAAAAGAACTTACAAATTAAATTTGGTGGGAATATTTTTTCATCTGTTTAAGTAAGTATGCGAAAAATACATAACTAATGATTTTTTTTTTGTTCTGCTTAAGGTTGGTTGGGAGTACATGAGCACTCAAATTCTACCAGGTTGGATTCCAAAATAACGTCGTTTTCCTTTACATACAAATGCGATGATCTGTAATTTAAACTGCATAGATCACTCTTGGAAAGTGCAATATGACAACTCGTTTCAGAGACACAAAATGATGTTTTGTACACGGAGGGTGAAAACACACGCACAAATAAAAACAAAAATCTGTAAAATTACAGAAGTTAGTTTGTACTGAAAACAAACTGAAATCAATAAAACGAAAGATCAAACTACTTCTGATAGTAAAATCTAAGTATTTTTATTCAAATATTACATTTTTTGAAATATCTCTGTTTGCAACACTACTAGAAGCCACACATACCAATTTAGTTTTTCAATTTGATCGCCGGACGAACCAAATTCATAATTTTTTGATATTCATTCAACCGCTGGCCAATTTGACGAACAACTGACAACTTAATGAAGTTGTACAACAAATCACAACTTGTAGAGACCGGATTATTTACAATAAAGTTTGAATTTCGTTTTACTATTTTTTTTTGTAATAAGTCAAAACATGATGCATTATTATTCAATAACAATTTGTTTAAATAAAATAATGGGATTATTACAAATATAAGTTGATCAAATTATTGGTTTTATAACCTCCGGTTTGTCGAGGTTTTCAACTGTTATATTTAAAATGTCGTTTATTTGGAGAAATAAGAAATAGTAATAATAGCTACTTTTCAAAGAGTGGTGTCACAATTAACCTACTTTGCAAGGTCTGTTAAAATTATAAAGAAGTTTGAATGTTCTGAAAACTTTACAGATGGTGTCAGAGTTGTGTATTATCACAATATACGCATTTCCACAAACTTCAAGAAAGGCAATTGTCTCATTACGACTTATTTTGCATTTGCATTTGTTATCCAACTAACGCAATAAAAAGTCTGCTTACCATTAACAACGCTTTAAATATGCGAATTGGGTGCTAGAACAACAGTGCTAGTCTTGAGAACAAAATTGTCTACAGCTTACTCTCAGTCAGAATCTAGAAGTGAAAGTGGAAGAACCATTGCATTCGAAAAAATTACTAATTAAGTAAACGTACAAGGATTGAAACAATTTAGCTTTTTTCTATTTACAATTGTTACTTATGGTGGGAAATTCTAATTTTACCACATACCAGATTTCCAGATTAGCTTCAATGTGAAATGACAGTCCATTTATTTTACTTGTGAAGTAATATTTACTCCTAATTGCCTTCCTATTTTAATATTGCATCTTAAATTTTTCTGGTGTTACACATGTATAAACCAAACAGAAAAAGCTTAAAACGCTGAATTAATTTCAGAAATAAGCGAAATACAAAGCTAAATCTAAATAATAATAATAATTTGAAGTCAAATCTAAAGAATTAAGCAAAATTTAGCTCTAAAAAGCTAACCTGGTCACACCGATCCTAAAGTTAATATGTGTAAATACGGCATCACTGAAAAAATACAAATTTTCACAACAGAGTAAGAGCAAAACGTCAAAAATAAAATATTTTGTTTTGTTATATTTTAAAGGAAGATAATTTTTTGAATAGCATTAAAAATTAAATAGAATTTATAAAAATGCCAACAACTATTGAGAAAATGTGTCGGACATGTATGCTAAATGAAACAAAACGACAAGAAAAAGAAAATAAAACTAAAGTTAAAATGAAAGTCACACGAATGATACCAATATTTGATGTACCGGAGGAAGCCAAAGAAAAAATTAATTTAGTGGAACTGATAAAGACTACTATACCACAGTTAAAGATAGAGCAAAATGATGAATTGCCGAAACATGTCTGTTTAGAATGTTCAGATAAAATTAAAGAAATATATAGTTTTCAACAGAGCTGTATAGATGTTGAACGGAAATTCTATAAAATGCTAGAACAGGCGGATTCAATAAACACATTCCATGAACCTGATGAACAAGATGATGAAGTATTCAAGACTGAATTTGATGATTCCTTCATCGATGAAAATTCTTTGAATTCCAAAGAAGAAGCGATTATGGAGGAAGAAATTAATGAGGCGGCAATGGCAAAAGAAGAGTTCATTGAAAGTTGTAGCGATTGGAGTATTGATTTAATTTGGGATGATAAAAGTGACACTGAATGGGATCAAAAAAATATTCGAAGGTAATTCAAACAAAAATATTACTTTTGAGCAAGTTGAGCGATATGTCATTGTCAATGAGATTTATTAAAAAATGTAAATACATCCGTAGAAAAATGTCTTCAAATAAGAGAAATTAACCTGTGGTATAAAAAATTTATATAATTTATATTTCTATGCAATAACAGTTGAATTATTTTCGATAGGACTTAGTATATATCAGCTTGTTTTGTACATATCCATTGAAAATACAAATCTAATGATGTTGGTCGTTTTACTTTCATTGATTAGTGCTTTCAGAATAAAACGAAATATTTCAAAGTCAGAACACTCTAATCCGCAGACTTAAAAATCGTTTTTCAAATAACTATTTGAATTTGTATTGTGTAACGTTATTTAAAAATTGTTAAGTTATCTATAGCTGACAGCGTCTATGAGTTTATTGATCTGTGTAACCAGACCAGCCTTGAATATTTTTGGTTCAAGAAGTCTGTTTCGGCAATCTTGCCTTTGCGTGTAATCACCGACTTATTTTTTTTAAATAGAATTTTTAAAATAAGGAACACTGCAAAAACCCATCCACAAATGCAGGTAGTTGAAATAGATTTCATCTTTTTTCATAAGTATAAGTTGTGTATGCAACTTTATTTAAAAATTATTAAATTTCACTTTATCAATGACCTAAAAGCTGTTAGGAACAAATAAAAAGTTCTGTCATTTACAATCTGATTTCGAAAAATAAACTATATATATTATAAAAATAAAATACTTTTTTTTTATTTTGTAACATATACAAATTAATTTTAATTGGAGTTACTTTTGTTTTTGATTGTTATGCTTGGTTTACCAAGTTTAGAAAATCTGATATTTCATTATAAAAAATAATGATGTGTAATGTACAATTAATACTTTCCGAATTACGAGTATTTTAAATTAAGTGCTTATATTAATTGATTTGAATTAAATATTGAATATTGCACTTAGTAATGTACTTAATACGCGTTACAACTAATTGGAACCTAAAATATTAATTTATTTGTTAAGGAGTAAACAAATATTGATGAAGAGTTGAATTTTAATCCTTTAACTGCTGAGTTAAGTTTCACATATTTTGCATAAAATATACAGAATCTTAAATATTTTCCTCAATTGTGTAAGGGATTTGTGTATTAAACTATTCAAATATGACAAATATTTCACTACAACCATATTTATTCAGCTTAAAAAAGAAACACGAGAATATAAAAAATAATGGATTTATAGATTTATCGACGGTTCACACTCTAAGGAGTTAATTAAAATTGAGATGTTAATAATTGAGTTTAATTAGGTTTCTTTCTTTTTTCTCTAAATTCTTGCCGTTTAACACAGATTAAAAATGTTAGAAAATTTGTAGTTTCCTGTAGATACGAAAAAATAAGGAAATTTGTGTTCGAATCTGAGTGATATGATATAAAATAAAATTATTTTTTGTGTATATCATATTTTTTTGTCATGATGGGAAATGCATTACCTAAATGCTATATAGCACTAGAAATTATTTCGACATAATCGAATTAAACCTTGGGATCACCTTCGCAGTGCCCGTGGTTAGCCTCACTTTGTCTACTTCGCTATATGGCTTTTTTTGGTACTTGGAACCGTTTTTATCAATTAATATTATTCTATATCAGTAGTTCCTCACAAAAATCTGAGGCAGATTGATGGTAAAAAAAGTAGAAAACAATAAACTACGGTAATCGTGATGAACTTTTATTAATTTTTTTATATAGATATTTTTCTTAATCCTTTTTCGTACAGAAACATAAAAGTTTCCACTGTTTTGTCAACACCCAAAAAGTGTATAGTTTTCATTTTTTTCTGGATTTTCTTAAATACATAAATATTACGTTTTATGAATGGCCTTGTGAATTCAGCCACATATCACAATTTCACTCGGTCTCTGTTGTGAATTGTCTATGGTCATGGCTTTTGTCTTCCTTTTAGCTGGCTGCAATGTCTTCCTTTTAGCTGGCTATAAGGCTATAAGGTCCTTTGACACATTTATTTTTGAGATATTGGCATTCTCAAGTTTTGGGTGGCGGACAGAGGCTTTGCGGCCTCGGATGTCACCTAGTATCTCGTGCTGAAATCATATAGGATTAATTTTATTACTCAGATGGTTTGGTGGAAGAAGTTTTCCTCTAGTACTCTCAATATAACTGTTGAGGGGACCAGTTGGCCTACTAAATTCTGGGTCTTCGTTAAACTTTCTAACAATTTGTCAGTTGTATTCAACAAGCACAACGGTATATACGATAATGTATCAGAAGGATATTTGCAATAGGATACGAAAGATATGTTCAAATCATCATTAAGTTTCGAAAAAAATTTAAATTAATTTTTTTATTTTTGGTATTTACGAAATTTTGTTTATGGGCGTAATAAGTGTAGTCTCGAATAGGTTTTATCCAAAAAAATTCTCCTCCACTTTGGAATTTTTCTGCGACTTTGTTAGTAAGCTCTTCTAGTTTATTTTCTCAGAGCATTAATTTTGGCATACTTCTAGGCTATGATTAAACAAATAATTACCGTTAGTTTGCTTTTGTTAACTGTTTGTCTCATTAAACTAGGGCAAATTTTTTTATGAGAATCGAACAGGAACCGTTTTTGAAAAGATCCAAAATCTGTTTAACTAAATATATATAAAGAGCTTTCGATTATTGAGAAAAAAGTATAAGTGGAAAAAAGAAAGAATTTGCAGAAATGAGGGAAAGCAAAATAATAAGAATTTTGACAAAACACATCTATGAAAGAAAAGTAATCGCGTCTTTTGTTCGAAAAGTTAAAAAGGAAGCACGCTCTAAGGCATTTAAAATTCAAAACCTGCCTCCCATCTACTAAGAAGCTATTAAAAACTTAATACTTTTTATACATTAGAGCGTAAATATTATTTTCATTAATTTAAATAAAGATTATAGTATCTTACGCACAATTGTTTTTCATATGCAATCCTTATTTTATTCAATTCTAAAAGCTTTTGACGAGAAAGAGAATTGAAAATTCTACTGTATTTTTATTTGGTCGATATGTAAATTTTTTTAAATCAGTTTTTAATTCAAATATTGTTTTTCCGTGCTAAGTGTATGCATGTGAAAATCTGTCAGATTTTGATAAAATCTTGTAAGTTCTAGATTTCGATGCAATGTAATTGCAATATTAGTTAGTATTTCTCAATAACATGTTATTTCGAATGCAAGTTTTCAATAAGGGTTGCATATAATTGTAATTTTAATTCTAAATATTAGAAATGCTTATACATATCTATTTTATTTTAATCACAATAGCATATAAATTCTAATTGTGTTTACATGCAACTTTGTAAATGTATGCGTTATTAAATAAACATATTAAGGAACGACCTGATTTAGTTTGAAAAAGGAGTTTAGTAGTGATTAAAAATAATAATTTAATATGTGGCGTGGTTTGATAAAATTTAGATTTCGAATATTCGATATTATATTTATTGTTATTGTCTATTTCCGCGATTTAAAAATTAATTATAATAATTTTTGTGAAGTAAAGTTCAAAAAGTTGAAAAAAATTTTACTTTATTTTTTATTATTTAAAGTAAATTAAAAATGAATAAAAAAACTATGAAACGAAAAAACGATCTGGTCAGTGATGAAATATTCAACGTTTTCAATGATGATGTAGAAAAATTGAAATCGAAACCACCAAAACGTTCAGTACCAATAGCAGAAAACAACTCTAAAGGAATTTATCCATGTAATAGATGCAAAAGAAAATTAAAATCAAAACTCTCATTTATAAATCATCAAAAAATGCACGATAAAAGAGATAAAGAAGGACGTATATTTGAGTGTAACATATGCAATAAAGGTAAACGCATTCCTTACAGTTCAGGTTATACAAACTAATTTCGATTTAAAATTAAAGCATTTACAGAAAATTCATTGTTAAAGGAGCATCAACGATCGCACATAGGTAATAAAAAAAAATAAAAAATTGTTTAATTGTATTTAATTTTGATTATTGCACCTAGGGGAACGGCCATTTTTGTGTTCAGAATGTGGTAAGGGATTCACGTCAGCAGGAAGTTTGAAACAACATTCATTTCGTCATTTAGATGAAAAATTGTTCCCTTGTCCCGATTGTCCACGATCTTTTCCTACAAAAACTGATATGCTGTCGCACTATGACATTCATAAAGCAAAGCCAAGAAACCATATTTGTGATGTCTGCGGGCGCGGATTTTATAAACCATATTTATTAAAGCAGCACAAAATGTATCATAACAACGACAGACCATTTGCATGTGAATTTTGTGATAAACGGTTAGGACGATAATGTACTTATCATATTGACAGTAAAAATTAAATTCAGTTTTCTTTTTGTAGATTCGTTACGAGTGAAAAAGTAAAACGGCATACCCGTATACACACTGGTGAGAAACCATATAAGTGCAACTTCTGCGAAAAATCCTATTGCCAGTCAAGTGAATTAATTAAACATTTGCGGCTACACTTAGGAGAAAATGTCTACCAATGTGAATTGTGCCCTCTTAAATTTAAAACAGTAAAAATTTTACGTACTCATTTTTCATCTCATAAAAATGACGACGAGGAAACAAAAGCCCGTAATTTAGCTGCCCTTAACGAAATGGAAATGAAAGGAATGTTTGTTAAATAAATTGAGTAGACAGATTTTTAAGTAATTTTTGTTAACGTTTATAATTTATTGTACACAATAAATCGTAAAAATTTCAACTATATATTTCATTTCATTCTTTTCCTGTGTGACATTGCAAAATGTGGCCTTTGTATATAATTGCGAGTTTTTTTATAAACAAATATATTTGAAATACAAAGTGGAATCGGTGGAATTAAAACAAAGGGATAACAATTATTAAAAATCTAAATATTTAATATAAATATAAAATATTTTATTATGTATCACTGCTTTCTAGTGTATTATGGGCCTGCATTTAATAATAAATATCGAACTCAAATTTAAGTGCCAGTGCATCCAATTTGAACAAGTCTACTGAACAAAATATAAGTCTGTCCAAAACTATCTTTATGGGTAGAAAAAAGGCCGACATACATATTTTCATTGTGATTATTGTTCCAGAGTACAGTTAGTGTAAAATTCAAGTGTTCCGAATAAAAATAATCGAAAAAGCCTGCTGGTATCAAATAGAAAACACAAACAAAACAAAAGGTACATATTACGTGTCAAAATCACTTTTGAAAGCTCTATTAACCATCAGAGCCCGTTTAATATCTTTATTTCCACTCCAATATTCATATGATGAATACGATGAAGCCAATAAATGCGAGAAACCTAAAGGCGAAACACCTCAAAAAAAATGTGATAGCTGTGGTAGTAATCATACTTTGCGGAAAGATACTGATACGGAAAACCAGTTCGTCTCCTACTCAGACAGGTTACATGGACCATGTGAATTATCCTCCAATAGCTCCTACTCATGCCATCAACTTTTGAACCCAGTAATGATTTTGCTCGTCTTGAATCTATAATTGACAAATTGGTAAAGTTATGGCAAATATACCCAGGAAATACAATCCATACATTGTACACTGCTGCAAACTACGATTGCAAACCAATGAACTAACACAAGCTGTATCTGCCACAATAAAAATGAGCTTGAATATTTTGGAAAAAATAACCAAATCAAATAATGGTAGTATTGCAAACGTGCCGAGGATCAGTTTATCAAATAGAGTAAATACTTAAACATCGTTAATTGTGCGATTTGAAGATTACCTTCCGCGGATGAAGAACTGTAATGGAGTGTTTTCAGTAATCCTAAACGAAGAGAGTGGCAGCAGCACAGATCATCTCAACAATAAACAAAGCTTAGGAAATGTTCGAAATAGTACTCCAAGATTCCCAAAAAACTCATATCTCGCTAGATATTTGAAACACCTTTATATTGCACAATAGCCAAATTATTCATTCTAGCCTACTGTTAAGAACTTTAAAGGAAATTTTGCTGCGAGCAGTAACATATTTGTCGCCCACTTGTGAACAAACAATTTCTGCAATGACTATCTATTTGCCACCTGCTACTGTGCTATGTACCTACGTCACGCCTAATGTTGGCGTTTCAAGAGATCCGGAATAATATTGACGGTCACTATCTGAAAAAAGGGAATTGATAAAGTCAGTAACAATATGCTTATAGAGGATGCTTCTTTTCGTTTTTAGTACTATTTAACTACTTGCCTAAAATTGACCAGAATGATACGAAAACGGAGTCTTATAGTCATATATGTAAGTTTATTACCAACAGTGTTAAAACTTTTTGCAAGTGACTCTAACATTACAAAAATATATTCCAGACCATAAATTTGGCTCCAAGTTATGAGAAGGGAAGAAGAATTCGTAGATAAGAAATGCCATTCATTTCGTTTTGTCTACAACAGAGTTTGGATCGAAAGTCTAATACATACGTTAAAAGTGTTCCTCAGGCGATTTCAGTCACTATATCACAGATTAGTATATTGGGATCCGATATTATTTGGACAACAGCCTGTGATCCTCACACAGAAAGAGAATGCCAAACATGTTTACAATTGCAGCCTTGTACGTTGAAAACTGAAACGCACATAAAGACTTCAACGCATGCATACATACATAATTGGCCATTACAACCCTTCAGTCAGAATTACGTCCTAGCTTCTCACACCACTTATGTTGTGTGTATTAATTTACACATGAGTGGCGGGACTTACAGTTTTAAAGTCGATTCCAAACGACAGATTTTTGAGAAACTTTGCATGGCAATTTTATTTATTCTCAGAGTTTTTACCATAAATCTGCTGAGAGGAAGTCTCCGATGAAATATCTTTTCATATTTCGGTTTTAATGTCTGACCAGAGATTCCAACCCTGGTCTTTCGTATAATAAGCCAACACACTACCTACTAGACTACGGCGACTTTTTAACTTCAAGATGCTAGAGTTTGGAAATTATTGTGAGAAATACTTGTAAAGCTTGTATTCCATAAACTCCCGACTACCGTGGCCATCTTCTATTAAAAAAGGAACACTGTAGCTCCCGTTTCCATAAAAATGTCTGGAAGAGTGATCGCTAAATTTATTCCTGGGGTTGATCGGCCATAAATATATAAACCAACATACCTATATTTTCTGATATAAAATTTGATTTTTAGTTCAATAAAAGTTTGAATGAATACTTTAAAAAAACAACAACAGAATACTAAATGTAATTATTATTATTATTATTTTTTCTTTGATATTTCAATAGCCTATACATTAGTTTTTCGTTGTTCAAAATTATTTTATAAGAACTCTTATAGAAATTTAAATGCGAAATTTAAAAAGATTTTTTAATACATATGTTGTACGTACATACACATACATATTCTTATATGCCTTTGAAATTAGTTTTAAAATTTTAAATCGCGTTTTTTAAATATTAATGTGGTGTTGAAAGTTTTAAAAAACAAACTATTTCACTTAATTTTTTATTATTTGAAGTAAATCTAAAAAAAGAAATGGCTCAAGTGAGCAGAACAACAAAGAACAGTTAATGGATGAAGGATATTATATGAAGAGCAAAAAGCGCCATAAAAAGGAATATAGAGAAAGAAAAACAAAGACGAAAAAATCATTCGAAGTTCAACCAGAATACTATCCCTGTGATAAATGCAAAAGAAAATTAAAATCGGAATCGTCATTTAAGAAACACCAAGAAATGCACGATAGCAAAGAACAGACTCATAATTGCCATATATGTAAAGAAGGTAAATAATCAATATTAAAATTTACAGTTATTTAAAGCTTAATAATGAAAATTTGTCTTAGTTTTCGACGATAAATCCACACTAAAAGAACATATGCGATCACATGTTGGTATGATATATAATATTCACTTTTGTTTTAACTTGACCACCTTATATCCAATTTCTATTGATAATAGGCGAAAAGGTCTTTCTATGTTCTCAATGCGGCAAAGGTTATACAACAGCGGGAGGTTTAAAAGAGCATTCTTATCGTCACTTAAACGAAAAAAATTTTTCATGTCCAGATTGTCCGCGCTCGTTTACAACAAAAACAGACCTTGTATCGCATCATATAATTCACAAAGCAAAACCAAAAAATCATATCTGTGATATTTGCGGGAGAGGATTTCACAAGCCTTTTTTATTAAAGAAGCACAAAATGTATCACAATAACGATAGACCATTTGCCTGTGAATTTTGTGATAAACGGTAAGATTATACATTATTAATACAAACCAGTTGATATTCATGGTTTTAATGCATCTTTACAGTTTTGTAACAAATGAAAAGCTAAAACGCCATACTCGGATTCACACTGGCGAGAAACCTTATAAATGCAATTATTGTAAAAATGCTTACTGTCAGTCAAGTGAACTAATTAAGCACCTACGATCTCATTTAGGCGAAAACGTCTACCAATGCGAAATGTGTCCGTTACGTTTTAAAACTGTAAAAATTCTACGTATACATTTTTCAACTCATAAAAATGATGATGAAGAAACCAAGGCTCGTAATATGAACGAATTAAATGCACTGGAAATGAAGGGTGTATTTTTCAAATAAATACACATAATAATAATAATAATAATAAGTATATAATTTTAAAAATAACTAAGGCTAATATATAAATAATTATTATATTTATGTAACTTATAATCATATGTAAGTATCGTTTATATTAAAAACTAATAAATATCTGTTGTCAATATCTAAAAATATTTTATTCCTGTTTTACTTAATGAATACATAGTTCGTTTTGATACACTTTGTATTTATTTATGTATTTGCTAAAAACTAATCTACATTTAATTTATTATTTTTGAAGTGCAAGAAAACCTAAGTCTACGATTCGCAAAAGAGAAGAATTTGATGATGAAATATTTGAAACATATTCATATGACGACGATGAAGACGTTAAAGACGATGATTACGTTGTTAATGAAGTTCATAGTAAAACATCTAGCAAAAAAATATCAGTATCAGAGAAACAAACAATTGAAAGCCAACAAATTTATCCATGCAACAAATGCAGAAGAAAATTAAAATCGAATTTAGCACTGAAAAAACATTTAGAACTACATGCCAAACGGGACAATGAGGAACCTAAGTTTATTTGTCAGATTTGTGATAGAGGTAAGTATATTCTTAAAATAGAAACACATATTGTAGAAGAAATTAATTAATTACTTTCAGCGTTTTCACAAAGTTATATGTTAAAGGACTCATCTTACGCGCACATAGTGGTAAGTTCCATTAATATATATAAAAAATATATATAAAATATATATAAAATATATATTATATATATATATGTATGAGTTTTATAACAAAATTATAAATTATAATTATTATATTATATATAAATTTATAACAAATTATAAAATTATAATTATAACAAAATTATTTAAATTATTTAAGGTGAAAAACCATTCTTATGTTCAGAATGTGGTAAATCATTACATCATCTGGAAGTTTAAAGCAACACTCTTATCGTCATTTGAATCAAAAGCAATTTCCATGTCCAGATTGTCCTAAAATGTTTCCAACTAAAACTGATTTGGCCTCTCATTCTGATGTGCATAACGCGAGACCAAGAACCCATATTTGTGATATCTGTGGGCGTGGCTTTCCAAAACCATTTTTATTAAAAAAACATAAAATGTATCACACCAATGATCGACCATTTTCTTGCGAATATTGCGATAAACGGTGAGGCAAAAATTATTCGCTCTTGGAAGAACCTACTTATATTTACAACAACCTCTTATATTATTTATAGTTTTATTACTAATGAGAAGTTGCAGCGACATGTACGTATTCATACTGGTGAAAAACCCTATAAATGCAATTATTGTGAAAGAGCCTATTGCCAATCTAATGAATTGACAAAACACTTGCGAAACCATTTGGGCGATAACGTATACCAGTGTGAGTTATGCCCTTTAAGATTTCCAACAGTTAAAATAGTTCGTGAACACTATTCCACGCATAAAAACGATGACGAAGAAACTAAAACACGTAATTTGATCGAATTAAATGCTGTCGAACTGAAAGGAATTTACTGTAGATAAAATTTGAAATTTTTGTTCATACATATATAATAAAATAAATGTTTATTTATTTATTTAATAATGGTGTCCAGAGACCTGACATTTCAAACAGTTTTTCAGGAGGAGGATTCTATAGTAATGAATAAGTTATAATGATAAAGAAGAGTTCTAACCATGGAAATAGAAGACACCCAATTCTACGGTAAGCTAATAGTGGCAGACAATGAGTTGTTATCTCACACTTGTTTGGGCAGTAATATACTCCGTCGAAACGGTAAACGAACTAACAGAATATAAACCCAATAGTCACTAACGAAACTATGCTCAAGATTTTGATGGACAACTGTTGTCATCACTTATCAACATAAGATCTGTTTTGACGAGAGAATTAGCGAGCATGGAAAATAAATTTTCCTGAAAATGGTCATCCTAGTTACAATGTGTTAATTCGTATTGAATTCGTACTGAGTCACGATATAATACAAAAATCAAATTCGCTTATGTGTTGATTACCGCTAGCTGAACAAAGTTACTATGAAGATTCCGCATCGGAAGAACAATTTGCAAGATTATCAAGTAATTGTTGCTCTACAATAGTTGGTTATCATGAAATTGAAATCACGGAGAACTAAAAATCAGCATTTGTCACATCTGACAAATTCTCTTTGAGCTCGTACAAACAAATGATGTTGGTTGAAGTGTTCATCTATCTGGATGACATGATAATACTCAGTAAAACTTTGACTGAAGGCACTGAACGTTTAGATCGATTTCGAATTTTAGAAAAATTTGAGCTCACCACTTAAATGTAACTTCATGGCAGAACAAATCGTATGTTTTGGGCAATAATGTCTCAATAAATGATACTACACCTGCCAAAGGTAAGATAAATGTCATTTGTAATTTCAAGCGCTTAACTTTGTTTTTAAGAAAATACGTGAAAAATTATTCAGTTAAACGGAGGAAACACAATATCCATCAATTTGAACACTAATTGATATTCTTCACACCGATAGCAATAGCCTGTGACTTGCTAGCTTATTGTTGCAAGGTAGTTGCAGATAAACGAAGTGAAGTGGGAGGAGGAATTTCATTTCGATGTCTTAGATCCATTCTAATTTCGCTTAATACATATTGATGATTTTGTTCAAATGAAATAAACTTTAATTACAACCCAGTTGTAACTGCAAAACAAGACAAGACAAGTTTGGAGAAAATACATGGCTTTACTCCATTAAAGGTACGCCTATTACTACGTTAGTCATGGTTAGTTCCAGTACTTTTATACGAATGAGATATCTTTGCCTTTTATGATTCAGTCGGCCTAAGAAAGCTAAATATGGCTTATAATGCAGTCTATGGACTACCGAAGTATGACCGTTTATCCAACTATGCAATTAAATTTTATTTTTATTGCTTAAAATTAGAGTACTTTTAAATTTACGCAAAAACATGTATATCCGGGAACCAATGTATTTCTTTAAAAAATTTCTTTTCTTTGGTACAAAGTCTAAATGATATCAGCCAGTCCAGACACTGAACTTTAGTATCTGAATGGAAATTTTTCATCTCTGCTATTCGCCTTTAGAAGTCATTACGTACGGGTGCACAACAACTAAACAACCAAATAATTTTTGAAAAAGCATACTCCAAATTGTGTAGTAAGTATATATCAAGTATGTCTTTCTGTCCAGGAATACCAAATTCTAGTTTGCACATATTTGATGTTGAACAATATTCAAAAGCATTTACAAATTTTACTTGAAAACCAACTGACAAGGCCCCTTCTTGGCGACAAAGATTAAAAATTCGAATTTTACACTTCAAATTCTATTGCAGAAATTACTACAACTATATATTCTGTTGAATTAAGTTTAAATAGTGGTTTTGACCCCGGTCTTCGTCGGCTTCCTCTCAGCAGATTTCTGGCAAAAATTCTGAGAGTAAATAAAATTGCCATGAAAAGTTTCTCAAAAAACTGTCGTTCGGAGTCGACTTTAAACTGTAGGTTCCACCACTCATATATAAAATTAACACACACAACCTAAGTGGTGTGAGAAGCTAGGCGTAATCCTGACTGAAGGGTTCTAATGGCCAATTATGTACGTAGTCGTTTTTGACCTCTAAGAGTTTAAAGCGAAACTCGTTGAGTTATGCTCCGACGACTATTCTGTTACCCACGTAATGTATTTTCACTGTTACTATACCTCAAATACGAAAGGTGTTAATTTTAGTTATATCGCTAAACGTGAAATTAAAACGAATACTTCCGCTATTAGGAATAATAATATAGTGTCAATTTGTAGTATTCAAACCCTTAAACAAGAAAAATACTTAACGGTCTATAATAAAATTGTAATTACTCCTGGTTTTTTCAGTGTATATTATTTTAGATGTAAAACAATTGGCAATTTCTTTTAATTTTAAGTTGGTAACACACTGTAAACATAAATTTGTTTTTCTAAAAGTGCAAAAGAGTCTGTAAAAAATTGTTTTATATTATTTTGATCAAAAAATTTAATTATGAATTTTACAAATGAAACGTTGTTAGAAAATCTGTGTAGAACATGTATGGTGGATGGCAATGAAAACAAAATTGTTTCCATTTTTGATGGAGCTGACCGCTTAGGAAACAAAAGTATAACAATTATGGAATTACTTTTGTTAACTACTCCAAAATTAAGAATTGAAACGAATGATATGTTGCCCAAAGTATTATGCGAAAACTGCCTTGAAAAACTAATGAATGTTCATGAATTCCAGAAAATGTGCATAAGGGTAGAAGAGAAACTCCGACAAATGTTTGATGAGCGAATAGCATTGAAGTCGCAGATAACCGCAGATCCTTTAAATGACAATACTGCTGTGAATCAGGCTATAAATGATTTAACCAATATATTGAAAGTAGAAATGGATGAACCAATAGCGGACAATGAAGTGTCGCTAGTTGATAACAATGAGGAGAAAGATGTAAAATTTGAAATTGAGAATAATCAATGGGAGAGCGGAAGTAGTGACCAATTTGAAGATGATATTAGCACCGATAAAGACAGCGATTGGGAATTTAGCACCAATTACATTTCGAAAACGTAAGTTTTTGATTTATTTGCTACTGTTATGAATATGTAATAAGTACTTTTCCAATGATAGTAGAAAAATATCTAAAACTGCGGATAAAAAAGTAAGGGAATTATCTTGCAATAGTCCCAACAGTGCTGAACAGAATTCTGAAGAAATATGTGATAAGGCTTTGAAGGAAAGTAAAGAGAGAAGGAAAAAGAAGCATCTCCCCGACTCTAATGACGATGACGAGTGTAAAAACTTTGTATGCGACGAGTGTGGAAGCTGCTTAAAAACACAAAGGATTTTAAAAAGACATAAAAAGATACATATGAAACCTTCTGGAGATCAAAAACTTAATTCAACTAAAACCAAATATGAGTGTGAATTTTGTAAAAAAGGTATCAGTATCGGTCAAATATATATGAACTACATGAAACTGAAGTTTACTAGATATTTGGTTTACATAGTTTTTCAGCAATCAAGTTCATTGAAGGATCATTTAAGAATACATACAGGCGAACAACCTTATCTTTGTTCAGAATGTGGAAAAGCATTTAAAAGCCTAAGCAATATGAAACAGCATTTTTTACGTCACGGTACAGATAGACCCTACGCATGTCCAGACTGTCCGAAACGTTTCCCCTGTTTAAGTGATTTGGCGTCACACAAAGTTGTACATAACAAGAAAAAGTCTCATGTATGTGATATTTGCAGTGCAGGCTTTGCTAAACCATACCTTTTAAAAAAGCACAAAATGTATCATACGGGTGAAAAAAATCATAAATGTGATTACTGTGAAATGAGGTAAATATTTGTTATCAGGATATTATATAACAATAATATACAGTTTTTGTACACATTAGGTTCGTTTTAGCCGACCAATGCCGTAGGCATATGCGTACACATACTGGGGAAAAGCCTTATAAATGTAAATATTGCGAAAGAGCTTTCGCCCAAAGCAACGACTTAATTAAACATTTGCGTGGACATCTCGGCGATAACGTATACAAATGTGATTTATGTCCGCAAGGATTTCGTTTACAGGGTGACTTGAGAGCCCATTTTTATACTCATAAGAATGACGATGAAGAAACTAGAGCACGAAATTTACAAGCTCTAAAAGATGAAGAGCAAAGAATTCAAATGAAATTTGGTCTTGTGAAGTGCCAATAAAACAACGAGTTGGGGTGCCACACTTGACAAATAAAATCTTTATGTGGACATTTATAAAGTAATAAAACCATCGGTTACTTAAAGTAAATAGGTGTGAACACATATTTTAATGAATAGTTTTAAAACTAAATTATTAATTTCTACATTGCGTTATACTAAGTGTTCGCCTTAATATATACAACTTAAAACTTTGAAGCAAACATATAAAGCATATATGTTATTAAGCGATAACAGTTTATTGGGATCTAAAATACAATATTAAACAGAAATTGATGGAGAAGTATTTTTCAGTGAAATAAACCGTTTTAAAGCTACAGGTATTAAAAGTAACCATCGTAACATAAAAATTAATTGCGTTTTTTTTTTAATTATTTTGTGTTCTTCTACTTTGCAAAATTAATTATGAAGTTTTTTTTAGCTAAGCAGGTGAACGGCCTCTGCTCGCTCCTCTTTCTGAATATGTGACATTACTATGTACAATGTTTAACTGGAGCTCTTCAATGTTCTTAATTTTTAAATTTTGAAAATTACAATAAACAGTTTTCGAACCTGAATTGCTCCGGTTTATAGACAAACGCTCTTACCACTACATCTACATGTATAGAAGTACATATGAACTAATGCCTCAAAATAGTATATTCAACTTTTTTCGTGACATCAGAACAATATTTTCCGCTTGCAATCCTAACGTATTATAAATCTTTTGAGAAAAATGTACATGTTTCAAAATAACAATGTAACTAGAAGACATTCCGTTCATAATGCGCAATATAATCTCGTAACATTTCGAACTCGTAGATGTCAGGAAAACCATAGATACTATTAAACTAAAGGTGATATGAGAAGAAAAAGAGTATGTAGGGAATTATCAGTTAATCATTTCACACAAACGATTGTGTAAAAAAAGGAGGTCCCCTATCCCCTCAGGTATTCATCATATTGTTGGATGACAAGTAGAAGACATTTCGTCCAAAAGACCTGGCAATGTTTACGATATCTAAACATTTTCAATGGGTATTTGAACTAGAAATCTCGAGAACGAAAAAAAGCTGCAAAAACCAAAGTTTACAATAGGTTTAGAATGAGCTAAAAAATATTCCAATCATAAATAAAATTGTATGTAATGCTACATTGTATAAGGAATTTATTAACAATGTAAGGGGAAAGCTCATTCAATGTAAGCAAACAATTTTTTTGTTGGTAAAAGTTTAAATTTGAAATATTTCATTATCCATTGAAAATATTTTATCCTGACATACGATTGTCGTCCAAACAAATCCAATCAGGTACACGCTCTGACTTTATATATGCCTCCTTTGTAAGAGATCGGGTATTAACCAAATCGGTACCACCGCAAAGTGAACCACCCATCCAGTTCACTATATTAGCACGCCCAATAGATTTATGGAATTTAAATGTAATTTCTCCATGAAACTTTTCGATATACTCCTTATCCGTTATCAATAAATGTTGCAGTTCTTCTTTCAGGCGGGGCAATAGGCCCATTATTATTGAACTTCCGCCTACTAAAAATATATTTTCTGTTAGCACGCGTCGAATATCAATCGAGCAACAAAGAATTGCCTTAATAATTATGTGTGGCAGACTGTCACGATCATTATTTTGCTCAAAAAGTATTTCAAAAGCAGTTTCCCTTACTCTTCCAGGTATAGTTATTATTTCATTATCGGCTATGGGATAATCAACACTTGGAGGTGGTGTTGGAGGTGTGTTGTTAACATAATCTTGAGCCCTCTTTAGTTTTGTAACAAAACATGTACGAACTTTAATATCCTCTAATACTGATTCCGTAAGTAGTTCCTCATTTACACCTTCTGCAAGTAACTGTCTTTTAATTTCATCATGTACAGCACGTCCGCCGTACTTTTGATCTTGAAATGCTTGCATTATTTGAACGCCACTAAAAACTGGCATTACAGTGGTCTCAGTAAAACCCATATCTATTACCACTCCATGTGGAATCGCCAATGTCGACAGCGCAATCAGATGGGATGGAACATATAGAATGGATGAAACTTCAAAATGACGGAACAATGCTTTTGCCAATGTTTCACGCACTATAGTCGGGCCAAAAACGTTTTCTACTATTACTACTTTTCGTTCCTTGGGACTTACAAGCAAATACCTGAAATGCAAATATGTATATATGTATTAAACATCCGCAAAAGGAATATGTTACTCCTCAATTTTACTTAAAAAATATGGTTTGTAGAAATTCAATCATTTGGTCGTAGAAGTCTTGTTTCTCGCCATAGTCAAAAATGTTTATGGTTTTTCCGTTAATTGAAAAAATTACTTCAGATGGTATTATTTTACGTGGATATGCCTCTGATGCAAAGCCTAGCCTACATAAAGAACAAAAATTATTAACTATACATATGACGTCACTCTGAACGTAATTAATCATACTTTGTATAGGCAGTACCAATGTCTAATACTACGGGAGGTTTTTCTTGCATTACCGTCTCGTACAATGGCATTGCGACAGTTAATTAGTAACTTTTTTTCGTTATAATTTTAATTTAATGAAAATAATAATAAACACTAAATGTAAACAATGCCAGAAATTTGCGTTTGCAATTTACTAAAGTTATAAACTTTACAAAAAACAAATCATTTGTTTACAGGGTGAATCAAGTATAAATATTCTATTTTCTTATTCAAAATTGATCTAATTGATTCTGTTTTAAAAGCAAATTATTATTAATAAATAAATAACAATTAATAAATATATAAAAATAAATAAAAAGCAATTATTTATTTATATTACACTATATTAATTATAAGTTAGTCGTTTCCTTCCTTGAGTTGAATCGTATTATGGCAACCACCATTTGCAATTCACGATGTTTAAGTCCCTGTCGAGTGTATTTTACAACAGCCGATTCGCTTAATCCACACTGCTGAGTCAAAGTACTCCTTCTGAAGCAGTATTCCCTTATAAGGTTCTCATTCTTTGATCTTGCTTTTAATATCTTAAAGTGCATATTCACTTCATCTGATACAATATAAATTCATATTCCAATGCGCTCACTAGTTCACGTCAAGTTACAAAAAGATTCGCCAATGCATCCAACTGTGGCTAATGATTAAACGATATCATTAGATTATCAATATTTGTACTCGATACAGTATAGGTCGCAATGTATCTATGCTTGTACTCGATAGGGTATCGGTTGCAAAGTATTGATAGCTATCGCATAAAAAGTTTCAATATATAATTGTTTCGGTCAGATTTTCAATATTGTTTGTGGCGATTACTCTGTGGTTTATGACCTGCACTGACCAACAGGAGCAACTCCATACGACTTAAAGTTTTTGTTTTCCAAATTTTTCGAACCTTTTTGAATTTTTAAAAGCACGTTTACACATAATGTTAATATAATTTAATGAACTATTAAAAGGATTAAGAACACATTTAAGCAACACAATTTTACATGTTCCGTAAAATATAAAAGTAAGTTAAGAAAGTACATCGAACATGCATCACATCAGTGAAGAAAAGAAAATTGAGCGAAAAAGTTGCTGAAAATTGGTGTTATGAAATATTGCGACAATTCGGTCGAAATTACTCTGTTTACCATACAGAGGCATAAGATGAACTTCATAATATAATAGAGAATAATTTGCGAGACGAACATGCAGATTTCCGACCGCACAGGACCTACGTGTCAATACTTTACGCATTATAATGCGCAATATAATCTCTAACATTTCGAACACGTAGATATCAGGAAAACCATAGATACTGTTAAACTAAAGGTCGTATGAGAAGAAAAAGGGTATGTGGGAATAATCAGTTAATCATTTCACACAAACGATGGTGTAAAACAAGGATGTCGCGAATTGGTAAAGAACAGAACTTGTTCTACTACAGGCCTACTTTCGGCTTCAGATAATCATCTATGATACAGACATTGATTTGGTATCACGTCACTGAACTCTGTTTTGGAACCTCTTCTATGGAATGTCATGTAGGATGATACACTAAATGTTCAGCTATTTGGTAGTAGTGACGATGCTGTTATGACAATCTATTTGAATAATTAAGAGTATCTCAGTTATTAGTTAATTAATTACCTTGGTAGTAGATATTCTCAACAAGGTAAATAGAATGTGTAAAGCACTAGATTGAATTGCACTTAACATTAGAGGTCCAAAAATGTTAAGAAGACAAATGTTAGCAGTAGTCATCCGGAACATAGTATTGTACTTTGCATCCATTTAAGTAGTTTGTTTAAAATACAATTCTTATTGAGATGAAATAGAGTTAATATACGACCGCCTTAAGAGTTTGATTTCCGTTGACATTTTAACCAAGAAATGTATGAAGATTGAAATGTAGCAGCTATAAAGTGTAAAATGCCCAAAGTTCCATGTGAAAACCATTTCTGCTAGTATTTTTCTGTTGCAACAAAGATCCTTGTACTATTTATATAAGTAACTGCATGGGAAGAGTCAAGTGTCCAGTTTGAAGAGTCTTCAGTTTTGCATGGCTCAACGGCTTATCCAAATCTATGGCGCTTTGCTTCAGTAGGCCTCGAGCTGTGTCACTTAGATTTAACTGTAGAAAACTCATAAATTGTTTCAAAGTACATAAATATATTTTAAAATGGAGATGAAAGTAGGTTTAGAATGAGAAGTTATGAAGTAGTGGATTTGGATAAATATTTTTCAATCACAGTTTTGATTGATGGCACATAAAAATCTATACGTGTTTTCGAGTTTCTAATGTATCATGTTGCTGCTGAAGATTTTATTTTGGCGCCTTTGAATTGTTTCCGTTTCAAGGTGATCTTGTTCTCCTGCATGCCTTGTAGGAGGAAATTGTATAATAGAAGTTTACGGTTCTGCCTCAGAGGTGAGATTTTACCAAGTTTCCAAGCCAGGCGCCTATCAAAGTGTATGCCAAGATACTTTATGTGCGAACCAATGAATGTGTCTACTTATTGACATATCCGAAATATACAAAACGGAACCAAAATCCAACCTTGCGACACACCGACTGTATTCGGCTGAATTCACCTTCCTTGATAACAAATCTTCGGTCGATTATGTAACTATCCGACATGTTCACTATACTTATAGACAACTTAGGAGCCTTCTTGGTACTGAGTCCAGCAATACTTTTCTGGATCTCTCGAAACTCAAAATATATGAATAGTGGGTACACAGTAACAAGAGGGGACAAATCATTTGCACTGGTTCTGAAGTGATCAAGAAATAAGCTATCTTTGTCAGAATTATTTCTCGCTCAGTGAAGTTTTGTAAAGGTGACTTAAATAAAACAGGTCTTTTAAGATTTCGACTTGTGAAAAAAACAAAGAATTTGTGTCTGGCGTAGCATTAAGATTTTCCAAATGTGGGAGTCAATTATTTCCCTGATTCACGTATTCTGATTTTATTTTAGGGGAATCTTTTTTGTTGCCACTATCACCACATACGAGACATCTCAGACTATTATTGATATCTTCGTTTATCTTGGGTCCAAATTCAAGACAACAAATGTTGAAGTCCATACTCCTCCGCTAGCGTCATTTGATTTATTCACTCCCGTCGGACGCGGCAGATAGGGAGAGCATTAGTAGTAGTAGGTGTATCAATTTACTAGTCGTTAACGGCTCCTCTTCAACGCCAGAGCACTTGTTAGATGTTAACTAATACGTTCATCGAAGTCCAATCGCCTGGACCTTAAATTTGGGTTGTGCGCAGTGATGGGAACCCACCACGTCAAAAAAAAATCCAATGAAAACCGGAACACAAACCTATAAAAATATACCTTCTAAAGTTGGCGACCACGAGAAACGTTCATAGGACTACGATTCAAGATAGGGTACATGGAACGTCCGGACCCTTCACAGGGTAGACATTTCAGTTGGTGGATCATCTCATGAAATGTAGGACTGACATCGCTGCCATGCAGGAAATGTGATAGATAAGCCAAGGATGCAAATACTTGTATCGCTGTGCGCTATAGCTGCCGTGCGGGAAAGCACAAATTTGGATGCGGATTTGTAGTTAATAAGAGACTTCCTGTGAACAAAAGAATAACCACACTCCGCATCAGTACAACATTTTATAACATCAGCCTTATTTGTTCTCACGATTTTAATAGGATGATTGGGCGGGAAAGTATCTTTGGCCCCACTGTCGGTCAATGCAGCCTCTATACGACAAATATCGACTTGGACCACTACCATGTCACAGGTCTGTGCTATCTAGGATATTACGAAAGCTGGACATCTGTGCAATCAGAAAGGACAGCCGTGGCGTTCTCCGCTCAACACTCGGATAAGCTCCGTCGTTCCACATTTAATCTCAGCGACA
Source organism: Sarcophaga bullata (assembly GCA_005959815.1). Lineage (NCBI taxonomy): Eukaryota > Metazoa > Arthropoda > Insecta > Diptera > Sarcophagidae > Sarcophaga > Sarcophaga bullata. Next base: position 243,607 of record QOCX01000119.1, read on the forward strand.
ATGGTGAACTATGGACGATAGATGACAGACAACACAAAGCTGCCAAGTTTAGAATACACACATTTATATGAAGACGATTATATTGAAGGCAGGGAAGAAAAATCCAAGACAACAACCTAGCAGTTTCTAAGTTGGACTTAGAATATTTTCTATTTTTGTGAGCAGCTAAAAGCAAATTAGTGATGCCAGTACAATATAAAATAATAATTAAATAATAGCCTAAAATACTTATGTTATTCAAGAGATACGAATAATCAAAAAATAAAAAACAATCCATGCATTTCTAAAATGTAAAATTGAATTATAAAGGGTTGATTAAACATATTTTGTATGCGGATTAGTTTGGTAACCCCTATGAACACATACATGCATACATAATGAATATACAATCAAGCATAAGTATTTGTTATTTTGCCTGGTAATGTGCCAAAATAAATATGAATTTATCGTACACAGGTTCCTCATTGTACGGATAATCAAAAGAAACGGATAGAATTTTTGAGGCAAATTGTAAAAAATTGGTATATTTAATATCCTTGGAAAGTAAACATTATTCAGAAACACTTTATGTGCAACAAACAGACTACAGCGTTTCTAATTATCAAAAAGGACTAAAATTTTAATTTTACGGACGACATTGTCAGAGTACCAGTGGCTTAGACAGTGGAGAATATAGAAGTAACGACAGACTTGGGCTTGGTCATTACAACCCTTCAGTCAGGATTACGTCGTAGTTCCATTATGTTGTGTGTGTTAATTTAAAGTCGACCCCGAACGACTCATGTTTGTGAAACTTTTCATGCCAATTTTATTTACTCTCAGATCGCCGCATATTACGACGTCTGTTTTTTATGTAAACAATAATAAACTTGTAAAAGGAATAATTTTTGGGAATGCGGCGATTAATTTAATAATTTTTGTAATTTTAGAAATAATACATTGTCCATTATTAACGCTACACGAACTGTTTTTGTGTATATAAATATGTGTCAATATGCAGCCGACATACGGCAGAAAAAACAGTTGACAGAATTTTCTGTCAAGCTGCCAAACTGCTGTCTGTCGTCTATGTGTTTATACCTTGAGGATTTTCACGAGGCAAACGCAGCGGAAAACGACCCATACAAGAAAACGTTGCAGTCTAGATTATTGTCGAGAAATACAGAGAGGGAGAAGGAATTAGAGATGCCTTTTCAGACTCAAGAATAGGGAACACGAAAGGCGAGCTTGAGGAAGTCGAGATGTACATATGTGGAAATTATGCAAGAAAATTCTATCAAAGGGTAAGCCTCTACCGAAGGTTTTAAGCCCGGAGCATCTTTATGCAAAGACGAGAATGGAAACCTGGTAACAGATTCTAAGGATGTAGAGGAAATATTTCTCTATTCTGCTATGAGGCGATGAAGACACCAATACCGCCTTTAGAGATGATATCACGAGCTCGATCGATGATAACGGCGTGGTAGGGCGCATGCATCAGCTTATTTGAAAAATATGTCCAGAGGAAAGTATGTCCTCTATCCTTTCCTGAAAAAGAGAGACCCTACGTTATGAGCCAACTAAAGAGGTATAAGCCTGCTCCCTATTGCATATAAGATTCTTACGCGCTTATTATGTGAACGACTGAAACCACTCGTCAAAATACTGATTGGACCTTATCAGCGTGGCTTCAGACTTGGTAAGTCCACCATCGACCAGCTCTTCATACTACGTCAAATCCTGGAGAAGCAAGTTGACGCCCACCGTCTTATTGTCGACTATAAGGCAGCCTTCGATAGCCTCATAAGAAATCATATCATTTATGTCTGAGCTCGGTATACCTGCGAAGCTGATAAAGCTATGCAGAATGACGTTTAGCAATCCCTGCAGGCCCGTCAAGGTAGGAATAGACCTCTCCAAACATTTTGGTAAGTTGCGAGGAATCAGGCAATGCAATCCCTTATCATACAACCTCTTCGTGAGTGCATCGCAATGGCACTATTGTTCAAAAAATGCGTCCAATTGCTTGCGTACACCGCCGACATTGACGTTATAGGTCGTACCATATTGAAAGTGTGTCTCTTAAGATGTGTCCGACAGTATATGAGTCCAAACCAAATTATATATTGCCGATAAGTAGGGATATGCGGCGAATTGTATCCCAGATTACGGCCGATATCTATACTTTCGTCATAGTCCATGAATTTCTTCGTCCTGCCTCCGAGATCAAGTGTTGGAGCACTCTTGCCAACGGATGCTACTATGGCCTCAATAGCTAATTGAGTAGAGGCCGAAATCCGTTAATAAGGTTGCTAATAGTAAGTAAGTAGTCTGTTTTTTTTACAATGGCGTTTACCACAATAATTGAATTTTCTTCCGACATTTTTGTTTTCACCCGCCCAAAATTAAAAGTGTGAATTATATTTGCAAAGTTTGTTTTATTTATCAGTTATTTATTTTGCTGATTCTGCCTTTATTATAATTAGATATCGCTGCATTTGCAAAATTGTTCCGTTTGTTGCGCTGCGCTGATTGTGTTTCTCCAAGGTTTTCAGTAAAAACGGGAAAGGACGGTCTGTAGTCCTTCGGTGTTATGTGGCTTGATTTTTCCGTCCTGGGAATGAAAAGTAGTTGTTTACGCAAGCCCGTGGTTCAAACCCTAACTCAGATATATTAAACAAAAGAAAATATGAAAAATATCATTATCCGCCGACATCCTGGCAGTATTTAGTTCAGCTCCAAGAAAAACTTTCCGGGAGCCTTACTGTACTTTTAATTTGCTAATCAGTAATTAGCCTCAGGTTATTGCTAACAAAACTTTTGTTTACCTCAAACAAATTTGGTTTGAGAAGAATTTTCGCCTCTGTTTATTTTCTCTTTCGTTGAGTACCCACTCTCTGCACTCCGTATGGCCACAAAATTAGAGTGGAAGCTCTCTTCCTATCAAGCTCATCATTGTTGCCGCAAATTCTCTGGGACTTAGCAGAGGGTAACACTGATTCAGCTTTCCAAGATAGTCCCAATCTATATTTGATTTAACTTCATAAGAGCTGAGTGCGCTATCTGACCATCAGACAGTATTCTCTGTCCTGTCCTAAGTATTTCTTTCCGTCTTTAGCATAGACATTCGAATGAAAAGTACTCGCGACTTTACCCATGGGTTTGCTTCTCGCCCAAGAGCTGTTCTTGACCCATCTGCATACCACATCGTTGTCCTTTTAAAATAGTATGCAACTTCCAAATAATTCTATTTATCTTGTTGCGAAGCATTTACCAAAACAATAGAGTCTCTTATTTCTGTTCAGGGAATAGTTAAGGAGGGAACTTGATTACATACACTGGATTTCCCTGCAAGTATCATACTTATTATTAGGTAATGCCTGTCCTTTTCTGATATATTCTATTAATGGTCATCTCAGTTACTGCATTTTTCTAGGATGTGTTGCATTTGTCGGTTTCGTAGAAATGTCTACCCTCAACGTATACCGCGAGAAGCGTGCAATAAGATTTCTTGTGACTATACTTTTTACAATTAGAGCATTAAACAAGTCCTTGTCGTATAGGAAGTTCTTAAATAATAAATAACTCCTGAAGGCGTTTCGTTATTTTTTAATTTGTAAACAACATTTAAAATACGACTAACATAATTTAAAATACGACTCCGAGGAATCCAATAATAGTAAGTGACAAATTCGGAAAACTGAAATAGTGATTGTTACAAAAAATGAAATATAAATAAAAATAAACGGAAAAGATGTATGTTTTCACAATTAATTTATTTTTGTGTATGTTGTCTTTAGACAAATGGAATATATTTGAATATATCGGCTTTAATTGGCCGTACACTTCCTTTCAAAACTTAATAATAATTTTGTCGACTATTAATTTAGAAACTCGAAACGAATTACCAACACTCCAGAGGACTCTATAACATACAGTGTTTTAAAAAGGTATGCCACATTTAATGTTTTTCCTTCTTAAATTTTGTAAAGGTTGTCAAAAATCATGAGTTTCCTGGAACAGCCGAAAGTTGTTTTTAAAATTCGTCTCCGTTTTCTTGGCAATCAATTTCTTAAAGTTGGGAAGAACGGCCCTGCAGGAATATGTAAAATCATTTTTTGTGTAAACACAAATTGAAGCAGAATTCATCAAACTAAAATATTATTGAATATTTGTATTGCCATATTATTGTTATATACCAAGGCGAATTCATTCTAAGAGGTGACCGTAATAGTACAACAAGTACAACAATACAAAAACAACAGGTTTATGTTCCGAAAAAATTATAAATATATAACAAATTAATTAAATTTAATTTTATTTCACTGGTAGGTAAAATATAATACTAAAAGTTAAATAAGTGTTAAATAATATAAAAAGGAACTAACTTCACGAAAATTAAGTTAATGAAAGTAAACGCAAACAAAGAGACATATGTATATACGGGACTTAAAAACAAATCTGATAAAAAATTTATTTACCGATCTGAAAGAAATTATGTCCTCAGCGATGTCAAGAAGATCCTTAATAACGAAGTAATTGTTGGTGTGGTATAATTTTTATGGTCTAAATACTTAACTTACCTGAAGTTGCACTAAGCTCTTTCGACAACTTGTAATTAATAGGACCCATGTCACACACCATTGCAACAACCGGAAAACCTGCAGTATTGAGCTTTGAAATTAGAGCGTCTACTATTTCTTTTGACATTTTGCAGTCAAAATCATAGTATACAGGCTGCTTCCACGAATTTTTAAACCTAGAGCCATAACCACCTGGACATAATTGGCTGGCTTTCTGACAACGTCAGCTGGTGAGTCATACTTATAGGTTTCCTCCACCTTCATTTCATCAAAAGCCAATATACAAATTTTATCATTCAGCGGCATATCAGTAGTATGCCGCATGAATTCTATCGAAGTGGATAGAATCCTTTCTTGCACATTGACACCAGCGTTGCAACGTCTTAAAATGACCCTTTTTGGTACAAATGTTTGTGTGCTCTTGGCCCAGATGCATGTAAGCACATGGAATAGTAAATGTCGCTCCACTCCCAATGCACATTGCTTGTACCCATTACTTTCCTTATCTGGCCTTCCGTAAACATTTTCTTCATTGAATATACGGCAAAGTTGGCTTGGACAAGTTGACATCTCAAATCTTTATTTTCCAGTTCCAACTTTTTAATTTTGTCCCGATAATATTTGACATCTTCATAATAAAATTGTGAACTTAGCAATAAATACAATAATTAGAAAATGTGGCAAAAATAACAATAACAATAGAAAGTTCATGATATTAATAAATATGGTACCTACTCGGTTTGAGTCTGTTGTTCTTGGAAAATGCTAACATGGATGTTTTCCATTTCCATAGGAAGCCTGTTTGTAAAATTTATATTTGTTAATCTATTTAGATATATAAAATTTCATATAAACTTTGCAACTTCTTGATATTGCTGGAAAGACTGATCGAGGGGGGTCCTAGCTACACTATATATTACTGACTCATACGCATCATGTAATCTGTGTTATAAATAATTAGATATTATAAGTGAAAATTATTTATACATACTATAGAACGCCGACCAGCAGTAATAATCTGCGACTTGGAAAAATGGTCAATACACGGTGGGAGTTCTTTGTAAGAGTCATTTTGCATATGGCACTCCATTTTTGCCTGTTTTTTTTTCGCATTTTGGTACACAAAAAAAAGGCCATTTCCTTTGCTTATTATTTTCTTGCAAACTGCAAAATTTCTTATTCTGCACTTCAAAAATAGCCCTAAAAACACTTTTAAACTTTATATATTTATATATAATTATAATTTATTTTAATCAATTATTAAAAATATTGTAAATATAAAACTTATATGGGCAGTTAGAAAATTCGTAAATACACATACTTTTGACACCTAAAACATATAATAAAAAATACGAAATTGATTACCGAAGCAAAATACACAAAAAACAAAAATTTTTTGACAACGACGATACCCCATAGCTGACCTATTAAGGCTACCTTCTATGGAATCGCCGTGTTGTATACGATACATTTTGAAATCAAATTTTATAGAATTTTCCATTTTAAACATAATTTTCACATTTTTTGTTTATTTTGGTTCAACATATATTTTTTTTTTTTTTGATTTTTTGTGTGTTTACAATATAAATGTCAAACTAACTCCGAAAACAAAAACCATTAAAGCATAATGGAAATTTCTCGGGTATACCATCAGTTCAGCTTCGACATTTGGTGAAAACTATAAAAGAGTGTTTCATAAACTGACCTCCATCCGAAAATAGCGTATAATCTCTTCAAATCTTTTGTTAGATCTAAAATTGAGTATGCTCGCTCTGCTATGGTTTCACTTAGTCAAAACTATCAATTTAAAATTACGAATTTTTATAACGCTCTTCTCAGAAGATGTCTTGGGCTTGTGCGAATCACCCCCACTCATTGCGTCTATGCGTTGACGGTAAACTACCTACATAATTCAATGGTTTTCTGCTTGCTATCATGGAAATAATTAATAAAAAAATCACGACACTAGGGCCTACCATTCTGTAACAGATTCTTCTCCGACCATACCAGCTATAGCAGTGTTTTTGTCAATTTTGCCAGAATTTTTCATGATATTAACATCAGAGGCCGTTACCCAAGTAGAGTGTATTTCTAAGTGGACTCCAGTGAAGTATAAAGAATATTAGCAATGAAGTATTAACAACACTGCATACGGAGGATATCCAAAGACATAAATTTAGGTCAGTTATTGATAACACTACAGGATTCGATGTCCTTGTTTCTGATTATATTCTAATATCACATTAAGTGGAAAACTTTTTTAATGAATTTTATGTAACCAACTTAACAATTGTTTACATCACTTATCACAACTTTGGTAAATGTGTCATATATTCTGATAGCTTGGCAGCGTATCACGTTTTAAATAATAAAAATTTGAATAACTTTCTCACCCATCGAATCAAAGAGAAAATCAACACTGCCAATATTGAGGATGTGCATATAGTCTGACTCCTATCAATGTCGACATTGGCCGCACTGAGATAGTTAACAGTTAACACCATATGAAGGCATTAATATCATAAAGAACACCTTGTTTGGCGAATTGAAAAACAAATTAACAACAATGACGCGATCGAAATACAGAAAATACAGAAATACAAATTTTGATTTTCCCCATTTTTTCAGGTTTGTTTGGTTTCAGAAAACATCCAACTTTGAACTGAACGATATAAATGTGAGGAACAGAGTGCTCAGTGGTCGTACCCTGGATACGGACGTTTTAAATAGAATTTATGTTATCGGTGCGTTCAATATCAAGTGATTGAGTTCCCTGAGCATATGATTTTCAACTTTAACTTATTTAAAAGATTTATCTATTAAAACTCACTACTTGCGTTTAAAAATTTTGACAACTACAGATCTTTTGCCGGCTTTATAAAGGAAGCTAGGCTTAAGATCTGACGCTCAGTAATCATAATGTTATTATTTCAATATTATGTAAATTTTTCTAAGAATACAGGAAAAAAAGGGATTAAATTGAAAGCAAAATTATAAAGATAAAAAGTTATATGAAAACAAAAAATGAAAAAAAAAGAAAATACAAGCAGGATTATTTAACATAAGTGTTGTAAGTTAAAAGCTACTTGAAAGATGTTCAAAAAATTAAAAATTGAATAGAACACTAGAAAATGAGATGACAATTTAATAGTATTTTAAGAAGCATTATTGACTTCTAATTTTAAGTTAGTTTATAAGATAGCATCTGATTAGTTTAATTTTTTTTCTTTTGTTATATCTGTTTATATATTTATTATAGATATTGACCGTTAGGACGCTCGTTTTACTGACCTACAGTTAAAGTTTATTATTTTTATTATATTTTATGTTTTCCAGATTGATCCAATTACTCTTGTTTTCCCTGTGTTTCGGCACACAATTTAACACACCCGGCTGAGCTGAGATATGTCTGCTATCTATCGCCTTTAAATTTAAATGCATATAAGTTGAAGAACATTCAATAAAATGATTAAATTATTTAAAATAATTGTAATCTAAATTATAAAAACCATTTTGTAATTATACATTGTACACTCTTAAAGGAAGATTTTATCTTTACTGTTCATATTTACAACAATTAAGATTTGCTTTTTGAAAAACAAATATATATTTTACTTTATTTAGGAAAAGAGTTGCCATACTGAGTATCTGCATAAGAGTAACATGGGAATACTAGTTGCTGCAAAATAACAGTAGAAAATTGGCCATATTTTTACAGAAATTGTGATGGGAATAGTATGTTTTGCTGAACGTGATTCAATGTGGCAACAGTTCAAACACGTCTCTCGTATACATCGCATGTTAGTAAACACGGCAGAGAACTGTAAGAAAACCAACAACAATGATACAAAATTAAGTACAAATTTCCAAGAATTTTGAAAATTTAAGTGCTTCATTAAATAGTAAAATTTCATTAAAAATATATTTTAAATGATCTTAAAGAAAAACTGTTAGCAGAAAATCGTATATTTAGTGAGCAAATTCATAAATTTCAACAAATTTTAAAGGAAAATTGTGAAAATACCTGACAGTAAAAATTTAAATTCCAAGAAAAACAACACACTAAAATTAAACGGATTTCCTGGAAAAACAAATTCAAACTACCACTGCATATAGAGAAATGAAGAGAAAAGCAATTTCATAGGGTCTGCGTAAAGGACTTTTTAAAGGGCCAAGGAGTTTATAAAAAAATACAATATTTTGCGCAAATATATTAACAGAACCTAATCAAATAATAACATTACGCATTATAAGAATGGCGAATTATATAGCAGAGCATATAATATTTCTTTTAGTAATTTCAATAAGTCTAATATCATGTAGAAGACATATTGAAGCTGGTGCCAATAAAAACGTATATGATCTTATAGGAGAAACACATCCTGACACTGTGGAAGCTGCAATTGGTACTGATTTTAATATAACATGCAATATGAATTTGAAAAAATTTCCTGGAGAAAATTCCACTTGTTTGCATTTTGTTATTAGTCGAACAAATAAAGAACTGCCTCCGCATAACCACGTTACGATAAATAGCACAACTGTGGTCTATATGGTACAAAATGCCAGTGAAATACAAGCGCAGTATCTTTGTAAGTGCGGTACAAGCGCTATAATGGAGACAAAGGTATACGTGGGCTCTCGGCCTAGACCAATTAAGGATTTTTCATGCCGTAGCTTTGATTTCGATCACATGATATGTAATTTTACCAAACCACCAAACCCAATTTTGACCGTATACAATGTTTCTTATTACAATGATCTTCCCAACTACATTTATGTGCCCCAATGTAATTATGATGATCGTAGTCTAGTGGTTTGTAATATTTCTTTAAAAGATCGTTATCAAGAGATGTATCATTTTATAATTGAGTCTCGCAATGCACTTGTCGAACCAAATGAACAGCCCCTAATACAATATTTTGATATTAACAATTTCGATGTGATGATCCCATCCAAACCCGGCGAAAATATACGTATTGAAAATGTATCTGTGGACAGTATTAAGTTATCATGGCAAATGCCGAATTGGGAAAAGTATCGTCCAAAAGGATTGCAATGGGAGGTTTTACTACATCCGGAAAATTTAACGATAATACATTGCGAGGGACCTGTGAGGGAGCATAATGAAATACGTTTACGTTTGAATAATCTGGCACATGCATATTGGCGTTATAAATTATTGGTTCGAGTTCGCGTCAAAAACCCAAATGCTATTTGGAGTGAACAGTTCATGTACACATTTCGTACAAAGGCCCGTCTACCACAACGTCCACCCTTGGTCCAGCCGGGTAGTTTCTACATTGACTCGACCGAAACGCGTATAACGATTTATTGGGAAGAACTTTTGCCAATCGAATATAATGGAGCCAATTTTACTTATGTTATAACTCCGGTTGACTCTCAAGGCAATTTGGTGTAAGTATATAATACCTTCGTCTAATCAAAGAAAAATTTATCTAAGAAAATTTTTTAAAAGCTTAAGCTAAAGATCTTAACTTTTATATGCTTAAAACAATCCCATATATTTTCTTAATCTAAATGAATAAATAAATTAAATTATAAAGAATAAATTATTTAATCCATCAGTTATCCAAAATAATTAAAGAATTAAAAGTATTATGGGACAAGTGTGAATAAATGTTCCATCTGTATTTTATTTCTAATACATAGCGATCTCTTAGTGCTTTTATATCAGATATTTATACAATGCTTCTTTTCAGAGATTTAAAACCATTACGTCAAGAGAAAAATCTGGCAAAATTTTCATGGCGGAAGGATTCACATTATGAATTTGAAATACGTAGTCGCAATCATATAGGTGAATCTACAGAAGTGAGTCGATTAATAATTTATCCAACGCATCGGAGAAATGCAAAAGATTTTACTCCACAATCCATACATAATGTTTATCACGCAAATAATCGGACATACACATTGACGTGGTCAAAACCAAAAAATTCAACAGGTTTGCTCAGCTTTACTGTATATTGGTGTTATCCTAAGCGCGCTTTACCCAATGAATGTAAAGTAGGTTAATTTAACATTTATGATGATAGAAACAACATTAATTACATTTCTTCTTTTAAGGAATCAATGCATTTCCAACAAATTCCCGCAGAACAACTTAATTTTACAACAAAACCACAAAATGCAGAACATACCCTCAATCTAGCTGTTTCTGCTAATTACAACAAGTTTAATACGGGTCTCCATTGGACTGATTGTACAATGGATGTTACCTATGATTTGGTAAAATTGGATCCTGAATTAATTGTTTTAGCAAATTCAATTAAAGTGCAATGGAGTGTCGGACCCGTTTGTCCTTCAATATTGGATGGCTTTAATATAACATTCTGTGAAGTTGCAAATGATGCAGTGTCTGAGAACGCAACTTGCCTGCAAAATAAATTAAATCATACATTGGCGAGAAAGAATGATAAAAAGTATTATTTAAATGACCTTAAACCATTTACAATGTATAAAGTCAGTATGTACATGTTTTCCCGCACTAAGAAAGGTAAACCCAGTGAGCCACAAGTTGTTCGTACTTTAGAAGGTGCACCCTCACCACCTAGGCAACTACGTGTAGACGGTATAACAAATACCAGTGCAATTATAAAATGGTATGAACCCAGCCATCCTAATGGTAAAATACGAAAATATATTATAATGTTAAATAATGATCAAATTGAAGTTAATTCTTCAACGTTAACGTATAAATTAGAGAATTTGGAGAGTTTTACAGCATACAAAGTATATGTTTTAGCTGAGACAATAAAGAGGTCTGAGACAAGTAATGATGTTCATTTTACAACTGCGATCGGAAGTAAGTAATATTAAAAATAAAGAAGTTATATATTATATGACAGTATAAATAACAAAAATTAACAATCTGTTTGCACCAACATTTTTTTTTCCTTTAATTAAATTTGAAATAAATATATGTTCATTGTAAATATTATTAAGTCATTAATGCAAAACACGTAAATTTATGTTTGGAAATATGTTTTCTAATTGCAGTACCATCCCCACCTGGTATAGCAACTAATAATATTGCTAGTACAATACAGTGGATTAAACCCATTAAACCTCGAGGTCCCATTGAATATTATGAAGTTCTAGTAAAACAAGTACACAAAGCAGATGTAATAAGGCGACGTATAAGCATTGTTACAGGGGCAACTGCATGTACGTTCGTAAAAGTACCATCCTGCATAGGAGCTGATTATAAAACTTCTGTAGAAGTTCGTGCCGTAAACGTTGTTCCATTGACTGATAAACCTAGTTTTTATGGGTACAGTAATCAAAATTTGGATGACTATAGTGGCAATGAAGATTTAGAATGCATTACAAGTTTATCTCATACATCTGAATATTTAGAAAAAACCAAGAAATATTTAAACAGTTCATTATACGATTTTTATAAATCACCCTGGCAAACATCGACAATGTATTCTTGTTCAACTAGTCGCCTGAGTAAAATAACAACGATAGCTTTGGTGGTAGTGGCCATGTCATTAGGAGTAATGGCTGCCTTGTACATGGCGAGAAAAAAATATAATAAAATGGCAAATATTAACTGTACTCTACCAGCGGGTCTTGAAACGTATTTAACGAAAGATACAAGTACTGGATTTCATGGAGATTTTGGAAGTGGTAATGAAACATTTAAAGATAGAGCTGCTGAAGATCAATGGATTAGTGCAGCTCGTATGCAAGAATTTAATTTCCGGAATGAACAACACCATCATTTATTGGCATCACTTGGTAACGATTCGGGTTATTTAGGCGGAGGAGTAGAATCTGGAGTTAATGTTACGAATAGAGATGCTCTGGAAGCTTCTGATGTATCTGAAGAAATTTTGCCGAAGGATGACTATATTCAGGCATACAACAAAAACATAGCAAAAGTATGCTCGAATGCATCCTCGTTATCAGGAGACTCTTTGGTAGAAAGTACAGAAGGGTCCGATTGCCAAAACATTTTATCAAATAGTAATGGATACATTAAGCAGTCAATGCTACAGCCCTGGCAAACATTTAACGATCAATACGATGACAATGCCGACTTACCAATAGTTGCGATGACTACAAGTGGATACATTACCGCACAAAATTTGAATTCCAACCTTTTTAAACCCAACAGTACTTTCGACTTTTCCTTAAACAATAGCGGCTATGTTTTGCAACAAGACTTACAGAATCTTTTCAATAAAACTGTAGATATGCCAACGCCAGAACAAACTCACAAACAAACAAATACTCCGCAAATCAATAGTAGTGGTTACACCACTCTAGATAATTTATCAAAATTAAATATAAACTTATCACAAGCTCCGCATACTGAAAGAAATCAACAACATAATCAATCAGCAAATCCAAATGCTTCACAAACATGTGTAGGCGTCAGTGGAGTTGATAGTGGCGGAGATGTTAAGTCCAGCAGTATTTCAGGATATGTTACACAACACGACTTAAATTTATTTGCTCAACATCAGCAAAATTATTAAATTTGGTTAAACATAATTTATTTATAAATTTACTTATTGACTTTAATTTACATGAAGTTATGACAATATTAAGGGGAAAAAGCCTGCTTGCCCTTAAGTAAATATATTGTATATAGACATGTATACAGCAACCATTTATAAAACTCTTAACTAACAGATCTTCAAAACAACGTAAATTTATCATCTCCCATAACTTTAGATCGATTTATTTTACTTTTCTCAAGTTGCAATTCCCCAAACAAACAGAAAATAAGAAATAACAAAAAGTATTTTATTTATATAAGTTTAGTTCTATTGATTAAGATCAAAATTTATAATTGTTAGGACTAGTTCTAAAAAAAAAGTAGGAGTGTAATCGTGAAAATCTCTTTATTACTATTTCTTTTTTATCTAATGTGATTTTATTTTTAATACCACCGTTTATTAGGTTAATACTCATTACAACATTTCATTAGTATTTTATTTCATTTCTCATCATTATCTGCATCTTAATCATGTTTATTATCTGTATTATTAACTATTTTCAAAAGCTATGTACTTATTTTTATTTTTATTATTATTATTATTATTTTTTTTTTTTTAACAAGTGAACAAAAAAAAGTCGTTTAATTTTTAAGTGCGGCCTTACATTTTTGTAAAACAAAATAAATCTTATAATTGTTTTAATTATTTTTAAAATAAAAAAAATCACATATTATGGAAAATGTAAGTATCGACTTTTAATTTAGCATAACTTATCAAATGCGTACTCTATTGGAAAATGTGTTATTGCGAACGAGTTGAGTTGAATAGTTTCTCCACACAGTAAGTTAGATCATACAAATTTCAATCGGAAGACTATTTAACATATCAATATAATGACCTACAATTATTTTATTTTTTTTTGCAAAACATTAGGTGGTATTATGAAGAACTGGTAAGCGTGATCGTACAGGCCCCATTTTGTAGCTTCCAAGTTATCTGACCCAAGCATCTACGTTTCTGTCTTGAAGTTCACTAACACAGCGGTGTGTTCATTACAAAATAAATTCTTGTGCAGTGACAGTAACGGTAATAATAATGATTCATGTGTTGTTTGGGAAGGACCAAATATTTTATATGACAAATCATTTCAGCAATTTATAAGTAAACTAAACATACATGTGTGTGTTTAAAGCATTTTTTATTGCAATTCATAGGTTCACACTTCTAATTCAATTACTGGTTTAATTCAAAAACGATTCGCAACTGTATTAGAAAAGCTTTCAGTATGCATGTGCCTTGAGTATTTCACAATATTTACGTTCTGACTCTAATTTGTTTTTGTGCTAAACAAACAAACATTTAATACATTTTTATATGGCTAACATTAGAGTTAATTAACACTCTTTTAACTTTGGGAATTGAAAATGAGCATAAGTCTATCACCAACCACGTCAAGCTAGCTGATTTCTTAACTAATGTCAGTTTTAAACACTACTTAAAAATAAAACACTTCACTGCTAGAAATGCATTCGAAAAAAAGGAGTACTGCTCTGCCCTTTCTATAGGCGTGAAGCTGAATTATATAAATTAATTGGAAACTCCGAAATATATTTTCTAACTGTCATAAACTCCTGAAGCCATCGTAATGTGTTGTATTGTTAAACACGAGCCCGTGGCTTAAACTCCCGAAAAATGAAAAAATATATTTTCGGCGACTTCCCCTGAAAAAATCTCTGAGAATAAATTAAACTTGGCATGAAAAGTTACTCAATAGTCTGTCATTCCGAGTCAACTTTAAACTGTACGTTATGCCACTTATAAAAACTAGGTCGTAATCCTAACTAAAGGATTGTAATGACCAATTAAATATGTGAGAAACTCCTTACTTATGTTTGACCATAATATATGTATATACAGATGTGTTCAAAATAATAGGAGTGTTACCATATAATATTTTCAAATTTCAAATTTTTTATTGTACCGATTTGCAAAACAAGAGATATTCGAACGATAGTTACAACTAAATGTAAGAAATAATATACAAAAGAGAATTCCATAATAATTTAAATATTTACGACGAAATTGATTCAAAAAAATAGGAGTGTGATTGTTTTTTTAAATAAAAGCATATAATTAAAAAGAAAATGAAAAGTAAGTATGGAAAAATGAAATTAAAACTTCTTCTGCAAAAAAAAAGCAAGGCAAAACTTATAAAGAAAAGAAGGAAACCTTAAGTTGTTCCGATCAAATGATCGCAAATGTATTAAAATATAAAATAAAGCCCAAAACACATGGGTGCAACGCAAAATATCAACTGTCGATGACCGCCGAATTGTGCGATAGAGCAAAATAAATTATTCGGCGTCTTCAAAAAATTCAAAAGGATGTGAATCTTGACGTAAGTGGTACTACTATTTGCAAACGACTGATATAAAATAATTTATTTGTAAGAAGTCCATGAAAGGTGCCATTCTGACAAGGCAGTAGCACGCTTAAAGTTTGCCCAAGAACATATCAGTTGGCAGAAAGAAAAATGGCGAAACAAACTGTGGACCGACGAAAGCAATATTGTTTTATTTGGTGGCACTGGGTTTGGACAATGTGTTAGAATGTCCACCCAACACCGAATATAAGGCTCAGTATACACAAACGACAATTTTTTTAATTTTAAACTTTGCTTTTAAATGAAGGGCACTCATATTATTTTGAACACAAGTGTATGTAGATCATTAAAAGTGAAAAAATATATTGAGAACATCTGAGAAGTATATACTTAAAGACGATCGTTCCACTGAAATTCCCTATTTCATAATATATTGAACTATTGTGGCCTCTTTGACCTAAAATAGAAGATAATATAATTTCCTGTATAACACGAACTGATGTCGTATGCCCTTTTTAAACCATAAAATTCAGTCCTATCGGATATGATAATATACGTCCTATGTTATTAAAAATAATTTTACCTACTACCTTATTTAACCCACTTTTTTTACACAGTTATTACTACCGGTTATTTTTCCTTGAAATGGAAGTACGACAAAATTATACCAATAGCGATACCGGCCAACGGTTTCGTCCTATAACGATTCTTTGCTATATTTCAGAAGTGTTTGAAAAACGTATGTATACTCAAATGAGTATATTCATACATGAAAATAATTTTTGTTTTGGAAAACTATCTGGATTCGACCAAACCACTGTCGTGTTCATCCTCTCATGGATATTACTGAAAACGAACTCGATGACGTTAAACTAAATGTTCTAATTTCACTAGATCATTTGAAATCGTTCGATATAATCAACCATAATACCCTATGCTACAAATTAAAACACTTATTTAAATTTATGTCTACATCAACTAAACTCCTTTCATCATATATAATGGGTCGAATACAATACGTTCTTTTAATGGCGTGCATTAAAATTCGTTGCCCGTTTTAAAGGCCGTACCACAGGCACCTATTCTACGATCACTTCCCTTTTTGTTGTTCTCAAATCTCTTACATCAATAACTTACCCGCTCCTAGGCAAAGATAATGTACAGTTGTGTCATAGTTCCTTGGTAGGCTTTATTTAGGACTATATTGAGAAAATAAATTATGACCTCGGTGTACAAACTTTAGTTGCACAGATGTATTACATACATAATTGGCCATTACAACTCTTCAGTGAGGATTACGGCCTAGCTTCTCACACCACTTATGTTGTGTGTGTTAATTTTATACATAAGTGGCGGGACCTACAGTTTAAAGTCGACTCCGAACGGCAGATTGTTTGAGAAACTTTTCATGGCAATTTTATTCAGACATCTGCTGAGAGGAAGTCGCCAAAGAAATATTTTTTTTATATTTCGTTTTTGATGTCTGACCGGGGATTCGAACCCTGGCCTTTCGTCTAATAAGCCAACACACTACCTACTAGACTACGGCGACTACACAGATGTATTGCGAACTTTATAAATGACCAAATAATATATGCCAGTAAAAATAATAATCTTATTTGCCAAGACATATTTGATTGTAGAAGTAACATATGGTCGTAAACCTTTTGCAAATTGTGTTTCTATAAGCAGTGCAAATCTTAATATTCTATTTAATAATATTACCAGATAAGTTGATGATCTGAAAAGGTATGCTCACATATTGCCGTACTCTAAATTAATCTTGGAGTGTCGTTTGGAAACTTCATGCAAATCAGAATTCATATTTTCTTACATAAAATTATGTATACACGGATACCCTAATATTTATTTGATCTAATCTAATTTGTAAGATCTTCCAGAGGATCAAATATCATAGCTTAGTGTCTGAATGGCAGTGTCTGTTAAATGCTAAACGTTTTAAGAACTTAATTCCTCACTCACTCAGAAAACTTTTGTTAACTGAGGTTAACAAATCCCAAATATTTTGTTTTTAATTTTTTGCTTTCACTTGAAATATTAGATAATTTACACTCTCTGTGTTTTTTCTGTTTAATTAATTTCAATTCAAATTACCTTTTGATGTATAAGTAAAGTTTATGTATAAGTTAATTCAATTATTATAATTTTATTAAGTGAATTATTATTTTATTTTGGTAAAGTCATAAACATTTAAGTATTCCTGAACTATAATTGTAAGACTTGTCTTATTGTGCAGGAAACCAAACGTTGAACAAATATTATAAATACATAATAATATAATAATATAAATATTTTTCCCTTGTACATACATATTAGCATTTTTAGCACCTCTATGAATTTTGATAAAATAAATTATTTTATTTCTATTTTCTGTTTTCGAAATGAGCTAAACCAAGATTTTTGAGTTTGGATAACACCAACTGTGTTTCCGTCCTCGTAGTTAATTAAAAACTGTTTTTTCTTAATAGTTTTTAAGAAATATTAAATTAAAAAACTTATAATTTAATTTTTAGAATGGGGCACTTATAGATTACTGACTGCGAATACCAAAACTTTACCAAAGACAAATACACCAATTAATTGTGATTATGATTATGATTATTATTATTCCTTTTTATTTCATATTTCTTAATTCTAACGTATTCTATATACTTAATCCTAACTGTGCTAACAATTCAGCTACTCCCTTGCTTATACATTAATCTGCTTATTATATGTTCATTCACATTACCTCTACTTAATATTAGGGGGTTCATATTTTATTTATAAATAAAATAGGATACGATATATGTAATTCGAATAAAAAATAATAATAAAATAAATCAATAAAAAGTGAAAAATAAATTAATGAAATGATATAATGACACAACAAAAGCCTAACTATAATCAAACTATAATCTGCTAATTCCGCTTTATTTAACTGTGCGAAAACCCACAATCATATTTGCTAAATCCCAACATAAAAAGTTCACTGGAGTAGGATATTATAGTTAGACCTTAAGTAGAGATTCGATTGTGCTTTCTAGAGAGCTCCGTTGGATCATATATTGTGGGCAAATCGTGTATGTATATATATATGTATATATATATTGTTACGAAAATGGAAATGGTGTAACTTCGTTTAACATTAAAATGTTAAACAAAAGTTACAAAAACAAAAACAACGGACTAGTTTGCCTGATTGACAAATAAAGAAGAATAAAACAACAATATCAGTACAACGAAAAAGGAATAAGCAAGTAAACAACAAACAGCAACAACAGCAGGGACAAGCGTAAACAACCTACACTAACAACAAGCACGCAAACATGTATGAATGTAAACATGTTGTTTATGAATGTAAACATGTTGTTTACATTCATAGAATTCCCTTGAAGGCGAAGACTAGAACCTTCGACTACGAGAACATTCATCAGACTGTTTACATCGTGATATAAAAGGCAAAACAAAGCATGAAAGATCGGAGTAGAAGTTCAGTCAGTCTTGTGTGAAGACGCGCTGCGTGTAAAGTAAACCAATCGTGGTTTGAACATCTCCGTTACAAAGATCGACAGAACAATTGTGTAGTAATTGTTATTGTTTATCGCAAAGGGCATAAACAAAGGAATAACAAATAAAGCAATTGTTGTTGTTAGAATCAATTGTGAACAGTGGTACACAAAAGTTGTGTGATTAATAAGGGATTTAATTAAAATTAAACACAAATTTATTTTTATTTTTATTTGCAATCTACGAACTCATATTTTAAACGTTTTTAAAAGGTAAAAACGTAACAATATATATATATATATATATATATATATTATATTATATATATATATATGTATAATATATGCTCTCTTACACATATATAAGACAACTTAAAATATCTCAAATATATTACCCAAATACAAACTTAAATACAGGTTTTATCACTTGCATACACTAATCCTCTTATCCCTTCTTTCGTTCTCGAAGTTAGAATCATAAAATATAAGCTATCTTCTGATAACATTGATGTTAATCTGATAAATAGTAAAATTGAAACGTGGTTCGTATCTTAGCAAAGATGCTTTGATGCAGCAAAGAATGACAGAGAGATTAAGATCAACTGCATTAGAACGCAGCGCCCGATGAATCTCCAAAATAATACTTCATTTTGGTCTGGGGGATGCGAATTGCTGAGAGAAAGACGAGGTTGGATTTAGTATGTAGGCTCTTAGTAAGCTGAGGAAAAGTCTCGCTGTGGATCTTACACTTTGAGAAGCCCGAGTAACGTAAGTCTTTTAAATATTGCCAAAATATAGCTCGTACAGTTAAAAACATACAAAACCAATTGACTTAATTATAAAAACAAATCTTCAGGATGTAGATGTGTTTAGGAATGTCATTGATGTTTGAAGGCAAGATGGGGTTTTTTTCAATTATGTGAACACCCTTTGGATGTCATGTATGGTTAAGGTAATTCTTCCGACTCCCGGTTAATTCTTATCTACTGCCAATCAAGTCTACTCCACGCGGTGTCTTCTGTTTGTTGTTTTCGATAAATGTTGCAGCCTCAAAACACAGGCATTCAAAGAGGAGGTAACCGGAAGAAGAGCCATCTGGATATTTCATTTTGATATAAATGGACTGAAAACTCTTGTACGAGATCTTAGATAGCGATTTAGTAATACGTACAATCTGCGAAAACAAGCGCTGGAAACGATATAAAAAGCATTGTAACAAAAAGAAAATGTGGCAGATGTTCCCCACTCACGTGGAGCTTGGATGTGAGATGAATTCTTGATGGAAATATCTAAGGCGACTACCAAGTGTACGCTGGTTAAAGAAAAATGTGAGAGATTATTTGTGACACAGTTTAAAGAAGTCTTGAGATTGTAGGTCAATGGTGCATGCCAGTGATGATAAACCCGACCGAGACTGTAAGAGGTTAATTTACAAGAAGGAGAATGCTTTCTAATAGATAAACTCCTAAATGACAGATATACCACAAAAATACGCAGAAATCTTGCTGAGAAATTCTGGGGATTTAAAACGCAGGGATTATGCACCGAATGTAGACCACTATAGTTATAGTGGCACAGTGGACACTCCATAGTCTATTAGCGGTGTACACTAAACAAATCTAAAAGCAGCTCAAATAGAGTTGGACGAGGTACAGAGACTAGCGTGTAATGGTATAAGTTGCCCAATAAAAAGTTGTACTACAGCTGCGCTGGAAACTGTTAGTTAGTTTTAAGTCTATTGCACATGGCAGTGAAACCATCGCTTCGAAGATAATCGCTGTGATAATGGGGAACAAGACTTTCTACTTAAATGCCTTATAGGTAAAACTAATAGGCTTCATGATTTTAGAAAATGCTTCGGAACGCGATTTAGTAACAAAAGTGAAGATTATGTAGTCTAAAGATTTTCTTAACTCAACTTGGAGATAAATTATTATAAAGTAAAGCCATAGTAGCACTGTGTGATGGTCCGTTCGCTATCCTAGCATTCGACTCCTAAATCCCAGAAAGTATGGCAATATATGTATTTAAATGCTGCATCGGGTACGCAAGAGAATTTGTCATTTAGTTCACTTCAGTGGACGAGCAACTAACAACAATTTACAACATATTTGTTTGTATATATTTATTACATTTTCAATTTCATATTGAATTGACAATAACTGAATACTTATTTTCTTACCTCTAAATAAAAATAATTTACTCCCAGAGACAAATGTTGCCACGGTACTCTAGGATGTTACGAGCCAAAGGTTTCATTTTAAATAGAAGTCCTCCTCAGCATATCTTACAATTTCTGACTGGACTAATGGCACGTTAAGATCCTTATACCATGTATATTCGACTTTTACATAATATGTTAGATATGTAAGATTTTATTTTGATGTGTTTGATCTACATATGTATTCTCCTTAATTTTTTTCACAGCGCCATAATCGTTTTAAGAGTGAATTGTATAATAGAATTTTGCAGTCTAACTTCAAATATGAGAGTCTATCAATTGGCAAATATATCTGGAAGAGTTTCAAATTTGCAAAGTAAGACGTTTATCAAGATGAATACCGAATGTTGTATCATTGCAAAGAGCAGTGTGATAGCGGAGGCTTAAATTAAAAATACCTTTTTCAGGTTTTCGGTAGCACGCCTCAATGAATAAAATAACTTCAGTGCAGAATTTAGTCCTTGCAAGTAACTTGTGGGAAATGTCGTTCTTTGAGATTCCAGAATTTATCTGAGCACACAACAAATTATGTTAAAATCTTGACTTAACAAGAATGCCTGAATTTCAGCACGCCTTACCCCGAACTACACAACACTGTTCCGTTATTTATTTACAACTTGATTTTTTGTATAATTTCTGAGTAATTTGTGCCCTCAGCTGTCAACTTCAATGACATTACATTGTAATTTTTTGTATTGTGTCTAAATTTGTGTTTAAATAGGAAAGATAAATATTAAATATATTATAAATATGAAATTAATATATTTTTTGCAGAAATGTGTGCTAAAAATTAACAAAATTAAATAATGGAAACTCAAATAAAACGGTTAAAATTCGGGCGCAAATGAATTCAATAAAAAACAGTTGTTCTCCTCGTATTAATTCTGTTCTGTGTTTGTTTTTTATTTTGTTCCTAATTTCAAAACACTTTTTTGACACTTATTACAAATATTTGTTATCAACTATTCTAACTCTTTCAACTGACGACTAACACGAACCCACTCTTTAAGGTTCAAACTGTAAAATACAATATAATGTCGTTTTTCTGTTCTCGGAGTTAGATAACTCAAGCTTTTTGAGTTTATCGAGCACTAACTGCGATTCTGGCTTCGAAGTTAACTAATCCATAGTTTTTTGAGTGTGTTCTGATTACTAAATGAGAAAAAAAGGTTTTAAATGAGAATTCGATGAGAAAAAATTAATTTTAGCAACTTATTAGCGAATTACACATCATACTTTTAACTCGTAAAGCAATTTTAATTTGTAGTCTATAGTTTTTAGCTTAATTATTGAACTTCGTCATAGACAAGTTTCAATTCTTTCGAAAAAAAAATTCTATAATATGAAAAAGCTTTAAACAGGTTTGAGTATTGAATATTTCAAATATTTTTTGTTCTATCACCGATATATAAACAAAGTTTTATATGGCAAAATCAAAGGATTAGTACTCTAACTTCAAAGTTAGCTAATACTGCGTTAACTTCAAGGACAGAAATGGGAATAACATTTGATATTTTGAGTTATGGTAACCAATAGATGATTTTGTTAAAATTTGTCTTCATTCGCAAAGAAAACCTTAGCATAAGTAAATGAGAAGCTTATTAATAAACGTACATAATAAATAGTTTCCAGGATAATTAATCATTTCAATACTTAAGCCTATTGCAAGCTTATGTTTTCAATTAATAATAATTGGAAAATTTTAATTTTATATTTTTATTACTTGGCTTTTTCCTGGCAACTGGTTTCCATATTAAAAATAGTGTATGATTTGCCAACCGAATCCGCGCAAATTTCTCAGTTTAAAAACGAATTCAATTTTTTTTGGTGTTTTACAAATCGAAATCATATAATTTTACTTGTTTTAAAACCCAGAGAAGAACCCCAGTCGAGAGTTAATCGAATGTAAATCGAAATTTTACTTTTCACAAAACAGCCGCCTTTAAGCTTTAAGTAAAAATTCACACTGATTTTGAAATTATACCAAACTGAGTGGGTTGCAGTACACTAAATTGCAATTTATTCGGTTGTTGAAAACGATTCGACTTATTGATGCAATGTATTGGGGTTGAGAAGGTAATTTAAAACATTAATCAGAAAACATAATGCAGCTCGTTCTAGGTGAAAGCGAATTAAAATACCTGAACTACAAAATATATTTCAGGCGTTCGGAATAGAAGTTGTTAGAAATATCAAACGCAACTCCTAGGAAACGCAGCTTCGATTAAAGAAAAGTTTCTTAAGCTATTGGCTGTAATTCAAACTAGAGTAAAATTCGAAAAATTGGTATAAGGGAGAACAACTCCATCCGAAGGATTGGTGAAAATATTGACGATTTGCATAAAAGCTTGTGAACATTAACATTTTGAAAACTATACACAATTTATATGGCGATCTGTGTTCGTCACTCATAGATAACGCATTCCGTTGCGTTAGCCATTTTAAAGATTTATCGAGTTTTTCTACTAAGTTAATTAGGATTACAATCTAATTCAATCTGATCAGGATTACAATCTAGCTTCTCACGCTACCCATGTCATGTGTGTTCATTTTACCCACGAGCGGCGAGACCTACAGTTTTATATCTACTCCGAACGGCAGACTTGAGAAACTTTTCATGGTAATTTCATTTTCTTTCAGAGTTTTTGCATAAAGGCTATTGATAGGAACTCGGCGAAAGAAATGTTTTCTTAACATTTCGTTTTTCGTTCGAGATGTCTGAGACAGAATTAAATCATGGACTTTTAGCCAGTACACTACGGCGACTTTCTACAGTTAAAGCAAAAAGTATTGGCGTATATAAAATGAGTGATTGCTGTTTAGGGGCTATTTTTACCAAAATTCTTGAAATTTGTCTCATATCTTTTCAACACAGTACTTATGCAAAACAATCATTACAATAGGAATGCTGTAGCGATTCTAACCTATCTATCTAAAGTTATGGAAAATATTATGTACAGGCGAATGAACGAATACCTTGAACAAGAAATTTTTTTATCGGACAGACAATCCGGGTTTGCATTACAGCACTTACGGCCTTGATTGACAATCCGAGGGCTGAACTTGATAAAGGCACAGCGTCGTTTCTAGTACTGCTTGATCAATTTAAAGTTTTCGATATAGTTGAGGAAACTGGAAAAATCTGATTATTTTGGAGCAAGCTGTATGTAAACCCTTACGCAGCTCATTCTCCGGACGATTTGAAATAGTTCATTTAAATAACAAATATTCTGAACTTCTTAACGTAAACAGAGTAGTTCCACCGGGACCTTAGACCTCATTATTATGTCCATATTGCCTGACGTGCTTAGTCATTCCTATGTTGGCTCACGAAACTCCTCTACTGAACTGTCCACGTAGATGTCGGATGGTAATGGTGGTTGCCCGATGGGTTGTTTTTCAGCAAAGGTTGGAATCTGTTATCAATTGACTTTATAGTCTTATAATTTAAGGCTCCCACCGTAGGATAGAGTTATGGGCTGGACTATGGTGTTATGCGACATGTGTCGAGACTCAGTCTGGCTTGGCACCCATTACAAATATCCTAGATGCTAACGAAATATTTTAAATACCTGGGCACCTCCAGGATTAACCAGCCTTATCTAGTCACTGCATATCCCTGCTAAGATGGACCATCCCTTTCTCCGCAATGCGTGGTGTTAAGGAAAAATTAAGAAAACCTGCGTACGGGTATTGAATCGACGCCCGTCTCAACAAAAGAGGTGAAGGGATTGGTTAATGCCAAAGCAGGCCAAAAACCTGAAACTCCAAATATACAAAAGCGCAACTCACCAAAGTATTGGCTTTGCCAAAACCGAGGTTGCTGTAAGAACCGGATCTACATTCCGCAAAAGTGGCCTTGGCAATGTTAAGGTTGACACGGCACCCATACATAATAAATAATCAAAGAAAGAATGTCTGCCACGGATGCAGTTGTCAGAAGACAGCGGTCTACGGAGAATGACAAACAAGAAGCAAAAAACAGAGATCCTCGCATTGTATCAACATTTTATAAAGTCAGTTACTAAAAGGTAGTATCAAGATGGCGGGATTGGGAATAAGCCAGCGATCTGGAAATTGATGGAAGACACAATTGCGGATGTGTTTCTAGAAGTTATAGAAGAGAATCCGAGACCGGTACCAGTTTACCATTTACTGGAACTAGGGGCACGATAAATTAGAAATTAGAGCGAGAAATCTGTGAGACCATTATTGTCAATAAGATTTGTGTTTAGGCCACAAAAATTACAGACTAGTTCATGTATCCAGATCCACTAGACTTATCAAAAATAACTTTATGGCATATTTGCTTCCCTTTTTCTGTAAAGAAGATCTAACAACAATAAGCATGGAGATCTCTTCAAGATATAGACCACACTATCATACCAGTCACGCACAATCAAATCCAGCAAGAAGACTGTTGACTGAAGACAAAGGCACAAAAGTTGCTCTATTGTTGGGATGTGATCCCAACTCTTATCATAATATATATATATAGCACTGACGTCAACAAATGAGGTGATAGACTTTTTAACGTGCTAAATAAATTCGAAAATGCGAAACATTAGAAGCATTACAAAGTATTCCTAAGAGAATACAAAAGAATCCCAAGAAAAAAATTGGAATAATTTCTGGATGGAAAACTGTCTTGGAATCCGAACATCATTACTAGATTGAAGAAGACATCTCGACCATTATTGGCTAGCTAAGTGTAGCGGAGCGGAGCTGGCTAATAGAAATAAAGCACTTTTTAAAATATTTTTGTTATCCGATGAAAATAAATCTTAAAACTAAATTGTTTTGTTTACAGTTTAAATTACTTATGCATCGGAAATGCTGACATTGCTGTTTGGACTAAAGTGTGAGAACATAAAATGTAATTCGAAGCTAATGCTCTGCTACATTTAGCCAGCCAATAATGGTCGTTTAGTGATGGATATGTAACTTGCGCCCTACATCTACGTTGACACTGGAGGAAATGTTTGTCTTGATCTATACAAGAGTAGAAGACTTCTCTGGGTGACAAATTCATGGATCCCGAGAATCCTGAAGGAATTTGAGATCCTGCAATGCAACTTCGCAGTGATAAGTAAGACTACGCACCTCGTAAAGGACACCGTGTAAATTTTCACCAACTGGACGGTATCATTGGTAGCGAATTTATAGCCCGGTTCATAAGGCTGCCGAATCACTGAAGTGCAGGAGAGACAGGCTGCGGTGAAAATTAGGAAGGGCGCAAATATTCCCCAATCGGGATATTACCATATTATCCGATAATCAGGCGGCTATCTGAGCTCTGAGTTCCAACGTGATGAACTCCAGAGTAGTGTACAATCAGAACTATGTATATGATGTCCATATCATATGAGTACCGGGACACGTATGAACTGAACCTATGGGGACCTCTAAACTTATAATTAACAATACGGTCATCAATTCGGTCAACCGAAAATGGTGTCACAACGGGGCAAGGCGCATTGGTCTCGGAGAAGGATGAAACTGTTGTTCACCTATTGGGAACATGCCCGGCATTATGTCAAAACAGAAAAACGTATCTCGGTGCTTACTACATCGACGATTTAAAGGAACTGTCAAACGTTGACGTTGGCACCCAAACTCATTTCATTAGAAACTACGATTGGTCCTAGGACTAGGGAATAATAGAAAAACTGTGGTTTTAAAATTTGTCTTATGAAGCTTAAGTGTGCCCATCCGACTTCAGAGCCACCTCTACCTACCTAATTACCTATAGTGACGATGCCCAGATTTAATGGGATAAATAATGTCTTCTCCCAGCGCCAGATGTTTATGCTTTTGAACGCTTTAGCCATGTTACATGTTATAATTTTTTACCCTTTACTTACATACTACATACGAGTTCATACTCGTATATAATTTCGGCATTTGAAAACAATTCTTAATCCTCTTTTTTTTTAATTATATCAGTACTCACTTCATTGTTAATGATTTTATTGTTTGTAAACTGTATATACTTATGTATTTAATTGCTATTTGTAATTATTTTGTAAAAATTGTATACATACATACAACGTTTTCATTAAGGACTTTCCTTTATAAAATATTAATATTGTAGGTGCTAAATTCATTAAATAAATAAAAATAAAGTGAATGAGAGTTCCCTGGTAGTTCAGTGGGTAATATGCTAGACTATTACCGTAAGAGTTGTGGGTTCGAATCCCATCTAGAGACTCTGATCTGTTACACTACACCGAGAATAAGGTTTGTTATTCAGCTCGTAAATAATTACATATAATTTGTAACTGTATTTTAATTCATAAATTTAATGAAAAGTTATTTTGACGGGTATTAAGTTCAACCAAAATTTTCCTGCTCACCGTATAATCTGTCAGAGCAAAGTAGCAATACATATACATATATAGATATGAGCACATAAATGTCACAAATTTAAATTGTTCTTTAATTTAAGTTTTTTTCAAATAAGTATGTTTTAAACAGCAAGTTTTATTTCTTCTGAGTAACGTTGGATAAATATGTGCCTCAACTGTTCTCAAAGTATCCGTTAAGTTTTGATTAATTACTTACCGTTATCATTTTTGCAAAAACAATGCTACAATTTAGTGAGCATAAACTGGCAATAAACTAACTTAAAACATTTATTTCAAGTGTAGATCTATGCCAAATCACTTGATTTTTAACATATTTCAAAAAAAATTGCAGTTGGACAGAAATTATTGAGAATATGAGTGCATTATGGTGGAGATTGCTAGACAACTACAAATTTTTGAAGAATTAAGTTATGTTTTGCAGCTTTATAGTACAACGTTACAATTTTAAATTTGGCTGCTTATTATATTTAATAACAAATACCAACAACTAACCGAATTTTATAAGGTAGCTTAGAGACATAATAATACATTCGACATTTACTCAGCTTAAAGGTGATTTTTTTCCTTACTTTGTGCGCTGTCGAAAATTGTGAAACTTATTAATTTAATTTGGTCCATTTGATCAATATAGAAATTTCACTTATTTAGTTTCGAAAATTTTCCCCAACCTGTTTAACAAATCGAAATTTCGTCCTTCCTCCATTATTAAACTTCAAAAGATCTGCTTATCGTTACATTGTCACTTATACCAACGTGTGATCTTTATTATTATTATTATTATTATTATTTTTATAAATACGAAATATTAGAATAAAAATAAGAAAAGCATAATTTTTATTACTCAATACTCCATTTGTAGACCTCTTTATATTAATAATTGTTAGAAAGAAATTCTCTTTAAATTTCCACGATAGTTTTATTATTCTGTTTGCTTTATATTTGTTTCTTATTTCACAAGTTTATATTATAATAAAAAATCTTAATATAACATTATTAATTTTAAATATTCATTAAAGTTTTATAAAATAATTCTATTCATGAATTTTTTATAATAAAATTCCCAATAAAAATTACACATTAAAAGTTACAAAATCAATAATAATAAACTTCAATAAAATTATTAAATTAAAACCAAATCAAAGAAAGGTGTCCAAAAAAGAAAATAGATCAACAAGAATTTGGTATTTTTATTCTTTTTGTATAATCACCATAACTGTTACTTGTTGAATAATAATAGAATAACTTAAATATCAGTTAAATATATTTAATTAGAAGGGATGTAGTACAGAGTTACTTTTCTTAGTAAGAGTTATACTCAGGAATTTTAAGGTTGTTGTAGTTTGTTGCAAGCCCATAATTTCGTAATAATGTAGTATTCGAAATAAGTATTACTTCTATACTATTTCAGAATAAAAATGCTGAATATGTATATCAAATATTCAGTATAATATATTTAAATACCAAAATTATTTATTTTATCTGAAATAAATATAAAAAAAATTGAATTATTTAAATATTTTTAAAAAAAATTCCAATTGTTTATATGCCCTCAAAAAAAAATTAAAAAAAAATAAACAAATTTCGAATAAAAGTAAACATAAAAAATTCACAATCAGCCTTCTTTTTATTTTATAATACTATTAAAAGTGTTTAAATTGAGCTTTTATAATATTACACAAAATGAATAAAATATTTCGTTTCTCAGGATACATCTATCAACAATAATTTTTCAGATATTGTCTTAAATATCTCATCTCATTTTTAATGACCAACTTTAGTAATTATTTTAATTCATACAGATCATACTAAAAAATGTTTCAGTTGATATTGTACTAGAAATATTTTATCGCTCAAAAACAAAAATTAAACTCTCAAGAGGGTATATAAACGACTCGATCAAGTCAAACATATGTCGCTTAGCATATACATATGTATTTATAATAGAAAAAGTGTTTGCAAAATACTCACATATAATTTTTATATATTTTACTAAGGCTATCATTTATTATTTGAAGTCTGAAATAGACTGGTTAGTCCACAATTCTGATTTGTGTCAATTATATCAGATGAAGGATTCTTCAGTTTCTGTGATGGCATCGGTGGTAAATTTGCTATTTTGATTTCGTGGCGAAATAATTGATTGATGCTGCAGCCAACAAGTGGAGCTGTAAGTTTTTTGAACAAGTCCTTTTTAGCCTTATCTACTTTATTTCCTTTTACTGGGGCAACTGCAATTTTTTCGTCAAACTTTTGAACATCGGCTGATGAAACATTCGGTATACTTTGCAGCACATCAGAAAGGGCTGGGAATTTTGGTCGTAAAAGTTCATAAAATTGCACACCCAGTGTAATAAGACCGGCCTGATTAGCTTCATGTTGACCATGCACCTGTAGACCTCGTAAAACGGCTGTAAAAGCAGTAACCGCCTTGTTTGCATCCATAAGTTGTTCAGCTGCAAGAAAACGCATAACCGGAGCTGAAACATTTACAGCTTTAAGATTGCAAGTGCCATCATTCCAAGAAAGAGCACCAAGTAGTGTCATTAATATATAATTAGTCGTTGATGGATTACGTAGAAGTTTGGCACCGAGATCACTTATAATATCAGAAAGTAGGGCAGCTTGGGCGGCTCTGGTATGTGCTACACCATCCATGGAATGTTCTTCAGCATCCATAGTAACATCTGACGGTAAGTTGGATGTTGCTGTGGCATTAACTGTGCTATTATCAGGACCAATTTGGCCACCCACCAAAGCCACTTTTAGAACATCCAAATATTCTCGAGTAAGTGAACGATTAAGCATATCTTCCAGTACTTCTTGAGTATCGTTGGATTGTTCCTCGTCGTTAAGTTGGCCAGACTCATACAGAGATGATATGTAAACCCATCTGGTAGTCAACCGGTTAAACATAATTGGCGATATATGCGCAAAAATGGGCAATAATACAGTGTCATAAAATGCTGGCGGGCACGAATAAACAAAAGGTTTTAGAAATACACGAACAATTGGACGAAGTCTGTAGTCTGGCAAATCATCTAAACAGGCAAATGCGCTATTAACTAAAGCATCTGCGACACCCTCAAGCTGATAAAGATCACGACCTAGGGACGGACCGGCCGAACCCATCATATGGTAGCAACCCTCGTAGAGTAGAGTCATAAATTGTTGCATTTTATCAAATGGTGTTGGTGGTTTCTTTACAGAAGAGTCCAATGGATCTGTTGGGACTGCACAAACCCCCATTAAAACTTTTTTCTCATGTTCCAGCATAGTATGTATATTCCGATAACCCTCAGAGAGTCCAGCAATAGCTTCATGTTTAAAAAGTTCATTCAAAACTCGAAGAAGAGACAAGATGTGCGGCAGCAATGGTATGACGTGAGGTGATGCAGGATTCCGGCATATTGGATTTCCCAATTCTGTAAATCCAACTACAAAACCGCCTCTTGAGGCTCTATCGGGATCATCTGGCCATGTGCAGCGTTTTATCACACCTAGTACAATATATAAAGCATCGATTAGTGTGCTTCGATGAGGACCACAAGGATCATTTTCTATTGGATAAAATGGCGGCCGATCTAGTCCAACAAAATGCATAAAATCAATCGCTGATTTAAAGGCATGTGAAAATGCAGACCAATGGGGTAAACTATCGCGCATTATTTCTCCTATAAATGCATATTGTCTTTCGTAGTCACAGAAATGATTCGAAATTAAAAGTAATGCTTCTTGTAGTGTAACTCGATCCATTTTACTAATGGGATGCTGTGGTTGCTGGAATAAAGATTTCACATGAGAGTTGATCTGCTCAAAAACGGGAAGCAATAGCAGAGGATATTTGTGGCCTAATTTTACAATTAAAGAAGCAGCATGACGTCGCAGATTTTTGCACGCCTGTACTCGCGGTGTAAGTGCTTGTTGCGCCGATGGATTAGGTTCATTAGGATCACGAAATATCAAAGCATTAAAAATTTTTTCCAACACTCTAGGCAGCAAAGATACTCCACTCATTGCCACACAATTGTTAGGTGTTATTTGACACGATGACATGCTCAGGAATACAAATAGAGCTGAAATGCACGACAGCAGTATGGAGAGTGTTAGTGGATTGTCGGTTTCCAACTTCAAACAGTCTTCAAGCAAGCGTAGACCTGTTTGTACGGAAGGTCGCTCAGCAACCATTAAAATACGGCTAAGAACTCCATCAAGAACGGACACCAATGCCTCCCATTCTAGGTAAATGGGATCTAAAACACTGCATTGGATGTTTCCTCTTTCCGAATGGGCTTTTGTTAGGCGCACATTTAGCCATTGTTCACAATATGCAAACGTAACTAAAGGTTGTACTAAAGTTGATTGTCGAAAGATCTCTAAAAAGTCTGTGCGACATCTATAAAAGAAAACTGCAAATTCTTCTTCAGAATCATACTCTAGGCAGATATAAGAAGCGGTTGAACCTATATTTACACCTCTGCCAGTAAGACATCTTTCGGTTGGATAAGGAATTTTAACTATTCTAGGTGCAACAGCTTCGATTATTTTCGGAATGTATAAAACAAGGCCCGGATCCTTAGATATAGCGTCATGTTTTAGTAAAACACTCCATATTAGAGCAGCACCGTGAGCCACATTCAATGAGGAGTGACGCACCAAATACAGCAAACACTCTAAAAATATTTCAAAATGCGGAGGTCTTTGTATAGCGCCTTCTTCTTTGCCCCATAGCAATATTAATTGTTGTGCCATACCGCTAAGAACTTGAACCAACTTTTTCAGAAACTGATGATTTTGCTCCAAACTACCAACGCTACTACTATCTGTTGGTATCATTTGTGATGATGAAAATATGTAACGCATCGGCTCTTCACCAAAAAGTAGTAACAATGGCTTTCTTTCTTTTACTTGGCCTTTGCGATTTGTTATTTGCGAAAGACATTCTGCCGCATTACATTGAAAAGCCTTGTCGTTTAGAAGAATGCATAATATTTGCAAGAGTTTTCCATTATTACAGGTAATATGATTTATAGAGACCCACTCCACAAATCCAGTTAACGTTAATAGAACTACTTCCACAACTCGACTATGTGCACTTGCTTTCTGAAAATCGGCTTGACCAGTGGCTTCACGAAATGATGTAACATGAAGCTCAATTAAACGCAAGAAAAATTCAAAAATATCGTTCATATTGTTAGTAAGAGCTTGATACATATCCTTACGTCTCTGGTTAGATTCAATCGTTTGTAAAAGTGCCACATCTTCAACCAAACGAAGAAATACTAACAAAACTAATTCCGTTTGTGATTCACCTTTCGTGCAAGCATCAGACAGCTCTGACAACAATGTTGTCCACTGCTGAGGCCATTCTCGTTTAATCATCTCCACTATAATACGTGAAACAGCATCCTTAAGATGTGAGAGAGTGCGATCTTCTGCCGGACCAACACCCATTAAAAGCAATTTCATTGCATGTTCCTTAATAAAAAGTTTCTCTTCCTGTGATATACAGTTCCATTTAAATTTTATTGTATACTCCATTAGCTGTAATCCAAAATGTTTTACATTCTGTGTATATTGGCCACTGGCAAGAAATAAACCAACTTGAGCGCATAGCGGACTTTCTTCTTTAAATCTCTCACACGCCATATAAGCTTCCATGCGTGCCTGCTGCGTTGTCTGTGGGTGCATGATCAGTTCTACTGCCTTAGACAGTTCATCAGCCAAGGCTGAAACCGTTGCATGCTGTGCCATATGTAAACGATCTTTGTGATCCTTCTAAAATTAACAACTTCGATAGTTCCTTATATTATAAACGTTTAGACGCGTGCTAACTTATTGTTGTGCACTGCTGCTTCTTCCTTTAAAACTGATATCTCTGTTATTATTTTAATACGAAAGTTTTATATTTTTTAATATTTTCTTTTAACGTTATTTTACTTATTTTATATTTCAAAATTAATTTTTATGCAAAAATTTTCTTGTATAAATTTTTCATAAAGAGAATACCAACTTCACTAGCAGCAAAAAATGTGTGTAGCAGGCAAATTGTCTTGTTCGTAGAAAATGAAGTTTACATCTAAGGGTTGCCAATTTTCTTAAAGAGTAATATTTAAGGATTTTTAGGACCAATAATATACATATGCTTTTATATATATGATCTCATTGTTCTTAATTAAAAAGTTTTCTTTAATTATAATTTAAGTTAAACATACTTAATATAAAATTAATACAAAACTAGAAACGTGATGAATATTTTGCCGGCAATTTGATTGTTTATGTGTATACAGTACGTTCAGTGAACCAATTGTATTTTTTTACACTTTAAAAAAGATAGAAGGAAAGCTGTGCAATTGAGTACGCTTGCACAGTGTGCCTAGGCAATTCTTTCTTAATTTTGGAAAAATAAATGTTTTTCATTGTTATGGTGTAAAAGGATTAATTTGAACTATTAATATTAGTAGTTAAAATATATACTAGTTAATATTAATATTAATAGTTTATTCCAAAATTTGACATTATCACTTTTGAGCGACTATTAAATGTCCGCTAATATTTGTGCGAAGCGAAATAATAATATTACTAAAAAACCAAATATGTTTTAAATGTCTAAATAGTCCAATTAAAAACAATCAAAATATTAAAAATATTTTAAAATATTAAAATTATTTTAAATTTATCCATATATTGGACAAAAAAATTACCCTAAAAAACAAATAATTTTACGAAACAAAAAGAGTGTCTTTACCTGAACATACCACACATTGAATTTAAGAAAGGAAAAGAAAACATAAATGAGTGCGCCGCGAAACGTGAAAATTGTTGTGTAAAATATACAAATAAATAGCAAAGGAAATTGAAGTGTGGTAGACGGCTTCTTTGTGTATAAATTATAGTTTTTCAATATTCTTAGTAAAACTCACATATAAAGAGAAATTCGAAAATAATTATGGAATGGCATGACATTGAAGTTGATGGCCGGCACACGGTTAAATTTTCAGATTTTTCGTACGTTCCGTTAACAGGTCCTTCTCCACAATCGCCAGATGGCGAGGAACGTGTTAGTGGTTAGTGGCCAAGATTTGTCTAATTTGAGGTTTAATGTGGATATGTAGTCTAAAAAATGTATCTTCTTTTATAGGCCAAAAACAGGGCGGAATCATACGGAATGGGGAGTGGGCTTGGCAGGCCAGAGGTTCAGTGCTGCAAATTATTTCATTGCGCAATGGCCAAACGATTTCAAGTTATGAATTTTGTGAATCGAAAGGATATGAAAGATGCTGTATCAAATATATTGAGGAAATATTTCCTAATAACCCCGAAAAGATGCTTTTAGCAGTTATATTGGAAAACAATAGCGGGTCCGCATGTGACGGTAGTTATATTGCGCTATATTCGGTAGAAGAGAGTAGTGTCTTAAACATTATTGAACTAAGTCTACACATCACTTGCGCTCGATTTATGGAATCATCAGTATGTCGTCGGACACTTTTACAAAATTTTGATGGTTGTTTAGCTATTGGAAGCCAAGAGGGTGTTGTCGTTTTATTGGATTTGAATATACATAAAGTTAACACAAAACAACTTGAAATACAAGAGGACACATTTGTGCCATGCCATATTGTGGAGTATAATTTGCCTTTAACAGAAATCCATCGTAATTTCCGTCAATGTCAACAAGATGGAATTCACTTTGGTTTACAAATGGAAGGTAAGTTTATTTCATTTTATTATTTTTCTTTACAAATTTTAAATAATTTTGTTAGAAATAACAATAGTCCTTCTATGTGCGCCAAATGTTAACTAATAAATCTTTTGTCAAACAATGCATAAAAGCATAACGCATAAAACATCCAAATGCTTTGAAATTTGTTGATCTATCTATTCCGCAATTCAAGGCACTAAATTCGTTAATTTTTCTTGTCATGTACCACATCACTGTGTCTTCATACATTCCAAATCACTGGACTTCTTCAGTTAGGTTTTATTCATGTTCATGTTAATTAAGATATATGATATACTGCCATTCATATTTATTACTTATCTTTTTTCGAGGTAACTTTAAGTGCTGTTTTTTTTTCTTGTAAATCAGTTTAAAGATACTATATCTTTCATTTTTTAACGCGCTTTAACAATAATGCAATTAGCTATTACCGAAAATTTAAGAATGGAATGGATTTGAAGTCACTGTAGTCTAGAGGATAGTTTGTTGATGTATTCGACGAGAGTACGTGGTTCAAACCCCAGGTCAGAACAAATATTTCCTTTGGCTAATTCCTCTCAGCAGTCCTCTAACAAAAGTTCTGAGAGTAAATAAATTTGTAATGAAAAGTTGCTATATTTGATTAGTTCTTGGGCCTTCAGATCAAGTTTCTGATTTAAAAACTATCGTGTTATTATGTTCTGTATAAAATCCTAATGCATTGAACATAATGCACTTGGGTTCCTCTCCTAAACAGTTAAAAAAATATCAAAACTAAAACTTGCGATATAATTTAAAAGAAAAACGATATTAATAAAACATAGTTTTATTGTATTCCTTTGTTAAGGAAATTACTTTTCACTAATTTGCCGCCAATAGTTTTCTATGGTAATCAAACCTTACAAACAAATTAGTACAGATAGTTTAAAAGAGCAACTATTAAATATCAAACTTTAAAGAGATACGTTTCTCTTCTTAAGCTATCCAGAATAATGGAAATACATATATGCAAATGTCTCTGAAAAATTCTTAAGGCGAATAATTATCAGAATTAAAATTTGTAAAATTATGGTAAATACATTTTTTAACAGTATGTTAAACTATTATATTTTAGAATAAACTTAAATAATATAATACACTTGTATAACATATATACTGTTTTACTCTAATTATAAAATTGTTTATTTTATATGTAACAGAATTTTAATAATTACAAGTTTTACAAATTACATTACTAGAGAAATAGAAATATGTATAAAACTACACATGAACTCTTAGGAATTAATCCGATAAAGTCACTTTAGTAAATTGTTGTGTGATTTCATAACACTGCTTTTAAAATGCTTGATCGCCTTATTCGGTATTCATCTGTACGTCTAGCATTCCACAAATCATAAAGGACAAATCTTCGCCAGCGTCAACGTTTGCAAATGGAAAATTTCCAGAGTTAACAGCTGCTTGCATATACGGTGGTATATAGTTATAGTAGTGATTTTCAGAATTATTAGGTTCTTCTTTTTCTACATCATCTAAAATAACTTCGCTTCCATGATCACTGTCATCATCATCATCTATTATGTATGTATCATGGTCATAAGACGATACATTATTACTGGAAGATATTGAAGACGTCGAGCCGGTTAAGGATGCTGGAATAGTTGATGCTTTTAAAAGTACTATTGTCTGTATATGTTTTGGGAGAATTTGTTTAATATTGTGCTGTCGATGTAAATGCTTGACAATATTACTTCTATGCAATTGTACAAAGTTGCATAGAGTACAAATTCTGGCTTCAATTTGCATAGTTTTCAAATCGTGCGCATAATCTTGTGCTACGCTACCATTTTGTGGACATCCCTGAGCATGATGTTGCGTAAGAAGCGAACGTGTTGGTTTGCGAATTCCACATCCTGTACATCTATAAGCATACTCTCCCGTATGCATTGTAAAATGTTGATACCAGTAAGGTAACATGAATCGTGACTGTTTCTCACAAAATATGCAGTACGCCTCATATTGGTATTGTCCATTTTTGTATAAGCTAACATTAGAAAATATATAATTACCCTGCTTAAGTTGCTGTAATTGCAATGATGACAGACGTGAATTGTACACTTCACATCCGCGATGTTCGTTTACATAGTGGTGAACCAATCTTTGACAACTTAGATTACAGATGATACATCTGTCCTTATGTTTCCCGTTAACATACATCTGTGGGTCAACGTTTTTAGGCCAGTATAGTGTTACAGAACTATTATTGTTTTCATTGTAATTTTGATCTTCATTGGTAATTACTTCGTCTTGAATTCGTTTCGGAATCCTGTTAATTTTTAAACTGGAATTCAGATTTAATCGACTTGATGGCTTTGTAGAAGTTTGATAATTTTGTTGGTTCTGGAACTGGATTACTTGTTGTTGTTTATATATGCGATGCTCTTTAGGTTCATCATCATCAGATATAATTTGAGTATCTTCGTTTTCGACATTTTCAATCCATGTAGCTTTCAGGTGATCTTCAGCATCGTTGTCAGCTGCTGCATACTGCCTGATACTAGAAGAGGTAGAAGGTGTATTACGTTGATTTGCAACTGAAATGAGAGTGAGATGTGAGTAATTAGATTATCTATTCAATAAAAATTAATTTACATACAATTTTTCGCTGTAACG
This sequence comes from Sarcophaga bullata, assembly GCA_005959815.1. Classification (NCBI taxonomy): domain Eukaryota; kingdom Metazoa; phylum Arthropoda; class Insecta; order Diptera; family Sarcophagidae; genus Sarcophaga; species Sarcophaga bullata. Next base: position 281,496 of record QOCX01000119.1, read on the forward strand.
GAAGATGTTGGTCCATCTATGCTTTTGGCGAATGCTTGTATAAAAGCACTTTCAAATGATTTAACTTGTTGCTGTCTTTGCATTTGGGCTTCCATGCGTTTTTGTTCAATCTTACGTTGAATTTCAGCTTGTGCTAATTTTTCGGCTTCCTCTTCATCGTCGATTTCATACTCGGCCAATAAATCGTCTTCATTATAACTAAAACTATTGTCTAAGCGCTTCGTTCGCTTAGTACGTAAAGTCCGCTTTCTATCTTCACCGATTTCTCCACTATCCCTATCGTTGTTTTCTGTTGGTATTTTTGCTTTAGACTTAGGCTTCGACTTATCAGGAGTGTATTCGTCTTCATCTTCGTCTACCTGTCTCTTACGAGTTAAAGCATTTGTACTGCAGCTGGAAGACGATGTTGCGACAGATAATGTCGCTGACGCTTTAGGAATATCCATATTGCAAGTTTTTAATGTAACTTTTCCAGTGATACTGTTTGCCATAAGAGTTAAGGCTTTACCTTGAACTGAGGAACACGTCAGTTCACAGAAGCGACGACCGTAATTAGTTATTTTCTTTGTGTTTTTTAAAAGAATAGTTCTTAAATCTGTCATCAATTGATTATTAATCTGATCTCTTTGATCATGTATATTCATATTAGAACGTAATGTTTTAATGCGAATAAAGTCCTTATATTTGAGGGCTCTTTGCAAAAATACGTAACACGAGTGTGTGGGTAGAAATTGAGGTTTACAAAATTGATTTAAAAAATTTTCCAACCATCTAGCGTAACGACGATCAAGATCGGTGTCGGGAGTAGCCCTCACACTTGGAGGATTACCATAAAATGCGTTCGGTATAATCACGTTTTTATTTGAAAGCAAAGCAGAGAATGCAGGCGGATTAATTCCTGATACAACGGCTGGCTGAAGTTGAACGGCATTAAGAAAATTTGATTGTGGCGTAGGTGGCGGTAAAGGCGGAGGTGCAGGTTTTTTAACTTGTTGCTTTACATTGTACGAAAAATTATTAGGTACACAATTGCTATTATTTGTTGCATTTTTATTGCAGCTTTTATAATAATTTCCTTTGGCTGCCAGCAGCGTCCGTTTTTGTGGTGTTTTTGTCAGCTGCTGTTGTTGTTGTTGTTTTTGTTGAGGTGACTTGTAAAGAGATGGTGTACATTCTTCGTCTGAACTATCCAAGAGATCAATACAGTCGACAATCTGTTGTGTTGATGCTATTGATGTAAAACGCCTATGGTTAGTCGCTGTTTGCAAATAGCTAAAGTTTTTTGATTTACTTTGTATATGAGGCACTGTCGAAGGACTTTTATTGACAATAGTACGTTTTTGCGCTTGTTGCTGTGGTTTAGCTGTTGACTTCCTAGCGCTTGTGCGTGTTACAGTTACATTTTTTGCTACGATAGCAGTCGAATTCGCCGGAGCTGTAATATCTGCACCATTTCCAGAGCTTTTTGAATTCTCCACAGTATCCTCTTCATCAGATTCTATACAAATCGGTGAATTTCGTGTTTCTACAAATTGGACTTCATCATCTTCGACGTATTTATCATTCGAATTGCTTTCCAAATAAGGTTGTGGAGTATTTGTTTGCTTGTCGAATTTCTCTTCATCATCATCTCTTATTTCAATACAATTCAGAGGATCGTCTGCTGTATTTCTGTTAGAATTGCTGTTTAGGTGCTGTTCATCATTTGTACTATCATCCAAACTACATGTTAACGTTTCTTTCATGCCATCTTCTATAGCAACCAATTCAGATTCAACTGGCATATTATCAAGATCGCAATCTTCTGAATCTTTGGAATTTTCATATCTCAGCTCTTCGCTTAATGCTGATGATGATTTATCACTTTTACACTCATTTTCATATATTACTCCAAAATCGCTACTTTTTGTTGATTCTTCATGAATCGATGTGTTAACTTCAGTCTCCTCAGCATCGCTATCTTTAGTCATTTCCTCCTCTTCATCATTTACAAAATGATAATCTTCTTTTGTATCGTCTGTCAAATCTTCGGGTTGGGTTACGTCGGGAACTATTATTTCGCCTGTATATTCTTCTGGAATTACTTCTTCAAAATCAGCGGGTTCATCATATTTAACCAGATCATTTTTTGTTGAATTGTCGTTCTTTTCCTCATCCACATGACCATCTTGTGGACCGTCTAAGGAAACGTCTTTATCAACATTGTCTTTTGAATGTTCTTTATTATCGTTATGGTTGGTTTCGGAGTTATTATTTTCTCTCTTCTCCATAATTCTATGCTCTTTAGCTGTCGGATTTTGACTTTGTAAACAAGTATCCTTAATTTCGTCTGATATGTTATAATCTTTTTCAGAAAATTTATCATTAACTGCATTCATTATAAAGCATCTTATTACCTAAAAATCATAAAAATTTTAAATTCATAACATTTCTATTAAAATCAATTTAATTTAAAACAACATCAAAACCAGTTTTAACCAGGAGCAAATAATGTAATCGTACTCTTCTTTATTTGTTTCATTAATTAAAATCTCCCTCTAAATATTATTGCATGCTCAACAATGAAGTTTCAAAGTCTTCAAATAGATATCTTATTACATACATATTTCTATTTAAAAAGGGAAAATATTGTGTTTTAATGAGTTAAACACCTACCATTGACCAACTAGTCAAAGACGGTTCATGCTGCAGGAAACCAAATAGCTATTATAATATTTGAACAAAACTAGACAATTTGACTAATAACGTTTTAGAACTCATTTAATTTGTATGTATTCTGATCTATTTATGTTCATCAGTTTTCTCCAGATTTATTGTAGCGCTATACAACCCAATACAGTGCAAGCCATGTTGGTACTTTTTGACGTCACGAATTTTTTAGGAAGCCACACTGTTATTTTTTTTAAGAATAAGAACTAAAATGAAATTAGTACCTTCAAATCTCTATTTGCATTTAAGTAAAAAAAAAAAATAATTAATTAAAGGAAGTGTACGGCTGTAAAAAATACTTCAGTATTAAATTGGTCTAAAGTAAAATTTTGGAAAAGAAATTGTTCATCCTCATTTTATAAATTTTTTCTCATTAGTTAAAAAGCCAAAGTGGTATGTTGCTTAATTTTGTTGGCGTTAAACAGTGGTTCTGATGCACAAAATGTATATACTAAAGTTGAGTGTAAAAATGTGATTGTAAGACAAAATTAGCTACCTGTGAACCAGGTTTTTAATAAATACTTGGTTTGTTTACGTTCTTCCAGGATGGAAGACATAAAACAATATGTTGTATGTTGGGTTGGGTACAGTAATTAGACAAGAAAAAAAGGAAGCAATTAAATAAGGAAATAGAAAAATAGGATAGATTTAAAGTACTTAACAAAATTTAACTTTTTGACAGGTGCTGTCAAAATTACGTATTTAGTATTTCAAACAAATTTTTATGTATGAAAAGAGATACTACGCTCCTCAATTAGTAAAATGTATATTTAGATTTGTCTTTGGAAAATATATTTATTTGACGAAATTTTCTTTTTTTTTTGTTTTTTGTTAAACTCTAAACGAGTAATTATTTTTTCTTTGCAAATTTTTTATATTAAAATAAATTGTAAAACGCGGGTTATCGTTTATGTCCGAATGTAAACATCTTCCTTCTCAGTCAAAAAATGTTTTTGTTTGAATATGACCACAGTACATTTTTACCCAGCAGTTTGCCTTTCTGACATAAATTTTAAGTTTTAAATACACTAACACAAGCATAAGAAAATACACACAATTACAAGCGACAAAAATGGAAAAAAATTTACCAATGGAAAATTATGATGAGAAATTTGTATACTTTCATTCACTTTAATTATTTATACATTTCATAAATATTGTATTGCTTTGCTTTTTTCTTTTTATCAAAATAAAAAGAAAACTGTCAAAATAAATGACAATCGGCAATGTTTGACTTTATGAAGGAAAAAAATAATAACAAAAACAATTATCCGCTTATGGGAGAAAGATAAAATAGACACAGCGCCTCTGCTTGACACAAACACACTACATTTTTAATTTTTACAAATTCTTTACTTGGGCACATGGTTGCATTCAGAGAGTATTTAAAAAAAGTTTTTAGTGCACTTAAAAAAATTATACTTAAATTCTATATTCAATTAATGTTCTAATGAATTTGTTCAATTATAATTTGTAATTTGATTAATTGTTTATAATTTATTATTTGAAATTATTGAGTGTAGTTTTCATTTGTAATCATTTTATCCTCAAAAATTTCTCAAAGTGTATCTTTAGGTTGACTTCGCAGCAACCCTTGTACGTATATAAAACTTAATCTACCTTGTTGTATAATTTGGGCGTGTGTACTAAAAACTTGAAATGCTAAGTGTTAGGGCTGCCATAATAGTAATTTAAAACAAATGATGGACATGAACTAACAAGGATAAACCAATTTATAAATGTATTTGATGTAAAAAACTTCATAAATATATACATACCTAAAAAAGACACATTTTCTTTTGATAATTTCGGTTTTACGAAAAGGAAAGGTGAAAAGGTCTTGAACATTTAAATTAAATTTTTTATCTCTTGTATATTTTTTGTGATTGATTTGTAATGTATAACACATACTAAATTCTGAATATTTTTGATCTATTCGATACGATTTTGATAGATTGTTTTCTAATATTTTCTTTGTTTGTATATTTTTTTATATAATTGAAATTTTTCAAATTTGTCATGCCGTAAGAATGGCATAGACTAATTCCTAACTCTCGAAATGACTTTAGTGCCTATTTATTATAAACTTTTTACAAAAAAAGGAATTATCATTTTCTTCGATGCGAAAAATCTATCTTATTTTTAAGACGAATGTTTCAAATTAGCAAATTTCTTTTTTATGCGGTTTGTTCTTTGTTCATAAGAAGAAAAATATAAGAAGGTGATGTCGTCAGATGTTGTTACGGTGTTATTATCGATACATCTTGTCTCACGTAGACCCATATCTCTTGATATATCAGATCACTAGGTTGCCTCTAAAAGAATTTTAATGTTCCATGTTCCAAATTTTATCTTAAAGATCATTAACTCAGTTGGTGATCATTTCAATTTACTTTTGATGACATCTCAGTATGATATCGTAAGGTTTTAAGATTATCAAAATGCAATGCATTACTTATGCGATCCCTCCAACTTTATAATTGTGTACAAAAAGTCTTATGTTGAATGGCTGTTCGGTCGTCGGTTGGTTGAAGACCAAAAAAGTTGATTTTCATTCAACCGACGAAAAATACGATGCTACAATAATAATTTATAAGTAAATTTGAAAAAGTGGAACGAGTGAAGAGCCGACTAAATGTTGATTCAATTGTTGAATTATTCGCAGAGTGTGGGGACCGCATTAGAAACATGTATATGTCTGCATTCCATTCATATTTTAACTACTTAGATGAATATGTTTAAGGGAAGCAAAAGAATAGGATAGAGAGAATGAAAGTAAAAAAATAGAGAACAAAACAGTCGCATCAGATACGCGAGAATAACACACATTCATCAGTCAGGTAACCCTATTATGAACTTAGAGAGCCTGAAAAACCGCTCCAATTTTCTTCTACAAAAATCTGTATAGTCACAGTGAAAATGCTCAATTGCCTCCAACTTCTTGTTTCTACATTCTCTACAGACATTCCACAAACATCTATCGTTGTTCCCTTCAGAACAGCGTTCTGAAGGAGCCAAGTTTGCTGCTTTACCACCGTCAATAGGTGGCCGAATGCACCTAACTATCAAACTCGCCCATATATCCTCCTAATGAACCCATCTTGTGAGACCAGCAAATAATATTATGCCCCGGAGCCCAACAGCAACTTACTCCTTTCTCCCTGATGGTCTAGTTAGTAGTATTGAGGCCGTGATTTCGATTTTTACCAGCGACTCTGGGTATTTGCGTTTGTCTAATCGTTTATATGCCATTATATATGAATAGAGTGAAATTCGGAATTGTAATGAAATTTAATAAATAGACGTATATGTATATATATGTGTAGTTTCTAAGTGGACCATATGGCATCAATAAACAAAATAAATTAGGATATATTTAAAGCTAGAATTTTGATTTGACACCAGGAATAACCTTTTCTTTTCGCATATACTTTGAATTATTGCCTTCACGTGTTGTCTGGTCTCAAATGCCTGCGATTTCTTTGGGGATTCCAGTCCAGCGTTGTCCTCGTGATTTCTTCTTGGGGTTAGCGCAAGGTATACTTGATCCATCCTCACTTACGATCCTTTATTTCTTTATGGACTGATGCTAGGTTGTCACATCCTAAAGTTCAACATTGTTTATAACATCGGTTAAGAAAACCTTCATCATTTGTAACACGCATGCTGTTATGTTCCACGTGTTACATCCATGTAAAACTAATGAATTACATTAGCGTCGAATATATTCAACTTAATCTTTCTGAGAATGTGAGTCGCTCTCCATACGTTTTCCAGCATGCCAAATGCAGCACGTCCCTTTGATATTTTATTACGTATGTCTGCCGTTGATCTGTCAGTTTTTTGAATAATGATGCCAAAATAACAAAATTTATTCACATTTCTTGCAACGGTGTGCCGACAATTTGAAGAGCTTGTATTTCCATGTTGTTTATGAAAATTACTTTGGTCTTCGCTATATTAATCGTTAATTTGGTTTGTGCTGCAGCATCACTTACTGCCTGTAGTTTTGTTAATATATGCGATTATCTATGTGACAGCAGACAGTTGTCATCAGCATATTATAAATTATCAAAGTAACCGCACGTACTTCAAGATATGCCTCTGTTAGCAACTGATGCTTGCCGCATTATTAGGTCCAAGACTAAGTTGAAAAAAAGCGGAGATAGTCACATCCTTGCCTGACACTGGTTTCAACCTGCATAGCAATACTTAGAGCGCTTTCATGTTTCACGCGGCAGGAAGCGCTAAATACAGTTTCTTCACGAGAATGGTGATTTTTTCACGGACACCTTTGCATCCAAAAGCTTGCAGGATTACTTTGTATTTAAGAGTGTCGAACGGCTTTTCAAAGTCGATGAAACATAGGTAAAGAGGCAAGTGCCATTCTGGGAGCGTTATTAAAAGAAGCCTCATCAGCCGTGTAGCCGCCAATGCCACATAACTAGGCGTAGTGTCCCCACCACTGCCCTGATGAGAGTTAAGTAATAAATTCGATCAAATCCTTAAAATCAAAAAGGACTCCCTGTACGATAACATAAATCCCTGCCTCACGTAAAGAACAAGCAGGTTATCTCCCACCCACATTGATTGTGAATAATTAAATATTATAATTTTTATAAATTAAAATCATTTCATACCTTTTACATATACATAGATAATACAATAAATAATGTTTTTTTATTATAAATATATTTTCAGATATTGAAGATGCCTGCTCGATACAGTGTATTTTGCCTATAGACATAATATTAGGCATTGCAGTTGGTCTAGAAGATGGACGTTTAGTTCTGTACGATCTTACTGAATTACAGATATTCAATGTTGTCCTACCTAAGACGGAGATTACAATGTCGTCAATAGTAAAAATGGATTTTCTTGTGCCACCAGATGATCCACGACCATGCCTTTATATATGGACACTCCATGAAAATGGTGAAAATTTACATGCTGTTCTTCATAGTTTAATGTATGAAAAACGTCTGATTGAAGAATATGAATGTGGCGCATACTTTGAAGTAACAACTTAAAATTTTTACATACTTTTATAATATTTTGATTATTTCCTCTATAGACATTTCAATGCAGTTCTGTACGTTTACAATTGCCTCTAGAGGCAACAAAAAGTGTAGCCTTAGCGTGTCAAGCTATTTCAACATTGCCCACTCATGGAGAAGATGATTCAAATTGCCTTTGTATCATATCATGGTTATCTGTGCTGGAGGGAAAAAATAAATTGCTAATATTTGATTTAAATCAATGGTACAAAGAAGAAATGCCTGCAATTCTAGAATACGGGAGACAGCCGAATTATCTGGCTGGCTATATATTCAATGGAGAATGCGTTGGATTGCATACGCTTTTAAAATCAGACTCCATCTCCCATTTCAACTCAATGCAAAGATTTGAAGAACATTTTTACCCAAACTCATTGAGTTTTGGTAAGTTTATAATAAATCCATTATAATAGAATGTATTACAATTAATATTTATTTTTGTAGAATGTTTATTACTTCATACCGATGGATGTAGACGTTATAACTGGGAAGGTGTTCAGAATAGGGTGATTAATCTATTAAGGTCAAGCAATGCTGCAATATTTTTAGAACCAAACTTTTACTTTAATGAAATTATGAAAACACGATTAATGCCTCAATTCTGTGAATTTAATATGAATTCAACATTTTCAATGGTAGGTAATAGATTATTCATGCTTCATGACGTATGTACATATGTTTTAATTCATTTCCGATTAGAATGCCAAGTGTGAAATTTTACTCTCAACTGCTTTGGAGCATAATTGTATTAGTTTGTTGCGTGATTGCGCTAAATCATGGGTTGATGGCAGCTTTATGGGAAATTTTGCCGCTTCGACTGGTTTGTCTCTATCAACAATAACCGATTGGATATGGAAAAGAGCTGCTTCCATCAAGGAAAGATGTAATGATCTTTGCAAATGTCTTTTTGAATTTGGAGGATATCCATTGGATAATAGAGAACAAAAGGAATTAGGTTTTATTACAAGACAACTAAAATTATTATCAGATCTTTTTAAAGAAATTTTAATATACGCGAAAAAGCAAATTCCGGAGAGAGGTACAAGTTCATAAATATTAATCAAGAATAAGCATTTTTTTTAATTTTAATTGCAAATGGTTTTTAGTTTTTTTTGATTTGGAAAGCAAATATAACTCCTTGTGCATGGCTTCCAGTTATCAGGATATATTGTTGTGGTTATTTAATATTGGTCTTCTTCCCGAAGCTACTCCATATAACAATAATATGAACGTTGCAAATGATTTAGTACCTTATCCTTACAAGGAACTTAAGGAATTTTATAGAGAGAAAAGAAATTTTTTCGCAAAACTCAATGACTCCTTCATATCGAAAAAAATTGGCAGCTGCAAACTATTATATATCGACTCCTTTATTGAGCACGTATGTAAGGGGAATACTTTGTATGAGTATTGGTTGGAGAATGATGGGGATGGACTGTATCCGCCCAATTCGTTAGAAGCTATGCTTCGTATTATGTTGGTACCCGACTTGAGTTTTGATAACAAGTACGCCATTTTGTTGTACTTCTTTTTGGACTTAAATATCTCGATTGACGAAGAGGCTTACAAGGATGTCGTGGTAAATTTTATTAAATTTCCAAGTGTTTTTAAACTTTCTGCCTCCTTAATTAAGACTGTACAGGCTTTTTGGAATTTAGATCATGATCATTATTTAGTAAGTAATTACATTTAATTAAATTTACTAAAAAAGAGACAATATTTTAACATAAATTTATATTTTGCTTTAGCCAGCGGTTGATGAGTTCATTTCACCGTTTAATAAAAATCAATCTTACCCACAATGGCAGGTAGAATTAATAATAGAAGTACTTTTGAATAAAAATGCTAATAATTTAGCGTTAAGGACTTTAGAAGCACAATCATCCCTCATATCGCCACTCCTTAAATTGAAAACTTTATTGGCAAACGAATTAATTCCTGAGGCATTTCATTTTGTGCGTTCGAAAAATGATGATTTGCTTTTAGAAACATTTTTTTCTTGTTGTCTCAACAATGGCCAATTTGGTGTTATAAGAGATCTTGCTTTCAGTGAAAGAGAAGGTTTAATATTGCAGAACATTTTAAAAAACACTGAAGCTCCGTGCGCTGAAAGCCTACATTTTGTTTATTTACTTCAGAAATCCAAATATATTGAAGCCGTTTCTTATATGGATGAGTTGTCTGTTAAATCAAAAATTAAGAAGAGTGCTCTCAATCAAATATCGCAAATGGAAACTCCAAATTTAGTTTTGTCGGCCTTCAATACCACAATGACACCTGTAACCCAGGGATTAACTGATGTTTATTTTCGTATAAAAAATAAAATAAAAAAGAAGGAAGTGAACAACAACTCACCTGTTCCGCTAAGTTGTCAATTGATTAAGCAAAATGCCAATGGTCTTTTAGGCGGCATTTATCATAGTTCAGCGTTAAGCGCACACTTCGCCACATACTACTGGGGTGAAATGGAAGAAGAAACTAAACAAGCTAATCACTTGCTAAGTTCAAACAACGCACCATTTTTAAGGCGTCCCCAAATAGATACGCACTGTGTTGATTATGTTGAGACAAATAAAATTTCATACCCTAAACCCTACAAAGCTGCTGACAAGCGGACATTAATGGTAAGTGGACTGCTGGATATTGAAAATGAAGAAGACGTTGAAAAGCAACAAATTGAAAATAAACTAAATCCCAAAAAGAAAAGGCGTTTGTTAGAACAGGAAATTGTAAATGATTTATCACACTTTATGAAAATGAATAAGACATCAATTAACTTGAATGCTACAGGATTTCAATTGGAACCGGAATGCGCAGATAAAGCATCAGTAGAGCAAAACCATAACCTTTTACTAACACGACCTTTATTGGTCAAACAACCTAACAGCAGTAAAGATTCTGAAGAAAAGATAAGAACATTACCAGAAATACATGGCATTCTTAAAACAAATACACCTGAATTTGGATTGGAATATCGCGAATCAGTTGCGGAAGAGGAAAAAAGTTTACGTTTCAAGCTACCTTCTATTGGCAACATGGATAATATTCATATCGGGACTACATTCGATCAAGAAGCGCTAACTAAAGAAATGGATATAACACAAGAGGCAGACCTAAAGAATGTACCTAAATTCAGACGAATTGCAAGGACTGTGTCCGAAGAATCAATCAAAAGTTCTGACAACTCAAGCAATCAATCAGAAGAAAATTTTTATTCTCCAATGTCATCACAAAATAATTCAAAACTAGATTGTTCTAATCTAAGTAAAGATAGTTTCATAAGTGGCCCACGGCCTCGAAAACCACTGTCTCATTTATCTGTGGAACGTACAGAAAAATCATCATTTTCAGAAGTAGAATCGAAAACAGCAACATTGGAGTATTCATCTATTTCCAAATCCAGTACTTTAGGTTATGCAACTGCTACGGAAACATCGAAGAACAAAGGAGTTTCGCCAAGAAGATCCGTGGAAAGGGTTACTTCTGAATGTTTGGAAATTTGTGAGGGGCCAAAGGTTGTATCTAGCAAAGAATATAGTAACGTTGCATATGTGACTGCTTTAACTACGTTGACAAAAAAGTCCGAAGTTATCCAAGCAAACAACTCTGATGGAGGTATTACCTTCCAAACAACTGCAGCTAGTAGTAAAATTAGTGAATTTGTACCGAAAATATCTTCATCTAAAGTTGGTTGTACGCCGGTTAAGAGTGCTGCGGAGAATATAGAACAATCACCGGCTAAATTATTCGAATGTACTACGGTTGAAGGATCTTTAGCAACTTTTGAATACACTAATCGCGGACAAAAAAATATTTTTAGTATGCCAAGCTTACCTTCACATGAAATAAAATCGGTTTCATTTTTAGACAAGCCAACCGAGGAGCAAAAGCGTCGAATGCTAGAAACAACAATAGATATGAGTTCCTATGATTCGTCAATATTAAATTCAACATCATTGCAGCAGAGCAAATCTTATTCGATCATAACCTCAAGAGATGCTTCTGTTCAAATAAAAACTTCTTTAGAGGATAACGCGAAAAATATGGAAAATGAAAATATTAAAGAGAAGGCAGAAAAGCAAATAGATTGTAAGCAAGTTCACGAAGAAGAATCGATTTCGGATGAACAAACCGGAATGAATATAAGTACTTATAAAGAAAATCCTAAATATGATTGCATAGTATTATCGTCATCTTCATCTTCGTCGTCGCTTAGAAATCAACAAGATTATGAAAATTTAAACGAAAATAGTCAAAGTGATGATGAAGAGGAAGATGAAAGCGATGGTGATAATGAAAACTTCGAATTTCATATTGATGAAGAACTATCAGAAAATGAAAGTGAAAATGAAAATGAAACATACACTAGGCACAGTCTAAGCGATAACGAAAGTGAAGAGGTCATACAGCTACTCGAGGACTCTTCATCGGATATAAATCAAGAACAAGCTAATAACTATGATGAAAGCGATAGTGATGACGTAAAAGTGGTTGAAGATACCGATTTTCTTGCTGAAAACGCCGATAAATTATTAGAAAGCAAAGAAATATCTGAATCTGGGGAAATTAAAAGTGATTACGCATCGAATTCGAATGTTTGTAATTACGAAGAAGAAGATGGTAACGTTCATGTTGTGGAAGCTATTAGCAGCAAAGTCGAAGAACATACTGTAGAAAATTTTGGCGAATTTCCATTGGAATATAAAAATACAAATTCAGACACTGACAATCCTATCAATGAAAATATGGAAACATCTACGACAACAATTATTACAAAGGAAATAGATGAATCCAAATGTGAAGATGTACATACTAAGGAAACTCGTTTAGAGGTTGAAAAAAATGAAATTAATACGGAAGAAGGAAATTCAAAAATTATTGAATTTGAAAATAATACAAAAATAATTATAGATAATGTTGAAAGCGAAAATATTGCTGCAATATGTGAAGAAAAAGAATCTATAACCTTAACAATAGAGGATTCAACGGACTGTTCCGATTCTAAAGCAGATGAACGACTTGAAAATGAACATACTCCAAAGGAAACGTCTTATAACACCAAGGATAAATCTAATAGTGATTATGAAAAAGAAATCGAATTACAAGAGGAAATTGTCAAAGAAACTTCTGACATTTCTACCCCATACAAGCAACATCTATTAAAAGGTTCGCCTACATCTCTTAAAGAGATAGAATCTAAGGATTTAGAAATTTCTTCTGACCGTAGACGTACTAGAGGAATATCTGTTCCACCACAAACTAACATAGAGTCAGAAGCGTTTTCTACTCAAACGCCGCGAATGCAAAGAAGTTCGAGAGCAAGCTCTTTGCAGCCAAATTATAAAATTGATGACAATTCGCATACCTCCAATGATATTGAAAATTTAAAGAAATTTAAAAAAGTATTAGACGAAAACGATTCAAAAGAGAAAACAAGATCTACAGCAGGAGTTACTGACTCATCCGTAGCGGCTTCTAGCAGAATAATAACACGTAGACGTTCTGCATTATTGGATGCAATTAATGAAGATGTTTCAGTATTAGACTCTCCTTCAAGTAGAACTCGTTTGAGGACTCGTCTCAATTCAATGGATAGTGAAATTGAATCACCGATTATAAGCACTTCAGATCCTTCGATGCCAGCTAAACGTACCCGCAGGCGATCAATATCAAGCAACGTTTCTGAATCGCAACTTACGCCAAAGAGAACACGACGTAATAGTAATAGTTCTCAGACAGAAGTAGTCTCTGTTCTTACACCACGCTCTCTAAGGGCTCGAAGCGTTGTATCTGTACAAGAGGAAGAGTCCGAAAGCATTCCGGATTCTCCCAAACCAAAAATGAACAAAGTAATTGGTACAAAACGCAAAAAAAGTATTACAGATGAACAAATCACCACAAATAAGGAACAATCGGAGCAAATTTCACCTAAAAGCAATAGTTCGGCCCTATCCGAAACATCATATTCTACTACTCGACGTCTAACACGCACACAATTAGCCGTTATGGAAAAATCTGCTGCTTTATCACAATCATTGACTCAAGATAAAATGACAAAAGAATCAGAAACGATTAGTCCTCCACCAAATAAACGGAATACGAAAACTCGATACTCTCGTCTACCTAATTCTGCACAAGACAGTGATGATACTGAGTCGGTGTCTTCAAAAATAAGTGCCACATCAAGTGCTACAGCAACTAAACGTCGAGTAACACGAAGATCTGTTAAAGAGAAGGTATTACCAAATGAATTCAATACAATTTATAAAAACTAACATTGTTTACAATTTTTTTAGGATGAAGTCGACGACGAAGTTGTCAGCGTTGCGAGTTCCGTAGGAAGCGAAAAATCTCAGAGACACCGCCGTTCAAAAGATAAAAGTTCACCTAAGACAACATTAACTGCTATACCAGAGGATGGTAAATATTATTTTATAATATTCATTAATTATGATACTTTCAAAGGCAATCAATTTATTATTTTCGATATTATTATAATCATAAATTATATTTTTCTATTACTGCCTACATCTGTTTTTTTACGTATTTATTTAAAACTTAGTTGCATTGTATGCTTACGAAGATTTTTTACCTAATTGTAGCTCCTTTGGATACCAGAAAACGTGGACGTTCAACGAAGATTTAAAAGCTGCAGTCATATTTAAGGATTTTATTTTGTTACACAATAGAATCAGAAATTTATTATAATTTTTATATTTTTCTTGTATCGTGCAACGAAAATTATTCAATAAAAGACAAACTGTTTATAAATAATATATTAATTAAAATTAAATTTAGAAAAAAATTTAGGTAAAATGATTACCACTTCTCTGGCCGAAATTATAAGGAATCACTGAATTAGGATGAAAATCTGTACACAGGGCCTTGTGAGGTTTCTGATTTCAAATCTGTAAATTTAAAATTTTTAAAAAATAAAAATGGCGGATCCATTATGGTGACCTAAATTTTAAAATTTGTACAGATTTGCATGAAAATCAGTATAAGAGGGTTTTTAAGATGATGAGTTTGAATGTGAAGTAAAATTAAAAAAAATCAAAATGGCGGATCCAATATTTTTAAATTTCTACAATTTCTAATTTTTGCATAGGTAAAATTTTTCAAATTCAAAATGGCGGATCCAATATGGCGAAGTAAATTTTAAAATTTCTATGGATTTACATGGAAACCCCTTAACGGGGGTTTTTTCAAGATGCTGATTTTGAATCTTAAGTAAAATTTTTCAAATTCAAAATGGCAGAGCTAATATGGCTACATAAATTTCAAAATTTCATCAGAGTTCCGAGAAAATCAGTGTACATTTCGTATCATAGGTAAAATTGTCAAATTTAAAATGGCGCATTCAATATCAATTATAAAATTTCTTCTGATTTCAGTGGATAAAACTGTTAACTATTATGCTATGTTAACTTTTTTGTCTAAAAACTCAAAAAAATAAAAAATTAGGCGGATACTTTTGTAGAAACTATTAATTTTTTAATTTTCAAAATGCCTTTGATCGAGTCATATCAACATATGTAATAATTGAATTAAGAGAATATGGTATCCCAGTACAAAATTTTGAAATCTTTTCTTAACAATCGCAGTATTGTCGTGAAGGTCGAAAGACATTTTTCTTCAAATTATACTTTAGACAATGGAATTCCCCAAGGCTCTCCTCTTTCTGTGGTCTTATTTACCGTGTACGTCTGGCAAAACCTCTTGAGAACTCACCTGGAGTTGACTATGTGTGGGCATCCACGCCGACAATTTATTTGCAATGGCTTCCGTAAGCCCGGGAACATTTTTTTAAAATTTAAACTACTTGGATACCACGGTCCACCAATGGGCTAATTGGCGCTGTAATTGCTGTACAAAAAACTGAACTCTTACACATTTGCAAAAAGCGAGCATGTCCTAATAATATTTTTAACATTAGAAACGTGGAAATTAGAGTCACCGAGCGAATGCGAATTTTGAATTTATTTTTTACCAGAGACTTTCTGTGGAACAATTATGTAAATCAGTTGATAAATTTTACATGGAATCACCATCTACGGCTGGACCTCAAGGAAAAACATCATTAGGATGAATATATTTGTCGTCAGCAGTGTGGTCAATTTGGAATTTTTTAATTAAACAACAAAAGTAAGACATTGTTAATGTTGTTAATGTGAAGATCTACTTTGCCTGCAATACTCTGCACAGGTTTAAAACTGTGCCACAAAATCCAGTTATGGAATCATATGGAAAGAGGGTTGCGTAGTCATCAAATCTCAAACAAAACTCAACTGAATAGCTTATTTCTGAGTATTACCAGATTAAGCAGAAAAATTGACTATTCAATGCCAAACCGGGTAAATGGAGTACTTAACTTTAAGGGATAACTTACTGTGTAATATTATATTTCACTTTGTTCTACGGCTTCTTAATATTGACAGCTTAAGAAGAGCTCGTGTAACAAGAGCAGAGTGTAGTAGGAAGTGTGTAAGCTTATTGGACATGAGTCCACGGTTTAAACCCCAGGTAGATGTCTAATCTAATCGAAATTTGAAAAAGATGTTTTCGTGGACTTCTGGCGAAAACTCTGAGAATAAATAAATATTGCCATTAAAAGTTTCTCAAAAAATCTGTCGTTCAGAATCGACTTTAAACTCTACGGCCTGTGACTTATGGATAAAATTATAACTAGATCGTGATCCTGACAGATGTATATATGTCTGTATGTATGTATGTATGACGCTGACGGCGAATTCATCTACATGCAGTTTTTTAAGCTATTCAGCTATTCCCTCTGTAAATGTATTCACGGACTATGGCCAGAACATATGATCGACAATATGTTCGAAAAATTCAGAAGTGATGGAAATTTAAAAAAAGAAATAGATTTTCTACAGCAAATAAAAACATTAATTTCTTATTACCAAATTCAGATTGAATATATCTGTTTGCATATTCAGGGTGTTTCTCGGCCAATACCTGCTTCTAACGAATTAATTGTTATCTGAATCCGTTTTTCGTTGCCAGTAAGTTTCAAATCCCCGGAAAGCGGAAAAAAGTACACAATTTTCAGGAATTCAGTAAATATATCTGCATATATAGTATAATGAAAAAACAAAACAACTTTAAAATTAAAAATTAACAAAAATAATTGAATATTCTTCTTCTTTCTAAAAAAGTGTTTATAAACAATGAAGACATTTTATTGTTTCATTCGATAATATTTTTGGTATTTTGGTTACGACATTTATTTATAAGTTAAATTTCTACATTTAAAGTATCGTCAGAAGTTTTATTTTTTTTTTGCTATTAGAGTTGGCTATCATCATCAATTTCAATTTCCACATTTTTTGTTAAAAAGAAGTTCGTAAGGATTTTCATTTGACACAATCCATTACAATAATATCAGCACTTAATAGATTAGTACTTCGCTTACCACCCGCCAATTGAGTTGGGTTAAATGCTTGTAGCATATCTTCTGAAAAAGGAATGTGTATTCTAAGTTATACTACCAATAGTAATAAATACCATCCACTAATAGTAATTCATATCACAAGACGAACGTGAAGCGAAAATAGTCTTTATCGGCGAAATTGCTTGCAGCGGTGTGAGAATAATTTTTTATTTTATCAAATGTATGCTTAGAACTCTTAAAAACTGTGTAAAATTGCAAATTAAAATGTCTGCATTTAAGACAAATCGATTGTTGAAATGTCTGTGAATCTGAACAGCGCTTCAGCATCGCATGCCTTAAGCTCACTGGAGTATGGTGTATGACCCATTAGAGCAGTCCATGGCAAGCAAGTAGTGGACGTAGACGAAATAAAATGGATATGACAATTTTATCTGTGCAGGCTTTCATCGAAGACACATATTAAAATGATAAGACAGTATTACCAACACAAAATATATGGCAACTGACTTAAGATGTTGGCATTTCCATATAGGAATCTCTTTAAAAACAAACCTGAGAATTTTTAAAGATAATTATTTTAAGGGCCATAATTACACGATTCTTTTAAAGCTGGGTTTAAAGTTCATTTCAGCTAAAGTTACATTTAACTTCTTTTCGTTATTACAACCTACAGATAAAATAAAGTTAACTTTTTCAAAAATGTCACAGTGCCGGAGCAATGTCGATAACACTGCTCAATTAAACAAGTATTTTTTAAATGCAGGGGCAATGTTTTGTTTATATGTGAATATGCCATATTGAAAATGAATGTCTGTAAGATGTGTATTCAGACAGTCCAACGTTTTAATCTTTCAAAATTATTTGAAATGCTGCATAACTAGTTGGCAATTTATTATTAACATAAGGAGATTGTAAAGCTATACTCAACATTTTTACTGTGGAGTTACTCAAGGGAATTTATTAGGGCCTGTATTGAAAGGAAATCCCAAACAAATGGAACTGGAATAATCAACCACATAAAATTTGATTATTTTTGTTTGACTTATTTGAAGAAATTCATATACAACATTAATTTGTAAATATTTACTAAACATATTATTTCATAATCTATTTGGTGGAATATAATTCAGCTATGAGCAATGCATCAGTTCCTAATATAGAGAATATCTAAGGATATTCGTATGATCAAATGAAAATGATCAGTGACTGCTGGTGAATAGGAACATACAGAAAAAATTTAATGTACCCTTAGCACAATTGAAAATTTGCAAATTATGCTGGATTTACTTAGAACGACATTGGCTCAACCATATCTACTTGGCAGAAATTTTTTGAAAGAAGAAACATCCACTCTTGAATTCTAACATCAGTATCAATAACCAAAACAAAATAAATGATAAATATTGCAAACAACAGTTAGTATGATATACTCTGGTTGAACGAAAATAAATAAAGATACAATGAATTGGCGATTATCTGTTCTATATAAACACTATTTAGTAGATTAGAGGTAAGCACAAGACAATAAATAAATAATTAAAATATTAATAAGTATTACAGCAACATAGACATCCAATAGATAAATCGATTTTAAATTTGGCCACTCAGATAAAAACAAAGTGAATTTCTTAGTTATCTGGTAATAAACTTACTGAGTTGTAAATAAAATCTGTGTAAAGCCACAAAGAATTTACTTAAAAAGCCCAGTTGATAAAAGTTTTCGAAATAAAAATCTAAATGCTTTGCTGTACAGTATAGTATCGTCTGCACACATTTTATTTTAATCCCATCGAAACGATATGATTTATCATGATTCATCATGCTATCATAAATGAAATTTCTGTATGATTCGATTTTTTGAAGGCAAAAACATAATCTGGGGTCATCAATTTTGATTTTGTCACAAACATTCATCATTGAGTAGTAAAAATTATTAACACCGCTTTCAAATCAAGGGACATTATTTAGCGATTTTTCTAGATTAACGCGTTTCTAGACTTATCTGAATTGGTTTATATTGTTACGTTTTTACCTTTTGTAAACGTTTGAAATATGGGTTCGTAGATTGCAAATAAAAATAAAAATAAATTTGTGTTTAATTTTAATTAAATCCTTTATTAATCACACAACTATGGGTGCCACTGTACACAACTGATTCTAACAACACAATTGCTTATTTGTTATTCTTTGTTTATGCCCTTTGCGATAAACAATAACAATTATCACACAATTGTTCTGTAGATCTTTGTAACGGAGATCTCAAACCACGATTGTTTTACTTCACACCAACGCGTCTTCACACAAGACTGACTGAACTTCTACTCCGACTTTGCATGCTATGCCTTGCCTTTTATATCCCGACGTAAACAGTCTGATGAATGAAGGCGAAGCCTCGAACGTTCGCCTTCAAGAAATCACCATAAATACAAACAACTATGTTTACATTTATTTATGCTTTCATGTTTGTTGTTTTTGTATCTTGTTTACGTTCGTCCTTAAAGAGTTATTGTTGTTTGTTATTTACTTGTTTATTCCTTTTTCTTGTTATACAGATGTTGTTGTTTATTTGTTAATCAAGCAAATAACTCCATTGTTTTTGTAGCTTTTGTTTAACATTTTAATGTTAAACGATGTTACACCATTTCCATTTAAATGGCAGCATGCTAGGTCTAGTATTGAACACAATTTCCACTCCGGATATGACATGCATTTATAATTTTATATCTATGAATTGAGATTATAATACGAAATAAAAATGGAAAATTTATCATAAAAATTCAAATTAAGTTTGATAAATAAAATCATGCTTTTTAAATCTCCAAGAATGATTGTGAACACCCTTTGTTTTGCTATACAATAATATTTGTATAGAAAATGTGAAACTTTAAAAGTGAATACGTTAAACTATTCGTCATATCACCATCATCATTTGTTTTTATGAACCATATTTTAGGTTTTAACATATTGTTACGAAAATGGAAATAGTGTAACTTCGTTTAACATTAAAATGTTAAACAAAAGCTACAAAAACAAAACAACGGACTTGTTTGCCTGATTGACAAGTAAAGAAAAATAAAACAACAACATCCGTACAACGAAAAAGGGATAAACAAGTAAACGAAAAGCAATAACTACGCTGTAAGGACGAACGTAAACAAGATACAAAAACAACAAACATGAAAACATAAACAAATGTAAACATCGTTGTTTACATTTATGGTGATTTCGAGAAGTCGAAGCCTCGAACGTTCGCCTTCAAGAACATTCATCAGATTGTTTACGTCGCGATATAAAAGGCAAGACATAGCATGCAAAAGTCGGAGTAGAAGTTCAGTCAGTCTTGTGTGAAGAAGAGCTGCATGTGAAGTAAACCAATCGTAGTTTGAAGATCTCCGTTAGAAAGATCGACGGAACAATTGTGTCGTAATTGTTATTGTTTATCGCAAAGGGCATAAACAAAGGAATAACAAATAAAGCAATTGTTGTTGTTAGAATCAGTTGTGAACGGTGGCACACAAAAGTTGTATGATTAATAAAGGATTTAATTAGAATTAAACACAAATTTATTTTTATTTTTATTTGCAATCTACGAGATCATATTTCAAACGTTTTTAAAGGGTAAAAACGTAACAATATTAACGATAATGATAACTTTAAGGAACATTGTTAGCATGTTCCATGAGCCTTTCTTTCCCCAACTAAGTGTATCTAACCCATGTAAATGTAACATTTGAAAGTGACTTACAATTGACGCATTGGCAATACAATATACAATAAATTTCATCGAATTTTAATCGATTTCTAATCGATTGAGTATGGAATTAATCTTAAATTTTTTTTTTATCATTTTTAAGTTTCAGTGATTCATTAGTTTGTAACGTGATATTGGGTACGTAAGAAACCTAAAATCTGGAAAACAAAATTAAACTGTTTGGAATTATTTTCATTTTCCAACGTTTAGATGTGTGTAGATTGGAGTTATTTGTAGGATTTTAAATTGATTTGATAATGAAATAAAGTCCTTCTTCTTAAAATATTAAATTGAATAGTGAAGTAAGAAAAATACTTAATTTTTATGAGATTATCGTATTCAAAGACGTACTGTGTATATACATATTTGCAAAACAATGAATTAATTCAGTATTTTTAATACCAATTATATGGATTAGACAAGGAATTTAATTATTGTTCGATTGATCGATTTGTTTGTTCTTAATTTTATTTGAAATCTAACTTACAAATTAAGAAACACTGGAGATGCCATATGTAATATACTATAATTTACATTTACAATAACAGAAATAATAAAAATAAAATAAAAATATAATGTTATGTACATTTAGACTAAAGTTGATAACTCGTGTAACGAATTGCTAGTAACGTTGCTCATATCCAAGGTGGGTGGTATACCAGGACTCACAGAGCCACTGGCTTCACGTGTTGTCCCGCCGCCTAGTGTGGATAAACAACCACCGTTGGCTATAGGTTTCGGAGTTGGTGGAGTGGCCGTCGATGGTCGCATCATAAATGATGAACTTAAGGCTGTCAGTGGATTAAAACTCCCATGTGAATGGTTTGGCGATACGGGCGTTATTGACGTAGGATGCAAAGCAGTTGACATATTTGACTGGTTAAAGTTTAGATGTGGCGGAGTCATTGGAAGAGAATGATGATTAAGAAATTGAATCGGAGGTGTTATGGGTCCAACTTGAGATACCATTGACATGCGATTGACAGGAGCACTGCGATAACTAATCGTCTTCTCCTTTTGCCAAACAAATACATTGTGAACCATGGCAGCACCACAAAATACAATACCGATACCAATCAAAACACTTGTTATTATGGCAGGTGTCGAATGAAAATGATTAAACGTATATAAAATAATGCCTAAAATTTTAAAACGATAATAAGACTCGTTAAATAAAATTTAATTTTTCAAATTTAATTCCTACCTGTTAAAAATATTGGTATGGATATAAAAAAACCGCCAACAGCACAAGTTCGACTAGTGCTAGACTTTTCCAAATAACGATTATCACTGAAAATATAAAAATTGTATAGAAAATTTAAAAAAAGCAAATAATTTTACAGATCGTTTAGGGATGACAACTAACATCAGTTGTATTGCTATCTGGCAACTGAAAAATTTCAGTTGTCAAGAAATATTACAATGTGTCAACTGTTATAGATTTCTAGGCAACATGCAACTCAACTTAAATTCTGTTGGCATCCAAAATCAACGCATTTATAATTTAATTCAAAATATTATTTGTTCGTATTGTTCTACTTAAATAGTATATGCAAAAAAGTTACGAATTTTGTAATGTAATATCGGAGCCGTGCTCTGAAATTATTTTTTTTTGGTACTTTAACATTAAAATGCAGTTGCAATACCTACCGTCCGTCGAACATTGGTGATCGTACCAATTTGACTGCAAAAAGGAACTGAATTGCACATACTAACAAGCAGCATAGATTTAGAGAGAGGGATAGGGCACACAATGCTAACGTTACATCGTAAACTATAATAAAGTCTTCTGGTGAACTGCGTGTTAAGGCATCTTCGCGGGCATTTGGCGATATTTTAAGCAAAAATAATAAAGACAACAATGCCAGCAGTAAGGAAACTGAAAACAAAAAAAAAAAAAAACAACAAAAACAAAAACATATTAAAAATACTTGTGATTAAATTAAAAAGAATCATTGCACAAAAATGGAAATTTTTGATTATTATTATTATTTATTTATTTAGAAGTATCCATCCACAATACTTTAAAACATCTTTAACATAAAATTATTTTACTAAGTAATATTCATATTCATTATTTCTATTTGGTGGTTGCCATTCTTATATTCTATTCCATAAAATGTCACATTTTTTATCATATTTTTATTTTTCTTAATGACTAGGTCGTCTTTTATCTCCCTCCACATTTATTTCTGGTCTTTGGCGTTATTTATTATTATTTTTTTTTATTAATAAAATTGTTCTTTTCGAACTGAATTTTAGTACTATTTTCCCCATTTTTATGCAAAAAATCAATTTCTTTTAAATATGATTGTAATCTGCTTTGGACTCGCAAGAAACAAGTTTTAAACTGCTCTCCGAAGAAGAAGAACAAGTGAAAAACAAACATACAGATCATACAGATTTACCAGTTACATAAAACGTGCAAAATTGAGTTTATGCGAGTTATTTTCGTTTTTTCTGTCAAACTCATTGAATTCATCTCATCAATTATTGTTTCTTTACTGCTATTTTTTACGAATAAAATAATGAAGATAAAATTAATTTCTTTTTTTTATTTGCTTGCATGGTTCTGTTTTTATGAATGACGAAATCCAGTATCGTGAACATGCACTCATTTCTGCTCGCCACTGTATATATTTCGAATTGTTTTATAATTATCCCATGCTACTTCTGTATTTTCCATTTTCGCAATCTGATATTTCATTGTTTTTTCGGTTTTTAATCTTGTCAGTTCTCCATTAAACCACTTGTTTACATAATATTCTTCATTTATTGTTCTAGTAATTGTAAATTTTCTTATACTTAGTGTCCTCAATAACTGACTTTATTATTTAAATCATTGTCATTATTTTCTCTTAGTATTTTATAAATTTCATTATTAAATTACGTTTTATTGTATTTGAATATTTTTTTTTCCTTTTTGTCAGTATATTTATTGCAGGGTTTATTGATTTTTATATCTATTGTTTCAGGATCTGTTATCATATTTGAAATATTATTGTTTGCTGTAATGGTTGTGTTATTTGTTATGACATAATCTATTATTGTTATTGTGCTTGCCGTTACTTTGATATAATCATTGAGTATTTGTTAGAGTCCCCATTATCACAAAAGGCACATTTCAGTCTGTTCTCATACATTCCTTCCTTATTATATTGTCTTAAAATTCATATATTTTTTCTATTATTTCTTTAAGCACTTGACAGAACTCTACTTCACTGTTGCTTGGTGATCTATATACTGCTACTATTATAAATTGGTTGTGCTTGACTGTAACCTTGTATGCACTTTATAAAATTATATTGTTGTCTAAAATAAACAACAACTCCACCGGTCCTATTTGAATTTGAGTGCATAATGTAACTATTGTACCTATTAAGTTGTATTCCTTGTTCTTCGATATCCTGAATTTCATTTCATGATATACAGTGGATGACAGTGAAATTCGTCTATTTTGCTAATAAGACTTTAAATGTATACACAAAAATATGCGATATGTTTGTATGTCAATTCAGGTTGCTTTGAAAAAAGTCGAAAAGTCTCTTTACAGAACGTCAAGAAAAGAGATCAACCGTTAACCAGATCAATATCAATTCAAGATCAAATGACCTGATATTGTATAATGCAGAAGCAATACACCGTTTTCTCTAAAATTACATGCAAGAATTCATTTGTAAACAAAAGAAATAATACGATTCGCCTCGAGTTTACTTAATCTGCTGCTGGTGTCAATAAATTGCATTTTATTGAAGGAAATATGGACAAAATGCAGTATTTGAACATTTTGAAAGAAAACAAAGTGCCAAAAGCACACATTTGTTTATACCGTTATAATGATTCTAAGCACTCAGCTGGAGTTCTTAAGGCAGGACTATTGAACAATTGTTCTTGAATTATCAAAACTCAACCCACAAAATTTGATTTGTGGTAGAAACTGGAAATTGAAATAAGAAGACAAACTATTACGAACCAAACAGAACTAAAAAACCAAAGCATCTTAAAAATGTCTCCCCCGAGGAAGGCAAAAATATAAAACATTTTTCTTTTTGATCTATGTAATGTCAACAAGTTGAAATAGTAACTTTTCACTTTTATTGTGACCAGGCTTTATTTTTTTTACCGTACATAATACCAAATTTTTTTAAATAAATTTATAATTTTATTTGTTTTTTTGTTGCTTATCGTTTAGCTTTTTCATATTTTTAGCAAGTAGGGCAATATTATTGTGATCCTGGCAACAGGTTATACCGATTTTTCACCTCTTGCTATTGTATCTCTCCAGTACTGCTATGATTTGAGTTTTTTAAATACAGAAAACTATTGTTGGACTTAATTTAAAGATAACCCCTGAAATTGATTGATATAGACTTGACCTTTATAGTCATGACGATTTTTGTTTTAACGTTTATGACTTGAATAGTATACTGAAGGTTATAAGGTTGACACGGCCCATACGTTTATCACCAGTAATATAAAACACTAATGATGCCTGCACTATGCAAATTTATAAAAAAAAAACAAAAAAGAAACATGCTGAACTATCATTTTCGTTTCAGAAGAAAACACAGAACTATTAAACAGTGAAACAATGAAAGGACATTCGAAAAGACGAGAAACTTTGCTGCCTAGTAAACGGTAAAATTGCTAAAAAGCTTTTGAAAGCTAGTTATCGAACCAAAAATTGTAATTAATGAAGGTAAGTACGCAAGGAAGCATAAGTTTCCCTTCTGTTATATGAACTTAGGTCTGCTTGAATGCCCGACTTTACCAACCGACCACTATTTTCATCATTAGGCCCATATGAGTTACTCTAAGTATAGCAGTGATAAGAAGGTTAGATGATTTTACCACTTTCTCAAGATTCTCTAATGTATTTTTTAAAAAATTTTAAAAAAATTTAAAAGTCTAAACCGAATCATTGTGCCAAAGATCCTTAAAAAACATATAGTCTTTAAAACAGCAGCGGATTCTGTAGCCTTCCTGCTATATTTACATTTCTTGTAAATGTTTTGATTTTCTATAAATGTTACACATACATACATACATAATTGTCCATTACAGCCGTTCAGTCAGCATTACGGTCTAGCTTCTCACACCACTTTTGTTGTGTGTGATAATTTTTAACATGGTGGCGGGACCTACAGTTTAAAGTCGACTCCGAACGACAGATTGTTTGAGAAACTTTTCATGCAATTTTATTTACTCTCAGAGTTTTTGCCAGAAATCTGCTGAGAGAGGAAGTCGCCGAAAATATTTTTTTTTCATATTTCGTTTTTTTGATGTCTGACCGGGGATACGAACCTTGGCCTTTCGTCTAATAAGCCAACACACTACCTACTAGACTACGGCGACTACTAATATAAATGTTATTCGTAATAAATTTCGGCAAAATATTCTTAAAATTGGCTTGTTGATGTAAAAGATAGCAAAGTAAAGTGAAAGCACGGTAGCTGTACATTAAAGAGCAAATTAACCACTATGTTCAGATGCATGGGAAATTCAGTAAGCAAAAATATTAGAATTTCCAATATTAAGTGACGTTAACATCAAGTTAATAAGTTCAAAATCAAAAGTGAATCTAAATTGACTTTTACAATTTGACATTAAATGTCTATGAATTTTAGTTATTTTATAACTTCGATAAAGCAAATAAAAATATTGCAATAAACAATTTAAAAATGAGTTTACAAATGTCCATAAATCCTGTTTTAACTTCAATAGTATTCAACTAAAGAAAATGTTTTATTTTAGCCTAAAATTTATTTATTTTAGGTTTCTTTTAGCTTATTTTGTAATATGGTTTAGCTTAGCTTTATTCATTTTTGATAATCTGGTCACACTGATTGTGCCTAGCCTTATCGAATGTTTTGCTGTATCTGGTATATAATATCGATTGGCACTTCCTTTGTAAAATAATTTATAAAAGTCGATTAAAACTGCAAGAAGGGCTCTTTTCTAAAGATATTACCTAATTAAGCAACAATTAAAAATTAGTAACTGTTTGTAATTGGAATGTGGAATCTACCAAGCATTTTTAAGTTTCCGCTTTGGAATTTAGTTTTCCTTAGTTCAGTGCAACTGAAAATAGTATTTTAAGGAGATTCAATATTTATAAAAATAAAATTTCTCAATACACATATACTCGTATGTCGTACGGACGCGTATTCTATGTGCAAACATGAATGTGTTTAAGTACATATCTAGTTTATTGACTTCGTATGTAATTGTGTTGGAACATTTTACGGTTTTTGTACCGCCTTCATGAAAACAATTTTTGGGACAGCTGAGTATTACTTGCGAATTCTTATAACATTCACGCATATCTGCATACAGAGCTATACCATATACGAGTACAAATGTACATACATATGTTTGTATGTGTAATAAAATATATCAAAAGAAAATTGATCATTATATGGTCGAAGATAAAGCGTAAAATGGACCCGTTTTCTTAGAATAAGAGATAAGATTTTGTTTTGCATTTGTTTGATAAGTCTGTACTTACCCAAACATAATAATCCTAAACTGGTTAATGCTTCTCTGGGGCCTGGTCCGTGTTTGGATTGATTGATTATAGTACCGATGGGATTTGTATAGTTTGTATAGTTGGTGAGATTCGTGTTGTTATTTGCATTTAGAATGGCGCTATTAACTAAATTTCCGTTGTTTGAGACATTTGTGGCATTGGCAGTTGCAGCTGCCGCATGGGCCAAGGCTATATGATGATTTGTGTATGTGTGTAAATTATTGCCGATACCGTGTACGCCATTTGGTGTCAGATGATTTACAATTGGCGTTACTGGTGTAGTGGTGGTATTTGTTGTATTGCCATTTCCTGTCGGTGGCAATGGTAAAGGTAACGGTGGTGGTTGTGTTTGTACTTGTGCTTGTTGTTGTTGTTGTTGTTGTTGTTGTTGATTTGCAACATTTGTTGAGGGTGATGCAATATTCAGTAGGGTTGTTAAACGTGGGCCACCATTCACGGCAAGCGTTGATACGTTTGTTGTTGTCGTCGATGACGCCTGTAGATTGGAGGAGCTAAGTGTTGATATATTCAATGGTTGTTGTGGCCTTAAATGTATGTTGCGTGCAGTACTTGTTGCTGAATTATTTCGAACTTGACCGTTCGCTGGCCCACCAGCACTTGATGTGTGTTTCAACATTTAGACGTACACGATAAGCATCAATGATGAAATTAAAATTATCGCTCTTACATAGTGACCAAGTTTTTACTCCAACTAAGCAAAAAACAAATTACGAATATTTTATTAAATTTATATAGCAAATATATAGATAAACATTAACAAGATATTGTACAATGTTATAATTAAGAACATAAATAAATAAAAAATAAAACCCTAACGTATTTATAATATAAGCACAATAAACGCAGCAATCTCTAAAAAAAATAGAATACAAGTGTGTAGCAGTACGCTTTCATATTAGCTTAGGCTTTGCTGCTGCTGCCTTTATTATGAGTTTGCTAAGTTGCGTTAGTTTTGTTTACAGCATAATACTTAAAATTAGTTCATAAATAAAAAATAATGTATAATGGAGCTAATTGCAGCTTTTGATCTTCCACAGTCTACTGGAACTAATATTATCTACTCTAAAGCTTTTGATGATGCTATGATTGTCCACAAAATTCTCTACGTTCTTGGTCCTAGCTTAGTGCGTGAGAACGAATTGCATGCTCGCAAGACACTCTACACCCTTCTATTCCAACTTGTACAGCAAATAAGAATGATTTTACCATGTACATATACAGTCTTTGCGCAGTGTAAGAGAGAGCTCAGGGTCTATTTAAAGTATTTTGAAAAGCTTTAAAATTTCACTAGTAAATAAACGAATTATAAATAAATTAAGAAACGCTAAACAGAAACCGAAAACGGTAGGCAGAATGTATAGATGCGTTAAGCTTCATACAGTCAAAGTTAATTAAAACGTTTCCAATCTAACTAAGCTTGTCGCCTTAAAGGTTTTGCTTTTCAGTGGAATTATGTATCAAGTTTTCATACATACTTACTGCATGCAACATTTTATAGCAACATAAAACAGAAAAGGCAAATGACTCTAATTGCTGCCATTATTACACGATGCTGTATATCGTGAACAGAAATAGAAATTTAAGAAAGCAAACAGAAAAAAAAAATTATAAAAAGAAAAGCAAAACTAAAGCGAAGAAAATACGTGCAAAGAGAAAAAACACTAATCAAGTGTTCACTGGGTTTGAAAGTTTGCAACGCTTGCAGTAAATAAACACAACATCAAACGAATAAAACAAAAGGTACAGGTTGAAATAACGGCAATTTTTGACTTTGACTTCATGATAGAATATGGGAAAATTTTACTGAAAAATTATGTAAAACAAAACATAAATTTTTTTTTCATCATTCTTTCTTGGTTTATTGACATTCAAAAGAAAAGTAAAAATTTATGCTGAAATAATATAGAAAACCTGTATGTGGTATATTGTGTTATTTCCTTGACGGCCTTGTAAAGTCAATATTATAGCAATTCTACTCGTCTAATATTAATAACTTAATATACAATATGTATGTATATATGTACATGTGTATATTTGATTGTACATATAAATAAATTCAAAGTTAGTTGACAAAGTAAATTATTATGGCGGTTACATTGTTGTTTGTTTACTTCCCGACTATGGTGTTAAATCACTATAACATGACCATCTCATTTAAAAGATAATGGATTATGTTGTAATCTTTCGAAATTTCACGCTTAATTATGACGAATAAAATTCGAAAGAATTCAATACATATTCCAGCAAGATAATGATATATTTCGAAGTACTTTAGGAAATGGTTTGAATATAACAATATCATATCGTGACCTGCAATGTGGTCAGATCTAAATCTGATTGAGAATATGAGGAATACAATGAAAACAACATTCAGAGAACAGTGTCGCACAAAAATCTGGCGAGCTTTGAAATTTAATTCAGGCTGAATGGTATTATAACTGGGTGCAGTATATTTAAATCTTGTTGATCATATGCTCAAACGATGTTTACTAGTTTTAAATGACATCGGAGTCTTACACATCAATCATACTAAAACAAATTTAGAGCTTAAATTAGAAATTCACAGTATTATTATTAATTTTTATTATTTTTTATAACAATTTCGTGAATTCAATTTTACTTTAATAAAAATTTCACGAAATTTTTTATGAAATTCATGTTTATGAAGTAGGATCACTGTATATACGGTGTAGAAACGGAATAATAGCAGCCGAACATTCATTCTTTCCTTTCTCCAGTAACTATATTTCCGTTACAATAGTGGCACATTAACTAAAATGACTATTTTCGTACTATTGACTCTGAAAAGATATTTTTACTGTCTTATGTTTTGTAAAATAAATAAACAGAATTGAACTCGGAAATGTGTTGGTCTCTCATTTTCATAGTCTTTCCATTTAAATATACTCTCGTGGTTCAAAAAATTTAATTTTTTTTAAGTTTCCATATTATTCCACTAACGTCCTAGAAACTGTTATGTTAACCGTTGCCAATACCTAAATTTTAATTGGCCTAAACACCTTAATACTAGCCAATTAATAAGAAACGATTTAAAGAAAAGTTTTGCATTAGCATGCTGTAGTTTTACTAAAAACACAAACCTATATTGTGGAAAATGTACGCAACAACAATTTTTATTTAAAATATTAAAAGTCGTAGACTATCGACGAAAGACAAGTACTAAACGCATTTATTTATTGGACTCACTGTAAGAGAAGGATAGTAAAAAGAGGTCTAGAGAACTAAATTGTAGAAAGAATGTGAAAAAAAGGAAAAGAAAATTAAGAATACATTGTAGAAGGACTTCTTAAGCGGTAAAAGCAAGGTGCATATGGTGCAAGGTGTGTATTTTTTGCTTTTATTTCTAAATTTTTGTTAAATTTTGTTAGATTGTACGAATGTATCGTATCGCTATATTTATTTCAACCACCATTCATTGTAAAATGATATTAAAGGGAAGGAAGAAATTTAACGAACACTCCTCACCATATGCAATTAAATAAATGCATTCTTGTATATGTGTGTGTATGGATGATATACTTTTGCCTGTATATGCAAACACATTATCACATGCTACCATACAATGTTCAAAACCTCTTTGTATACAGATGTTATTGAGAGTATTCGTAACGATTGTTTTGGGGTGTGTTAAAAATATTGAATGAAAGAATTTTACTCGTACGTTGGCAGACGCTCAACATGAATGCGCGCGCGAACTAATTTCCATTCAAATTTGACTTTTTTTAAATTCGTTTTTTTTTTTTGTTTTTTTAGTTATTCTTTACTTCGATACAGGACTTACACACGCAAACGTGTTTTGTTAGCTTGTTTGTAGTTTGTTTGTTTACTTTAATCTGAGAGAAGTGAGTAAATGAAAAATAAAAATATTTGTATTGCAACTTGTTCAAAACAATACAACCAACACTCGCTTAATACAAACAGACTGACAGATTGTTCATTTGTTTATTTTCTGGTATTTGGGTGAGCGTAGCACATGTTAGTTGAAAGGCTAGATGTTTGAGAGAAAACTTTTGGCAGTCGAACACCAAACATGTTACAACAATTTAATCGAACCAGCGAGCGGGAGAGCGAGTTAATGAACAAACTAACCAATCAACCGACCAAACTACTTTAGAACAACTTGAAAAACCAGCACTTGGAATTTCAATTATACACAATATTCGCTCGGATACATCCATCCGTCCATCCATCCAGCCATCCAACTATCCCAGTAAAATTGTTTTTTTTTTTCATTGGGTTTTAAAATATTTCTCTTATTATTGATGTTTTGTTGTTGTTATTATTGTTGTTGTTGTTGTTCTACGCTGCATTACCGTTGTTATAACTGCGTTCAATTTAGTTTCATTTGTTGTTATTATTGTTGGTGCATCCATCGTTAGCTTTGGAAATATCCATAAGATCCTTTTACATTCGTAATGATGAAATTTATGAAAACGAAATTTCAGATGAGAACGAAAGAGGAAACAAAAACATGCACATAAAAACTCATACAGACGTTCGCGTGCACACACACATCCATATACTTACCTAAACATATAAATCTTAGAGATAAAAATTTCTCGCATCTCGCAAATTTCAACAACTTTCAGATTCAGAATATTTTTCCAATTACATTTTATTTTATGGTAGGTTAATGAATAAGTTATTTCTTTCGACCACATTAATTCACCTCATTGTATAGCGTTCTCAACAATTTATCTCATATATTATGTGGTCAGGAATTTCATTAAAACCAGTTGAGGAAGCAATGAGCGTTAGTTCATTCATACAACTCTACATATGTAAGTATGTATGTATGTATATTGAACTTATACATTTGAATGTACATACCATACTTAGGCAATATTTAAATTTAAAATCAAATTACAAAAAGTCATTTTTAAATTAAATTCATCTTCATCAATACCATAGGCAGGTAACAGATGAACACAGTTTACCTCGTGATATTATTTTTTGACTTTAGAAACGTCAGAAACATTTTTTGAAGCTGTGATATTAAAAGAACTCTGATGCTTTCATAACGTCTCAATTCATAATAATCTCAATGCGTACGATATACATACATACATATGTATGTTGTTTAATTCAATATTGATTTACATACATACAATGTGTATTAAAGGAATTTAAAACACCACAAATGTAAACAAAAATAACAATAGAAACAACATATGGACGAATATAATGTGAAAGTACAGTAGAAGTCCAATAACCCGGCACGTTCGGAACCAGCTAGGTGCCGGTCTATCGTTCGGTAACTATAAGAACGATTAGGTTAAAAATTAAACTACAAATACAGTATGCAAATACGTACAACAGAGTTTATTTTACATTTCATATAATGTATGTATGTATGAGAGTCGCCGTAGTCTAGTAGGTAGTATGTTGGCTTATTACACGAAAGGTCGGGTTCGAACCCCTGAATCAAAAATCAAAAAATCGAATCAAAAACGAAATATGAAAACATATTTCTTCGATGGCTTCCTCTCAGCAGATTTCTGGCAAAAACTCTGAGAGTAAATAAAATTGCCATGAAAAGTTTCTCAAACAATCAGTCGTTCGGAGTCGACTTTAAACTGTAGGTCCCACCACTCATGTATAAAATTAACACACACAACCTAAGTGGTCAGAGAAGCTAGGCCGTAATCCTGACTGAAGGCTTGTAATGTATAATGTATGTATACGTACTGTAAAACATATTTCACTTTGATTTAAAAAAATCACGAAAAGTCTTTTTTTTTTTGACTTGGACTTTGGCATTTAGTATAAAATTTAGTTAATGGTATGGAAATCAATAATTTCTGAAGCACTGTAGCTTGTACTAGCCTCAGCATCAGATAAACTTGTTTAATGATTCTACAGCTTCTGCCCAGCTTATTTTTTCTTCCGTTTCGGCATCTGAGCCGCAGTTTTCATTTGCTTTAAAGACACACTTTTGGAGAAAAAAAATTTTTTTTAATTTTTCGGAAAGATGCCGGATTATCGACATTCCGGACTGTTGGATGCGGACTAATGGGCTTCTACTATAATTAAGTTTGAAGAACTACGGATATTGACGTCTAGATGTTGTAATTAAAAATCAACCACTCGTACATGCATACATAGTCCGTTGGACAATTAATTTTCTAATCCCAACAACAACCCACTTGTAGGTTTAGGTTTAGGTAGAGAACGTATACTTGCCATTGAGACAAGTACAGTACTCGCAGTCCAAGTTGACCCACTGTACTACGTTCTAAAAGAAAAGGAGAGGAAATAGAAAGTGGAGAATAAAGGA
The DNA here is from genome assembly GCA_005959815.1 of Sarcophaga bullata. Taxonomy (NCBI): domain Eukaryota; kingdom Metazoa; phylum Arthropoda; class Insecta; order Diptera; family Sarcophagidae; genus Sarcophaga; species Sarcophaga bullata. Next base: position 315,273 of record QOCX01000119.1, read on the forward strand.
AGCGAAGTAACAACGCAGTCCACAAACATAAAAAATCGCGCTGTTACATAATTTAGGCCCTAGCACTTCTCAACCAGCTCAAACTAATAATGAATCTATGGAGAAACACTCGAAGGAGCCTCTGCCCAGGGTCTCCAACCTCAAAATACTAAGTGTTCGATAGGTTATACTCCTCCCCGTCTCAACATACGCTGCAATAGTCCGGCTGGGATCTGGTTCAAATCCTTTTCAGCGATCCAATCTCGTAGCGCCCCGTAAAAAGCACAATAACTAACCTTCCGATCCATTCCCTCAACGTCTCTACTCTTCCCCCCTTTACCCATCCATTGATGAGGCTGTACAAATGGCAGATTGGGGGATAAGGACCAACTATCAGAAAGTGAACTATTCTTGTGCATATACACAATATTTTAAAAACCTATTACCGCTATGCCTCAAACCGGTTTCATAAGAACGAAATTAATACGAAGATATTTTCGATCCAGAAAAATAATCCATGGAGTCGATTTCTCGACTGTCCATGGAAACATTTTCCAGAAGTTCGAAAATAAGAAAAAAAAATTTAATTTAATTTTAAATATTTAAATGATCAATCAGACTATAAACTAAACATATAATAAATCCATGTACGTAAATATAAACTCAACGAATGGCAGAAATAAATTTTAATGTTCAAAATATGTAACTGCCAATATCTTAGTATAATTCGCAAAAACGCCAAGTCTAATTTTTTTTCCAAAATTGAGATTTTAATGCAAAATGGTAACACTATACAAAATACATATTTAACGACAAAAATAATGTCATTATGTTTAAAGTTTAAAGTTGTTGTAATTTTGTGGTTTACAAAAACGCTAAGTCCACAAAACTACGAAAAATATTAAAAGCACGTGCTAACTCCACGAATATTAATTATTAATTGATTGATTCATTGATCTAGGTCTTTGAAAGAGAGCTATTTTGTAAAAATAATTGCGTTAAAAAAGTTTACAAATTTTAAAAACTGAAAAAGCTACAATGTCTGCTGTAAAATTTAAAAAATAGGACTTAACACATTCGCGAATTAGACTAACGATAGGATACATTTAAATATTTATTCTTTCTTAACCATAATGACCTTAACTTCTTCCATTACCATAATAATGATAGTAGCCATAAACCATTTATAAGCGTCATGGTCAAATGCACGGTCAATTATATGATGCTTGATTCCGAATTGAACCTGAAAAATCTTTACATATAACACTCTCCTACATACTCCACGATAATATCATAAGCATATCATCAGTGCTGAGTTATTCGCCGGTATCACTGGTACAGTGCTTGAACGAAATTATGTTTTTCCCATCATTAATATATGTACATACCATACGTTTGTACATACATACATACATACATATATACATAAAGATGTAATTGAAGCCAGAGGAATTTTTATTTTTTTCTATTAATTTCATTCATTCCAACTTAAATGAGTCTCAGAGAGATCAAACATTATTCAGTTTGTTTGTTAACAATTTGCACAAGACAAGTTTTGTATTTGTATTTAAGAGTTTATTTAAAGAGCTTTCAAAAGATCATTTCTATATCCGAATAGATATAAATTTATAATGAAAATACATTTTTATTTTTGGCCTTTCGGTGATTTTTAAGGCAAGCACTTTACAAAGAGAAAACTAGTTTTCGTATGATTGTTTTTTATTTTTTATTTTTTTTTCTTCATTCTGTTAAATTCTTGACTTGTAAAAATCTCTAAAGACGGCTTACTTACAGATACAAACACAATTTTAATCAAAGGTAAAACTCACTATTATTATCATCCCATACCGAAAATATAAAAACGGAGTTTGTAAAATTGTTTATCAGTAAAAACTGAAGAAAAAGTTAACAAAAAATAAAAAAAAAAATCTATAAAATACGTTTTGATTGAAGAATGACTGACTAATTAATGGTCATAATTTGTAAAAACACCTGTCGACGAATTTATTTGGTTTTGTTTTCTTTTATTTTACATTTCATTTATTAAAATCAAAAATCATTTGTTATTGTTTTTTTTTGTATTTTTTTATTTTAGAAACATAAGGTTACTAGCTGACATATCCATGCCACATAGTTTCTTTCATACCTAAATAGAGAACAAAAAAATATTATTTTAAGCAAATGTTTTAATTGAAATTTTAAAGTTTTACAATAATTTCATTGTATGTAATACTTATGGTATGCCATTAACATCGGGACAAAACTTCAAACATTTTTTTTTCAGTTTATTCAGGTACAAGCAAAGTATTGTTTTGTATTGCGAAATTTTGTATAGAAATTTATTAAAATAATTAATAAATAATTACAATCCGAATTATCGAGCCTATAAATACTGGGGTAGTTGTTAATTAATTTATTAGTAGCAAATTTTATTTGAACAGGCTTTTTGACAGTTCTTAATACAATAAATTTGAACAAATCTATTCATAATGGATGGGTTTTAAATTTACACACGTAAAACGCTTTAAATTATTTAATTTTATTATAAAAATCGTGCTATATGAGAAATGTATTTCTGTTTGAAAAATTAATCTTTAGGGACAATGTTAAATTTGACTGAATGAGTTTGATAAGAAATGAGAGACGATTCAAAAGAAGAGCTTTATGACCCTGCTGTATCACTGGGCCAAGCTTCTTCAATAAGGTGCTCTTAACGAAAATTGAACTTAAGGTTTCAATGAGATGATGTCACATGTCAAACGGCACTCGCTGTAGTGAACCTATTGAGACAATAATTTGGTGAGCAGTTTATGTCACTTTTTAAATACTTTATTGATACTTGAACTGAAAAAAGTATGCTAAAATTGAAAGCCCTAACAACATTTATATAAAATAATCTTTCAAAAGATAATGGATTGCAAATCGGTTAATAATCAGTTATTCTCTTTATTTATACACGTTTTATGTATTGAAATATAAAAACAAATTCTTTTTTTTTCTTAAATCAAACCTATGATCAACTATTAACATATACAAAAATATCTCGAATATAAACAACTGATTACTAGCCAGGACCTTTTAACATCTGTAATAAAGTAACGATTTGTTTGCATGTTAATAATTAATAAAAAAAAGCCCTGGTTAGCCAAACGTAGCAGCCATAAAAATTGAAAGTATGTTAACGTATCGGAGATTAAGTTGAATATATATGCGATTAATATAGATGATAACTACAAGTATTTAGTTACTATATACATACGTGTAAATTTCAAAAGTTGAATATCTATAAACATGAAAGTACATGACATTTGCGCAGCAATGCAACATACAATAGTGACATCACCCATACACAAATGTCGAGTAAAAACGTAAAGAATTCTGTTTTATACAGATTGTTCCATTCCGTCAACGAGACAGTAAATTCTGGTAAGGATTTACGATCATACGTACGTTACATTACGTTCCGTATATGTTGGGCTAAACGGGGCTTTAGTCAAAAGAGGCCTAACTAGGCTATTTAAATCTTTTCACGATCACGATCTTACACTACTCAAGTTTTGCATGTTAATTTTATCCATGAGTGGCGGGAGCTAGAGTTTAACGTCTACTTCGAAAAACAGCTTTTGCAAGAAGACTGCGGGTAGATCCCGCTGTATAAAAATGCAAAACTTTAAATAGTATTTTAATTGCTATTTTAAAATTTTTAATTTAATTGTTAAAAAAGCATAGAAATCATTACCGAAGATCAAAGGTAATAAAACAATATTTTATTTTTTGCATTTAGAAAATTGTAAATATTCACAGAATACTCGAGTCCAGGGATTTAATATGTATGTATTACGTGCGTCTGAGAAAATATCTGTCCGTACATATCAATTTAAAAACATCTAATCCTATACGCTATAAAATGAACTCAAACTCTCAGGTGTACACATATCTATTCACGTAAGAATGGTTATATATATTTCTGATGATCTTTTATTTATAATTTTAACGATAAATAAAAAAAATACATTCCAAATTACCTTTAAGTAGTAAATGAATGGATTTTATTAAATGAATAATCCAGACATATTAATGTTATGTTTTGTTCCCCAATACGTCAATACGTCATTTAATGCTGAACTGATTTTTTCGACAATTTATTTCACATGAGTTTTCTTTTTTTTTTCTTTTTTTTTGCAATATTTTCAGCAATTTCGTTGAAATATTTAAAAGAAAAATACACAATCATGTGCATTTGTATCGGGTATTATATTTGCCATCATTTTTTGTTTATTTTTGTTGTTGTTATTATTTTTTTTTTTTTCAAATATGGGACACGAGCATATTCAAATAAAATTTTAATATTTTCCACTTTACACCGTAAGCGAATTTTTCATTGGAATTTTTTTTCTCTCTACCTCTCTCTCTCTCTCTCTCACACTCTTTCTTTTCTCTATCCTTCTCTCTTCCGTGTGAATATGCACAAAGATACTTGACACTAAAATCGAAAAGAATTCAATGCGATTGGATTTAGAAGCTTTTTTAACTGCTACTTCTGTTTAAAAATATTTTGGTGTATACAGTTTAAACAACTGATCTCCTTGTTACACTCTCTGTTCTTCCTCGCCGTTAAAACCACTTTTTTTATAAATTCATTTGCCTTTTTAAAATTCTTCTCTCTGCACACTTTCCGCGATATTGGACGCGCACTGTCCCGAACTTTTTCTGGTTTTTATTCACGATCGTGTTTCCAACATGACTAAATAACAACGTGTTCAATTGAAAGTTTTTTAGCTCCCATCTCTTACAATGTTATTCAGTTAATGAATGGACATCAACAATAGTGGCAGAGACAACAAAAATATCCAACGAGGTTCGTTGTAGTTTAGTTTGAGTTCGAAATGAACTCTTGACAGTTTATTCTACAGCTTGCTTATTTAACTTTTTGCTGAATTTAAGGATGTTGTTGATTCTTTTTATTTATTTACTACTTTTATATTCTAATTTTGTTGGGCAAAATAATAATTATCCAAATATTGTAAAATCTAAATGTCATCTACCATACAGTAATCGAACATGAAACATAGTTGTTAGAGAAAAAATACTCGTGTGTATGATAAAAGACGATAACTCAAACTAGCATTGAAAATACACCACAGTAATCTATTGTCTTAGTTTAATAAAAGCAAACTTAAAAGCCTAAAACTATGGGGTTTATTATGAACAGTAACCGAACTTTAGTTGCGTTGCTAGCTGGCAAATAAAAATTTGTGGTTGCCGAAAAGAAAATTTTTTCTACAAACGAAAATATTAAACGTTGCAATAGCATTTTTGTCATCCAGCAATGCAACTGAAGTTTCGAAATAAGATCTACAGTAGTGTCCTGAGTCGAATTGGGCATTGCTTTAGATTAGTTTTATGCTGAGAGATCTCTGATTTTGCCACTGGGCCGAATTCAGAGTACAAATAGAATGAAACGCTACATTCTGAACAGCCTGTTTGATGTCTTCACAAATTTTTGATAAAGAAAAGGCAATATCATCTTATGTCCTCAACTGTACACCAAGAGATTTTTTTAAATTGAAACCAATTATTATATTTCTTCACCCCCATAATAACGTTGGCTGAGGCTATATCATAAGAATTTTTAATTGCAAGATTAGTAGACGGAGTGGTCGAAACACAAATCCAGTGAAACTTTAACTCGAATTAAGATTCCGAACACAGCATTGATAACTCCAGAATCAGTAACAAATGGAATTTTCTGTCTGCCTGTCTGTCGGCCAGCAAATTGGTTGTTCATTTTATAATACGGCCCAAACCCATTCTATAGATTGAATTAAACAGCACGCAACCTCTAGATTTAATAAGTGGCGAATTCCAAAAGACAATCTTAGGGAAGACGAGTAAATTAATTATATTACGAAATTTTTATTAAATCTGCCAATGCAGATGGTCGTTGTTTTCCCACAAGGCCGTTCTAAATTACAACCAATACTACAACCAAAGTAATTATTCAATCCCAAACATATAAATAAATAAACCAGTAAAGAACGAAAATAATCGTTCTTTAAATTGAATTGCGGGAAAAGTAGAAACCTGATACCAATGCAATTGTATTCCATCGGATGTATGTCCCACATAAATAATCCTAAAGATCTAGACGTTGTTATTTGCACCAGACAAAAATTTATGCAAATAGGAAATAAAATCAAAAAATTTTTATTTAAAAAATTTATGGCGATCAACATTAAGAAATATGGCGCGTGCAATTGTTTTAAAATTCTTAATCCTTTTTCAATACTGGACGTCAAACTGACCTGTACTAATAAAATTATCGGAGAAATACGAATCGTCAAATATTTATTTATTTATAGACCTTGTGCTCGGTGTTGTGTAATAGACCAGAGTCTCTTGTGGGAATCGAACACACAACCCTCACATTAATAGTCTAGCGCACTACCTTCTAAGCTATCAAGGCAAATAATTTTTCCTTTTCCATCAATAGAATATCTAATTATCGAATTCTAAAATCAAATTTTTATTGTCATTATTTTCTACTTGCTATAGATACATACGTATACATATATACATACATATGTATCATAAAAGACTCAAGTTTTTCAGAAGTTACGTTAGTAACTATGTATCCCCTTCATTTCGTTAAATATAGAGCTACCATGGACATTCACAAACATAAAATAAAGACTTGGAAACTCTCGGTTAGAGAAGGAATCTGTGAAAGTTCAAATTCCCTCCGAGGAAGTCGGTGCGACAAACGGAAAGAAACATAACAAGGGGTACCCCAGAAATCACTGTAAACTTAGACAAAATCTTATTGGAATTTACAAAACCATGGAAAGCATTCTCGATACCATGTTGACAAGGAAAATATCTTTTGAAAATCTGAATTTTATACAATATGCCTTCATCATAGAAAGATCAGTGAAGAACGCTTTACAGAAAGTTACCCAATACATAGACAGGTTCCTAGATGACAAAACGTTTGAATGCGAATGCGGATAAGACCAAATACGTTTATTTAGCAGAATTAGGATATCCAACCAAATGAAATACTTGAGTGTTATCCTGGATAGGAAACTGAAATGAAACCCAATGGTTTCGACGATTCAAAGGATTCGATGAAACTCAAAGGATTCATGCAGCACAGACATAAAGGTTCGATATGAGGTGGTTCTTAGATCTCTCGCCTTCAGACTTTGGAGAGGAAGGCTCAACCAGAGCCGCAAATATCGTATCACCAAAGTATAATTGGGATACTGGACGGTCTGCTTGATGTGCAGTTATTCGACTCAATGCCCAATATCAATACCAACCATTTGCATCGTTTCAATACCAGATCGACTTTCTTAGTTAAACGAAACCATGCTACAGATAGCCATGGGGACTAGTTACTAGAAGAGCTAGAAACCAATCTTTGTCTCCGGATACCGGACCACAATACGATTTTTCAAGCGGAAATACATGCGATCAGGGAATTTTTGATCTGGGCTAGTAATCATTTTGTAATTTGGTGATTTAAAGGTCTTTACAAGTTGCCAATCGACAATTAGGGCAATAGCATCCAGAAATAGGGGATCAGAGATGGTCCTAGAGAGTAAAAACCACTACTCCAGGTATGGAACGGTACGCTTTATAAGAGAACTTAGTCATCACGGAAAGATTGGAAATGAGGAAGAGCCAGAGTATTACATACCGTAAGATTGCACTAAAGATCAAGCTGGGAATGTAGGCATCGACTATTGTGGAATAATGACACGGTAGGAAGAATTACAAAAATTCTTTGGGGCGATCTAAATTAAGAGAGAACCATGAGTATATTAATATTAATTTAGGGCGACCTGCGGCACTCAGCCTTATACATATGTACACTTGAACCGCGTCAGCGTTGTGCAATTTACGATGGAGCACTTTTACGGCATTGGTCAGCTTTTGTAAGCTCCTGTCCCAATTTTTGTTGCATATCCCATCTGTCTCTGCTTTATAATTCTATAGTCAATGTATTTATTTTCGTTTTAAAGAAACAATAATAAATATTTTCTTACAATTTTTGTTTAATTTTTTTCAGTTTTCTTGAAAATTAAACAAATTGAACTGTTTACTAAGTTTTTGGTAATATTTTCATCAATTTTTTTCCTATTATTCTAAAATTTTACTTTTCAGTGAAGGTAAGTCATAACGTAGGGATTTTGTGATGCAAACAAGAGTAGATAAAATTCTTCATATATTTTCCATTGGATTGAAATCTGGGAAAGATGCTAGCGAAACCATTACTTTAATATTTTTTTATATAAACTTAATCCATGTGAATTCCAGTGTTGTACTGCTAAATTATAGTTTTTTTGTAAGAATAAATTCACTTCATGGGTTAAGGAATAGTCGGTGCTCTCCATTAGATATGAATCAGGGTTGGGTTACATGACTTACCCTCTTTTATAGCGGTCGAGGGCTATCAAATTTAAGGAAGTAGGAGTTAAGAACAAATATATTCAAGAAATAAATTACATTACTACACATGTTTCGTAATAACATTGCAAAGTAAATTTTATTGAATATTTGCTGGAAAAACTTTTCAAATGGAAATCTAAAGCAATCACAAAAAGAAATGTAAATTATAAAAATTCTTTGAATTTATAGAATGTTTTTATATTATGCATATATCCCGTATTTCATGGTACATACATTCAAGAGAACACCATGCGTAAAAAAGTAAAATATTCATAAGGCTATACTTGTTTATTCATCCTAGTATTTGGTCAAAATTTTTATGATAAGCGGTCTTTTGGGCTGCTTTAGTTCAATATCATATGCTTTGTATGTTTGAATTTTCAGAATCAACTGGTTTAATTATTTTTACAGCATAATCATCTATGGAACGTTGGGATCCTACGTTCGAGGTCTCTTTGTACAACGACTTGTATCGATACATAATGCAATAGACATAACTGGATGTCTGATTGAAATTTCACAGCTCTATCGTTTGTTTATATGATCATTTGCAAATAAATGTTCTGCTAATTTCTTTACCTTTTTAGAGGCCATCAAGAATTAAGCTGTTTGTTATCTCGAAACTAGAGTTTCAATCTCACCACTGTTATAACTTGCTCTCATATGTGTGCATGTATGTGCATACTTAATAAATTAAAAATTTCCCAAAAATATTTTTATCCGTACAAAAATAGGAGCACATTATTTTAGTTAACCACGTTATCGTATAATAACAGGATTGGATGTATATTCAAACATTTAAAAATTTCATATAAAAGAACTTTTTTAACGACTGGCTAGGCACCGCCATTGATCATAATAGAGGTCTACATTACATTAGTTTCCCATTATAATGTACATTAACTTTTCATTTAGTTAGAGAACTTACATAAAAATAATACTAATTAAACTCTCACTAATTTAAACTCTCCAATTTGCTAATCTACGATTTAATTTAATCTTACGTTGTTTGCACTTTTTTTTTTTTTGATAGTTTAAACCCTGTAGAATTGCCACACTTACAAGCAAATACTAAGACCTGCAAGATGTCGTAATATGCTACATTTTTATATTAAAATTCCAGGCTCCTTGGCTGATTGTTTAATAAATAAATAATAAATTGTGTAACATGTTCTTGTAAATGAAACAATTTGAATTTAATTTAAAAATAAAGAACGAACTTTATTTGTATTTTAAATTAAATATTTTTTTTGCTTCTACTTTGAATTGTTCCTTTTTTTTATAACGTATACAACATACTATATGTGACGTCATTTTGTATTTATTAGCATTTATCGTTTTGATCTTATAACGTAATCATCTTTTATATGTTTGTGTATTATAGATAGTTTCCTTTTATAATTGTTTTTATTTTTGCTTCTTTTTACTATGATACAATCTAGTAATTAATGCACACGTACACATAACACATACTCATATCTAAATCAGTGGTGAATATAAAATGATACGAGTATTAGCTAATTAATGTATAAAAAAAGTTTTTTTTCCATTAATATTTCTGTTTTTTTTCCCGTTAATTCAAGTAATTTTTAATCGTAAGATACATATACTTAATATATAGTAATTAATAATATAATAATAATTAATAAAATGAAGAAAAAAAATATTTTAATTTTATTTTTTTTGTTGTCGTTTATTAATTTTAATTTGTATGCCTTTAATGTTTTAGGAATTATTTTTATGTTAAATAAACTAACAATGTGTTTCATTTGTAATAAAACAATTCAAAAATGGAACGTTTTTATTTGATTGGGGAAAACAAACATGGTTTATTAATCGTAAAAAGTTGGTATTTTATGCAAATAAGAATAAAAGAAGAAAGAATACATTTAAACCCAGTATTTTTGTTTTTTTAGTAAAAGGAAGGTGAAAATACTATGTACCATATATACCATCAAATTTAAATTGGAGTTTTGGTTTTAAATTACTATTCTCACTTTCAAACAATTAATATTTATTTATTATTTCATTATTCCATTTAATTTTTTTTTTAGTTTTCAACAAACTATTTCGTTATAATCATTTACCTCAATCCAAGAGAATCATTCTTTTGCTTTTTTTTTTTTGTAATTTTTGTTATTTTTTATACGCTTTTTATATAGTATTTCATATTGTATTTAATATTTATAAAATAATTAGATAAAGAAGAAAAACACACAGATACGCATTGAAAGGGGTTTAGGTATGTTAACTTAAAGATAATTGATTTAACGATAGCAATCGCTCAACAGCAGCATTTATATCGCCAAAAGTTGCAATTAATGCTGAAAAGATATAAAATATGACAGATAAATACATAGCAATTGAAGAAATTTTACTATAACACATTAAGATCTACTGAGAGATCAATCAATTGGTATTTATTGTGATAGTACTTTGGTATTTTCTACGTGCGTAAATTACCTTGTAAGTTAGCTTCACGATTTCCGAAACCCATAGCGGCTAACTGTTCTAGTTGTGATTGATAGCGAACTTCGGGTGGTTGGGTGTTATCCGCTGTAGTGGCCATTCCATTTAGCATGCGAGTCATAAAGTCATTAAACAATTGAGCATTTGGACCACCACCGGGTGCTGTCGCGGGATTGCTCTGTGATGTTGTATTAGTTGTTGTATTTGTAGTATTGGTGTCTGTATTTGTATTGCCTGTTGGTGGTGGTGGCACACCCAAAGAGCCCACCAAACCTGGAGCTGCGGATCTAAGTTGTTCCATACCTTGTTGAATTTGCATGATCGCATTTATGGCCTCAGGATTAGTCAATAAATTCATCACTTCCGGATTTTGCATTTGTGCCAAAAATTGCGGCATCATATTTCGTACCTGTTCTTGCAATTGTGGGTTATTCGCCAGCAATGGACTGGTACTTAAAAGACGCGAGGCCATATCAGGATCTTGATTCATAGCTTCAAACATTGATCGAGTATAGGGTGCATTTAAAAGATTTTGCATTAATGAAGGATTCTCTGCCATTTGTTGCATAAGGCTTTGCATAGCTGGTGTATTGAGCACACCGCGAGGTGGCAAGTCCGGATTAGCACCAGATGATCCACTACCATTAGTATTACTACGCGCACCCCATGGGTTAGGTAATGGTTCACGATTTTCCGTACCCATTTGAGGATTTGAAGCTAATAAATATATCAAAGAAAATTAATCAATTTTTCGCAATTATAGCTATTAATATACAGTTCTTGTACATACGAGGATTCAATGGAAACTATTACTTTTAATCTCCAAAGAAACTTAACAAGAAATTAAAGAATATTCAGCAAAAATTTTATTTCTGACAAGAATTCAATGTGTTCATAGTTTTTTCATAATATCCTATGTGAATATTTTTATTTCTGGTTGAAAAAGAACACGTAATAATTAACTTCTAAAATCCTTATAAAATTTCGTTAGGCATTAATAGTCTTGACTTTCGGTTTCAAAGAAAGATATTGGTTTTCATTTCAAACCACTACTTGTTCGCACACAACGCATATTTGTTTGATATATCAACATACAAAGTTACAAGTTATTTTTAGAAAATAATAATGATAGCGATTAAAGAGTTACACTTTCTGAAAAGTCATTTTATAAGCTTGAAATTTATCAAAATCAGTTTATGCGTATTAGAATAAATATTCTGGAAACAAAAACTGAAAGAACTAATCATTATTTATGGGAAGGAACATCGACAGATATGGCATTTCCTTAAATGACTCGAGCGTAAGGTGTGGATTTGAGGAGAGCAGGAAAATTTTTAACCTCGCATTGCTGTCATCTTTGATTGAACTCTTGCTATGAGATTTACTTTAGATATGGGATGATTTGTTACAGGGGCTGTTCGATCGCTGGGTTGGATATTGATTTATGATATCACAATGGGTCTAACCTCTGGCCTTACGCTTTAAGGATGGTCGTAGAGCATAGGCTGTTAGCAAATTACGAATTAAAAGTGATTTAAGCTAGAGCTCTCTACAAAACACTGCAACGGTTGTTCTAGTGCTTACGCTCAAAGGCACACAGCGTACAAAGCAGGTTGACTGTGATTTATGGCTCTTCCGTTAGCTTATATTATATTGTAACTCTATAAAATCAGCTTTACTACTGGTTGTACAATATATGCACATACATGTATTCTATTGTATCTCAGAGCATAAACTTAAATTTTTGGTTTAATGAGATTAACGGTAAAAAGAAAGTTTGCTTCACTTCAGTGTTTAATTCAATTTTCCAGTATGTTTAAAGACTTTGATCAATATGTTATATCAGACCTGGGTTTTCTTGAATAGCAAGGTGCACGTTTAAGCAATTATCTGTAAATGCTAATGTAAATGCCAAATGTTTAGGCTAATGTAATTTTTAGATCTTTAGTACATGCTAGTCGCGACTAATTAAAACTGTATAGACAAAATTAATACTCTTAAACTAGAAATAAACAAATAGTAAATTTAATAATGATTTATAATACAAAAAAGACTAATAGGCAAAGGGATATAAACACAATGCAAATAGAAGCTATTTATTAAGAAATTTGGTTTCGATTTATGTTTTTATCTCTAGAGAAAAAGGGACATTAGACTCCAATGTTGCCATTTGTAAGTTCATTACAACTTATGGATTTAACTCTCTAATGTGCTAGATATCTTTTTAATTTTCCCTTGAATGTATTGATCCACGTGAAAGAAATGATTTCTTTAGAATCCTTATATTCAACAAATTTCTATTGTATTTATGTACTTTATGACCCATTTTTATAACTGAAATTTTTGGCAAATAGTAAAGCAAATGAAGTTCAGTTGGCATTTATAATTCAATCATAAGACTTTCATCACAAATGCGACAATTTCTCCTAAATTTTAAAATCAATTTAATAAATGCCGATGAAATATTTTTCTCTATATTTATGTACGCTCTAAACAATACAAATAATAAATCGATTATGGATAATAATCGTACTTCAGATGAGTTGTCACTCTCTAAAAATAGTATAAATTATAGATTACAGCTAAAAACCAACACTTTAAAATTTTACTTGTTGAAATATAATATTCCAGCAACTACAAATTTATGGTTACGAGGTTGGCATCGGTATTTTTAGTGCTAATTACTGCTTTTCTATCATAGTTACTTGTTTAATATTAAAACCAATTAAAAAAAAGGAAAACAATTCCTTATTTTATAGTATTAAATATAATCCTTAGTTCGATAATAAAGTCAAAAGTTCATATACATACATATATATGTACACACATATATACTAAGAGTTGCTTCACCTTTATTGAACGTCATTGTACATACAGCAATGGTTTCATGATTTCATGGCACGATGAGATTCCAATTGTCAAAATTAATGTACACTCTAAAGAGCAAAATGGAACCATATGCTTTTGAATACATGTCAGCTTTATATATATTTATGCACGATAATGGCCCCGAACGTACGTCTAAGTTGGTAAAGGATTGGTTTTATAAAGTGCACATTACCATTTTAGACTTGCCGGCTCAAATTTTTCACTTAAACCTGATTGAAAACCATTAGAACGATGTGAAACGTACTATTGCTTAACAAAAATACAAAAACTAGATGTCACCGCATGGCATAAGGCATATATAAGGGCTGCTCTACTAAATACTAATCAAGTAAACTGAAAACATTAATATTTTTACTATTTAATAAAATATATTATTTTTATTCCAGAAATTTTAACTTGTGATATTTTACTGTCCAGCTAAAATGTAACGTTTGATGTGTTGCAAATCTTACTGAGCAGACGATTGGCAATTTCGTAGAAAATTATTTTTATTTTTAAAGAATATGCATTTTAAGTTTTTATATTTAAATTTTTTTATGAATATGCCTAAAATACTATAAAAAAATACGATTGTTTTTATGACAAAGGTTTGTGCTAATTTAGTGTTCATGTACTTTTATCTATATTAACACTGCAGTTTCACGTTCAATATTCTTTTTGATTTTTTGTAAAAATTGTAAATGTGTTTAAAATTGAAAGGCAATAATTGATCGTTAAAGATTCGGATAAGTACCGTGGTTAATAAAATTATATTATCTTACCTCCACCATTGTCAACAAGACCTGCGAAAGGATTGCGTGTTAGTGATTCCGTGGCGGCATTCATCATAGGTTCTTGAATATCTCGATAAATACGCTGTAATGCATTATATCCACCGGGCACCGATTCCAAATTGGATAAAGCACGATCGTGCGAGCGCATTAGTTCCTGCAGCATAGACGGATTTCTAGCCAATTCCATAGTTTGACGCAGTAGCTCAGGATTATTTAACATATGCGATATTTCAGGATTGCGTTGCATTAAATCCTGCATTTGGGGATTTGAAGTTATTAGCTGACGCATCACATCCGGATTATTCATCATTTGTTGGACCAACGGATTATCCAACATGGTACGTAACATATCTCCATTGTTCAGAAGTTCATTCTGCATTCGGGCTTGTAAATCCATAAATGATCCAGAACCTGCACCCAGTGCCTCTACACCGGAGAGACCACCCAATGTATTTAGACCAAACGGAGTCTGTCTAACATCAGCAGGTGGACGTTGAGCCGTATCGCTAGATCTAGTCTTGGCCTTAATTACCAAATGCACCGTTAAGCCATCCTTAATGTTGTACGTCTTGAGAGTATCTGTGTCTTTTAAAAGTTTACCGGCAAAAATCAGTACTAATTGCTCCGGTTCAGCTTCAAATTTTTCAGCAACAAGGGCTTTGAACTAAAGTAACAAAAATAAAGCGAATACAGAAAGAAACAAAATTAAAGTTAAAGCAAATTTAGGAAAATATATTACAAGAACACGTCATATTTTCAATTTTCAACTGCATGAATAATAAATAGGACGTTTTTTTCAATTTATTCAGCATTTGCCCCCTTCTTTTTTGTTGTTGTAATTATTCGCAATTGTAGTAATATGTATCAGATGATTGCATGCTGCTGCAGCAGCGACTGAGACAGCAGCAATGGTCACAGAGGTAATCCAATAGTTGCACTGTACTTTAGTACACATTTACCGCCACCTTTTTCGTCGTCACATCAACTACAGCCACTTATAAAAACAACAACATTTATAATTTTATTTCTTCCCCCTTACTCTAAAAAACAAAAGTCCAATTGAATACTCAACGTGTGTTGTCTCATGTAATTGCAAATATTTTATGAATTTAAAATTTTTCAAAATAATTTCATCACAATTTTGGCATTCTTGTTGAGAAACTTAAACTTACATCCTTAATTGCGGCGTCTTCATCGACTTCAATTACTTTTTTATCTTTTGGTGTTTTAACATTTACAACAATTCTTCGATTACCACCTTCTGCCATCTTGTTTACTTAGTTACACAAACCTCACTTATATATTCTAAATGAATTTGTTTTTAGTCTAAATTTCCTTTTTTTTTTTGCGAAATCTGTAAAATTAAAGAAAGTATTTTTTTCTTTAACAATAGTCACACAAATTTATGAAAATTGGTATCAGTTGAAAAAAACTAATTCGTCACTTTTTCACAGCGAAATTAATAAAAAAAAATTAATTCAACGAAAGACAGTGCAAATTTTGACGAGTAATAAAACTTAACTAAACGAACTGATCAGAGTTGTATTAATGGAGCAGAGTTGTGTGATATGTGTTGGGAACAAGTTGTACCCCTATTAAGCGTTTTTATTAGAAATACTAATTGAAGTAGATAAATACCTTGGAATTCATACATTCGTTGCTACACAAAGTGGTTGTAAAGTATCTAATAAGAACACATTCTTCTCGTTATAATCTTTACAAATGGAAATATCAATACATTAATAAACTATCTGTCAAAAAAACTTATTCATATCTAGTCCACATTATGGAGTAATTCAAATTTTGAAGTTGTTCACATGGTTTCAACTTATTTATAATTCTTTCATGAAGAACTCTATCGAATGCTTTAGTTATGAGATGAACAGTATTTCTTCTTATGCACAAATCTGTGAATTAGTTCAATGGAACTATGTTTTTGCTAATTTGGTTCTCCGGAATACACCTGTACTCATGTAATATTATTGTTATTTGTCTTGACAGTGTTGGAAATACATTTATAAGTTAGGTGTGTTTATAAGTCTGTATATGTTCATTTTCGTGTATTTACCACATTGTATATAGGATTTGTTTCTTTTTTATTGAGGCATTAGAATTTTTTCTCAAAGATTAAATAGTAATTTAGTCAATTTGGTGAGGGTGGCGCTGTTACGGACGTATGTGCTAAAAACTTAAATTTGTTAAGCATTTCCAGGTGCTATATTATTTATAAATTCAGAATTAAAATCTTATAAGCATTCTGTTGTTATTTGCGTAAAATTTCGCGATTTTAGTAAATCTTGTGTGTAATAAATAATTTTTTTTTTATTTTTTTGTTTAATGTATCGAATTTTCTAGTTTTGGTTACATTTTTATTGTCAAAAAATGTAATTCAATGTAATCATTGTTAAACTAAAACATGAAAAAATAGAAAAAATTTTAAATTTTTTCTTATTTTCGTGATTATTTTTTAGAACTTGATTTAAAAAAAATTCGTGGCAACACTGATGTGTTGAAAATTCCGTTTTTGTTCGTTCAAAAAACAAACGTTGAAATTATTCCCACATTCTTTTTCCCTAACGATTTATATAAATCAAAATTTAGCCCATTTAATTTAAGAAGGATTTACTATCACGAGTTTGTGTGGGATTGTTTGTTTGTGTGAGTTTTTGTTCCCTCTGTGTTGTCAGTTTTGTGAGTAGGTGTTTGTTATTCTGAATGAATATGTTGTGTGTGTGGTGTGTGCGTCACGGGCAGTAAGTTTGTGTGGTTGTTGTAGATTTTTTTGACTGTATGACCTACAAAGTTTATTTCTACTTTTTAGTAAATTTTTTGTCAAGTTTGGTGAATTTACTCGGCGTGGTGGGTTTTATAACATGTGGTGAATTTGCCAGGTGTGGTGAATAAACCATAAATTCACCAAAGTGCCGTTATTCGAAATAGATATTGTATTACCATAAATCACTGTCCTATTAGTGGTGAATTAACAGGTGCGTGCCCAGAAGAAATAATTTTCACCTCCATTAGTTGAAAAATTGGGTTCCAACAAGTTCACCATAAATAGATTGGGATGTGAAGTAGGGATGGTTGGGAGGAATCACGAAGTGTTGTCATTTTGTCATCTAAAAAGCTGATATGAAAAAAAATTATTCTTCTTAATCTTTGACTAAACTGAACTTTTGCTGTAATAAAAGATAATAACAATATAATATCTAAAATATAATAACAAAACTGATCTTTCTCTTTTCTCGAATTATCAGAACAAACGTTGGCTAACGCAAATTTCTTTAAAAAAGTAGCAAGTTATCCAGTAAAATGGTGCATATATCAGTATGTAATAAAGTAAAATATAATAAAAATTATTATTATTATTCAGTATTTATTCATTTAATTATTATAATGTTTTACACAAAATAATCTGCAGTTTTTTGTATTTTTTCTCGATAATAAATTCATTTGTATACACTCTGTTCGAAGATTCACACCAGCTGATTGTCAAAATGTGTAAACAAACAAACATTTCTTGAGACATGCACGTGTAGGTCTTGTTATTAGAGAATAAATATAATAACAATTTGTTTTTGATATCTTGTGCAAGCTTTTAATGGAAAGTTCAAGGTTTTTCGTGGCAAATTTGCCAGTCAATACCAACGAAAAAGATTTACAATATTTATTTCAGGATTATGGAGAAGTAAAAAATATTGAATTAAAGACGAAAGAAAGTCTGGTTGATCCAAATGACATCAGAGTTATAGCCTTCGTTACACTAAACATTGGAAAAGAGGATGCCCAATATTGTGAGTATTAAATGACTGCCTTAGAAATATGTAGTTAACCGTTTCTTAATCGCTTTACTGTTTAAGGTTTAAATGATTTGAATTGGCAAAAAATTCACGGTCAAAACATCAAGGTTTCATTGGCTAAAGAATCGTTTCTTGAACGTTTAAAACGTGAAAGGGAAGAAGCTAAATCAGGCAATAATGATGCAACAACATTCCATGAATCTAAACAATCATTGGAACAATACTCGGATTTGCTAAATGTGCCAAAGGAAAACAAACGCAAAACATTTGATGTCAATGCTGAACTTGATGATGATGAGGTGGCGCCAGAATTGATGATTACAAAGAAACGTGCAGCCAGTTCAATGCATAATGGCAAAATTGTAATACAGGCACACGACGTCGAACCGATACATGTTATAGAAAATAAACATAAAAAGAAAAAAACTCTGGACACAAAATCGAACAGTGCTGATCAAAAACGTAAGGAATCGTTGAATAAGATGAAGAATCAATACGAACAGAAGAAAAATGCTATTCAACAGGCGTTACAAGAAATGGTAAGTTTTTAGACCAAAACATTGCCGACATAAAAACTTAAATTTTGGATAAATGTCTTATACTGCAATATTAGTTAGAAGAATTCAGTTATAAACGCGTTCTGCTTTAACGTTTTAAATTTCTTGAATCATATAGAATTTCTTTGCACTAATTTAGTTGTTGTATTGTCGTATACATCTTATCAAAATTTATTTAAAGTTCCCACCCGCTAACAGAAATTGACATTTTATTGAAAATGCATTTATATCTGTTATATCATACCTGTTAAGTAATGATTAGTAATCGTAATGATTAATAATTTGATTACTTTTTTTTTTGAATGGTGAAATAATAATTACAATTACAATAATTTTGGTTAGAATAGTTAATAATTGATTATTGATTACAAGAATCAAAAGTAATCCAAATGCAATCAAATTGTTTTTTCAATGATTCTTTTTCATTATTTTCAATAATTCAAAATTAATGCGTTCTGCAAAGAAAAGAATAAATGACAATTATTGGAAATATTCAAAAAGAATAATCGAAATAATCAATGAAAATAATTTGATTACTTTTGGATTACTTTTGATTCATTTTAATTATATTGTATAATCGTCAGTAATCCTGATTATTTTTTGATTATTTCGTAAACGTAATCAATTAGTAATTCGAAAAAATTGTTGATAGAATTATATAATCATTAAGATTCTTTTTAAAAAGTAATGTAATTGATTACTAATCGTAATCGAAATGTAACAGGTATGCTATGAATACCGTACTGAAACATTTTGGTACACAATCATTTTTTTATACTAATCTACTGACAGAATTATTTGTATAACTTTTTATTCAATTATTAACTTCATACATAACATAATTGGCCATTACAACCCTTCAGTCAGGATTACGGCCTAGCTTCTCACACCACTTATGTTGTGTGTGTTAATTTTATACGTGAGTGGTGGGACCTACAGTTTAAAGTCGACTCCGAACGACAGATTTTTTTGAGAAACTTTTCATGGCAATTTTATTTACTCTCAGAGTTTTTGCCAGAAATCTGCTGAGAAGAAGCCGCCGAAGAAATATTTTTTCATATTTCGTTTTTTGATGTCTGACCGGGGATTATTAACTTCACTCACATAAACTATTCTACAAGCTGTATGGAAAAAAATCAGTCAATAATTGAAAAAATTTCTTTGTTTTACAAAAATATGATAAACTTTGTTGTGTCCCCTCCCTTTGGTGTGTCCCTCCACAACACTCCTTTAGATTTTATTGTGTAGATCAGTTTGAAGTTTTGGAATGTATTTCGTCGGTAAAATCGAATGCAATTGATTCTGATGCATTAGATTCATTTGTTTTTGAAAGTATTGTCACCTAGACTTTTGCCCTATTATATCCACTTATTCAATACAGTGCTGACTAAATCTACTTTTCCTGATGAATGGAAACTAGCTAAAATCCTTCCCATTCCCAAAACTAACAATGAGTTCAGGCCAATTGCTATTCTTCCTTTTTTGTCAAAGGTAATAGAAAACATTATAGCTCGACAAATCAATAATTATCTGGAGAGTCACCATTATTTAACTATTAGTCAGTCGGGTTTCATGAAAGGTAGGAGTTGTACTACTGCTCTATTAAATGTAGTTGAGGATCTTAAGTTGAAGTTAGATGAAAATAGTGTAGCGTTCTTAGTTCTTCTTGATCACACAAAGGCTTTCGGTACAGTCGACCACAGAGTTTTATTTAATAGGCTCCGGAAACTGTTTAATTTTTCTAATTCTGGCTGTAGTCTAATTTATTCTTATCTGTTGAACAGATGTCAAAAGGTTCATCAATGGCAATATTTCAGATTTATCTTAGTATTAGTAGAGGTGTTCCCCAGGGATCAATACTGGGGCCTCTGTTGTTTTGCATGTATATAAATGATCTACCAGATGTTTTGGTTGACCGTAGTGTTCATGATGTGTAGCTTATACCAGTACTCGTAAGGAGAACATCAATTCTTGTTTACACTCAATTAACCGCGATTTGGAGAAAATCGACAGTTGGGCTTCGGCTAACGGACTATGTATCAATCCAAGTCCAAATGTATTATGCTTTCGAAAACCAATAGATCGTTTACCATACCTGAATTGAGTATAAAGGAAATAAAATTGGCTTTGTGAAGTCTGAAACCAATTTGGACATTGTGATTAATGACATATTATCGTGGTCTAGCCATATAAGTGTCATTGTTGGCAGAATTTATAGCATGTTTCGGAATTTTAATGGCCTGGGCTGTCATAGATTCAACTCCTTTTGGCATTCGTATGCAACTTGCTAAAACGTATTTAATTCCAGTGCTTTTGTATGGGTGTGAAATTTTTGCAAACTGTGTTGGTAATGACAACCGGAAATTCAACTTAGCATATAACAATATAGCAAGATATGTCTTTCGTAAAGGAACAGCCGTAATATTTATTAGACAGAATTAAATTTTGCTAGATCATACCGGGGCATGAAAATTATTCAACAACAGTACCGAACTCTTCTGTCACAGCGACAATTTTTTATACACACCTCAAGTCTGGAATTCCCTACCAAATTATATTCAAAAGTTAGGCAATGCAAATGCGTTCAAAAAGGGTTATTTAAATTGTTCTCTTAATAAATATTTTTTTTTACTTTATTATGCGCTCATGTTTTTTAATTTTTTATAAATTTTTTCATATTATTTCTCCGATATATGTAAATATTGCTATTTTTATAATTTTTTTAACTTTATATTTATATTAAATAATTATATTAATTTTCTATTTTTATTCAGTTTCTTAATTTGTTAATTATTAATTTTTTTATTGTTTTATGTTTTATATCTTATTGCTTCTAAACATAACACTATCACTTATGAGATTTATATCTTGTTGTGTTATGTTAATTATTGTAATAAATTAATAAATAAATAAAATTTGGTTGGATACTTACTTACTTACTTAATTGGCCATAACAACCCGATTAACGGATTTCAGCCTGCCGCAACACATTCTTCCAGTCGCCTCTGCTTCTTGCGCGACTATGCCAGTTGGTCACACCAATCGATGATAGGGCTTCCTCGATTTGGTCCTTCCAACGGATATAAGATCTTCCTCTTCGCCGACTTCCGCAGATCCCCGCATCAAATACCCGTCTCGCCGGAGCATCCTCCTTCGAACGACATGGCCGAGCCAGCGCAGCCGCTGGATATTAATACGCTGCACAACGCTTATGTCGTTGAGGAGCTCATACAGCTCACTGTTGTATCGGATGCGGAAATCTTCACCAACTCGCACTGGACCCCGAGATCTTACGCAGGACTTTTCTCTCGAATACTCTCAAGGCTGCTGCATCGGTGCTTAATAAGGTCCATGCCTATGCGCCATAAAGAATCACGGGTAGGGTGAGCGTCTTGTAGAGTATTAGTTTCGTCTCACGAGGGAGGTCTCTGTTACTCAATTAGCTATTGAGACCATAGTAGCACCTGTTGGTAAGAGTGATCCTGCGCTTGATCTCCAGACTGAAATCATTTTTGGTGGTAACGGCGGAGCCAAGATAGATGAATTCC
>QOCX01000119.1:337751-367188 GCA_005959815.1 Sarcophaga bullata
CCCTGGTGGTCGCCACGTTGACCACAGTCAGAAACTTTACCTTGTTTGCATGCAATCCATCCAATTTTTTTTACTGAAATATATCAATTTTATTTTCTTAATGAAATTATGCTTAATATGTCTTAAGGGTTGTGTGTTGGATTCGGGCTAATGTCAAATCATTATGACGTTTTTTTTCACAAATGCATTCTCGTAAACGACTGCTCTTAATAAAAGATTGGTGGCTCACTAAAAAGATTTTACCTCCCAAATGTTTAATTGTAAATTTCAATCTTAGTACGTGCTAATTATAACAACGGAATATCAAATGTTTAGAAATCTGCGAAAATTCCTTTCATTCATAGATAAGTTCTTACTATTAATTAAGAAATTAGGTTTAAACGGGCTCTTTTCTAATATTACTTTTTATTTCAATAGAATTAAACATACATATTGTCACTTTTATTTTGTTTTTGTTTTTTGTTTGTTTTTTGTTTTTATTATTATTATTATTTTTTTCTTGACATATTGTTAAGATTTTAATGTTTATTTCTTTTGAATGTTTTGAATAAATTACGAGTTTTGTACTGTAATTGTTTGTTAATAAATAAACAAATCAATCTCTTTTCGTCCCAAGGGATCCAACAATGTTTCATCGAAAAAAATAAAGTTCAGTGACGCCGAAAGTGACCAGGAAGACAATAAGCCTGTTGCAAAAACAAATATTTTCGGTTCTGATGATGAGAACGAACACGGTGATGATGATATTAGCTTCAGATCTGTACCCTTAGGCAAAAAGGGAGAAAAATTAGCTAAAATGCGAGCTGAGCAAAGTTTAGATCCACGTTTCAGAATAGATGAAAAATTTGTCGACGATGATGATGAAGAACTTATTGAAGAGGAACAAAACGAAGAAAATGCTGTTGAGGATGAAAGGCAATGGCAAATGAATATATTGGAACAAGTGGTAGGAACGAAAATAGGTGGAGTCAAAAGCATAGATAAATCACACAAAAATTTGAAGATGTTACGCTATGACCCATCAAAAGATGATCATCAAAAATTTGAGCGTACATTAGAAACTGAAAATCAAAAAAACAAGTCTAAGTCTAATGAAGCTAAAGATGAAAGTAAAAATGATGCTAATCCGACAGAAGTTTCTAAAGATGTATTCTATGTAGTGACCGATACTCTGCAAGAGTCATTACGTACTCGAGGTGAAGGTTTCAGCCTATTGAATATGTTTGGTAGAAGTGAACAGCTAGAAAAACGTGACGAACAACTAAAAATGATTGGCAATGAAAAGATTTTAGTAAATAATAAATTAGAGAAATCATTTACTGTAAATCCATTTTCATATGATTCCTCGTCAGAATCAGAAGGAGAGGAAGTTACAAATGATCAGGAAAATATTACTCCGAAGGCTGAGACAGATACCACAACAGTGAAAAATTCTAAGAAAAAGAGTAAAATTGTTTCGGAAACTTTTTTTATACCCAAAAATGATATCCGATTAAAAGGTATGTTAGTTTATCTTTTTTTGTTTTAATTTATTAATAAAAATTTCTATTAATTGGGGAATATTTTTGATTGTCCTCTTTTAGAAGGCGCAAAATTCTTTATCTTCAAGAAGACTGATGATGATACACCTGAAAATTACGAAGAAGTTCGAAATCGTTTAAAACTTTTGATAAAAACGAAAATAACCAAAACGAAAAAGAATTTAGCAAATGCCGGCTATAAAGGAAAACGAAAAGCAAAAAAATAAATGCCAATAAAATAAATAACAAATTAATTTATATATAAATATAAAATATATATAAAATAAATAAATAATTTATTTTATATAAACTACAAATGGACGCAAATGCACACAAAAAATACATTCTTAAAATTGTAGTATTTTAAAAATTTAGTATTTTAATGGACTTTCCCAGTCAAACGCGTTTTCTTTTAATATTTTTTGTTCGGGCTTGTTGAGCATGTTAACATTATTACCGTTATAGTTTATTAAAAAGCAGTTAACATTTTTAAATATTGTGATTAGATTCATTAAATATTTTCTTGTTTACTAAAATTGAAGTTAATATGTTCTAATCGAAATAATTTTGAATGTAGAATAGTTAAAATTAATATACAACACACTCGAAAGAGCAGAATTCTACGTTATTATTTAAAAATTTTATGGTTTATAAATAATTAATATATGTCTCCTTGACTTCAGTTTTTTTAACATAAACTACGGCTTTAAAAACGAATCTTTTTGTATAATTCTTTCAAAATGAAAAAGCTGTTAAAGGTGGTACTGAATATTAAAATATTATTATAACTGAAATATGAAACAATGTTTCCCGTATGGTGTAGTAAAAAATTAATGGCCTAAAAAGTGGAATTGTACACCAAAGCTCTATAAACCAAAAATTACATTTTCGCTGAGAAAAACAAATGAACTACCTAGGCAAAAAAACTTAGTTACGCTCTAATTATGTATATGATATATATGATCAAGTCAATTGGAGTTCCGAAAATTCACAGACATCAGGTCCGCTAAGCTGTCTTGGAACATCGCTATGCCATAACTGATAATTGTTAGTCTGTCAGGTTCCTTGATTCTTTAATTGACTTGCCATCGAGTTTAGGATAACGTGTCTTGCCAGGTCATTAAGAGATGTTCGACATCTTCCTTGGCCTGAAGCTAATTTTCTAGTCCACCACCGTCCTTTGAGTTCTATAAAGATGTTGTTAGTGGTTAAAGAAAAATGGTTTGACATTCTAGAGGCGGAGATGGCTGGATAAAACTGGCATGACGTCGAGCATTAAAATCGATGTATGCACATTTAAGTACAGAGATAGGCCTTTGCATATTCGAAAGAGTAACAGAAGCGAAATAACTGAACTATAACGGATTTAATATTTGAGCATAGTGCTCTGGACGGTCTATTAACGAAATACTTGGTTAGTGATTTTGGGAGGATCTTACCATCGGACATTGGGATGAAGTTTTTAACTGTTTCGATAAAAAAGTGAGTAGTGTCGTATTAACGGATCTACCTCTCTTACTGGCACAGTGAGACGACGCTAAAAACGTCAAATTAATAGACATTCAGAGTTGATTAGATGAGAGTTATCCTATAGAGGCTTTAGAAGAATAAACTTGAAGATCTGCCTAGGTATTTGTATTTGTATTTATTAAATTAGAATTTCTGATATCAACCATGAATATAAATAGGAGTTGAAGTTATTGTAGACAAAGTTTGAGAATGAATTTCAATTAGAAACAATTCCATCAGCTCTAAGGGACTTCAATTCAAACTGGCATTTAATTTTACTTAAGACATTACATACAGAAGGACCCTAACAGTGAGTATTCCCTATTCTGAACAGCTTTTTGCATATTCATTACTGGGGAGTTTTGTAAAGTGATATTCAGGATACATACATAATACATATTTGGCCAATACAACCCTTCAGTCAAGATTACGGCCTAGTTTCTCACACCACTTATGTTGTGTGTGTTAATTTTATACAAGAGTGGTGGGACCAACAGTTTAAAGTCCACTCCGAACGACAGACCACTTATGTTGTGCGTTAAAGCGAACCAAAGTAACTTTTGAATTGCCTAGACCTACGAATAGGCGTTCAATCTTTGGCTTTTTGTGATACCCAGGGAATTAAAGGAATTCCTCCAGCGGTTTTGGTGATCTGTATCACATACTTATATACAAGAACTATTGTGTCACAATAATTAACCAGAAGAATTGTTCAGTTTTAATAATCTTCACCTCTTCGCCTATATTTCACTTCGATTTTTGACACTTGAAGAGTACAGTAATGAATTTGTGCGAGAAGAATAAGGGTAATAGGGGACAAAAAAAATTTAAATAAAAACCGGTTGAGAATATCTAGAAACGTTACAAGGGTAAAACGGGCACGAAGCCCGATCCTACCAATTAAATCCTGTATACCACCACCAATATACCTCAATCAGAAGAATTTAAAAATTCTTATTAAAAAACTATTTTCTGGAATTTTAAGAATACTGTTTACGTTGCATCTATAAAACCAAGCAGTATTGTTGAGACGAAAATTCACAAAGAACGACAACAAACAACAATAACGAACTGTTTTGTTAGTAGATTAGAAAAAATTAAAAAGAGTTCCTATAACGACCAATTAAAAAGCGCTAAAGACCTTCGAGTGCATACAGCGAGAAGAGATTAAAGCTGATCTAATAAGCTGGACTATCGAGTGGAAATCGATACTGCTGATATAAAATTAAAAAAGGACGAAACGCCACCTATTTACAGTATGAGAAATCTGTTACAACGAAAATTTTCATTAAAGAATCAAAGCCCAGACCAGACACTTCGAACAAAACGGAATATGAAAAAATATGTCTTCGGCGAGTTCCTCTCAGCAGATTTCTGCGAACTGAGAGAGTTTCTCTCGTTCGGAGTTGCCACTCATGGATAAAAGGAACATACATACCATGGGTGGTATGAGAATCTATTTCGTAATCCTAACTTAAGAGTTGTAATGACCAGTTAAGTTAAGTATGTTAATCTTACGCACCTTTTTTAAACGAATTTCTAAAATATTACGAGATTGAATGTTTAAATGTTTTCGGAATCTTGTTTTTTTTACGGGAATCTCTCTGAATATTTTTCCATCTCAGGTTTGAATGTATGTAAGAGTTGCTGATGTACCAAGGTGCTGCAGTGACCACCAGTAAGATTTTATTTTGATTTTTTCCATATTTAACGTTGAGGCAGAACGCATTCTAGTCCAGTTTTAAGGATGAGTTTCAATTAATAAGCCAATATATGACGAAAAGTGGAATTCTTAAATCAGACGTCTATCAAGATATGTTATAAGCGACTTTGGAGGATATTAAAAATATTTTTAAATCGACAGAATGGATCAAATATACTGGACGAGAATAGTCAGGAGCTCCTTCTCGAAGAGGATACTGTATTATGACAATAATGATGCGCCTTACACCATTGGTGTAGTTGTGAAACTACATGTAAACGAGGCCATTAAACGAGGTATTTAAATTCTTGGTGGAATCAGTAAAACTCAATAGAAGAAATACATAAGCTGTCCTTATAAGTCGGAAACGGAACTGTGAAACCGTGAAGACTTAAGTTACAGCAATTTTCTAGACTTAGTATTAACATCAAGATTAATATGGACTAGGCTTAAAGAAAGTCAACGAAAGTTTCATATGCAGAAATGACCTAAGCGGAGAAGAGATCATTACTGTCGATATTAACTAACGCAGAGCGACTGTATGCTTCACTATTATGTAATGGAGTTTTGAAAAATGCAGCCAAGAGCAGCAGTCTGTTAGTTTTAAGAGGGAGTTGTGTAGTGGATACCTTTTGGATATCATTGGAAGCGGATAGTGGTGTAGCTAAAAGAAAATTATTTGTGCGAAAATGACTGTAACGTGACCTGATAGTCTAAACGTTATCTACAATGTTCCCATAAAGACACATATGTAACGGTAAAAGTAAAGGGAGCATTTGTAAATAGCAGATGAAATCTTCAAGATCATTACGGTTACACAGCCTGTGTAAACAAAAGTGTAAAAAGTGATAGAAACAACAACAACAACAGCAATGTAAATGTATGTGCAATTCCAATAAAATATTTATGCAACATTTTTGTTTTTTAAATTTATTTCTGTTTTATTTTGTATAAAAAAGTTATGAAATTTATGAAATTATCGTGATTGTCGTTTTTACGGGTTCGTTTTTTTTTCTTTCTTCTTTTTTATAAATGTATATATTGTATATGTATATGTATATATGCATATGTATATATAAATATAATTTGTTTTATTAATTTTTTAAGGCACTTAAGTAAGAGAGTATTACACTTAAAGAAAAAAAAAGAAAACTAAATTAAATAATTAATTATTCAAATTACAAGTACACAAATTACAAATAAGACAACACAATTGAGAGCACTTAAGTAAATAGCAAGCAGTGTATATATAAAAAAAAAATAAAAATTACCTTTAAAACTAACTTACAAAAAAACATTAAAATTAAAGAAATAAAAATAAAAATAAAAATAAAATTAAAATTAAAAAAACAAATTGAGAATTATAAATAATTAAGTAAATTTTTGGCACACAGTTGAATAAAAAATCTAAAATATTAAAAGTATACGCCTAAGTAGATTATCAGTTAATTTTTAAAAAGAAATCTCGTAGAAACTTTTTAATCTTTGGTTGAGTGTTTTGAGTCATTTGAGTATTTGGATTATTTTGGATTTGATTTGATTCGATTTGGTTTCGTTTCATTAAATTGAAAAATTTTCAATTCCTTACATTGGTTTCATCAAGACTTATAACATCGGAAGTGGGAACTACTGTTGAGATAAAGCCACAGCCAGAGCCAGAGCGATTCTCAACGTTTGCAATACTTCCATTGCAAATTTTCAAAGGTTTCTCCATAATCTCTTTTTTGTCAAACATGGTTGTGTGATGAGTACACTTTTGATGTGCTAAAGCCTCTATGGCCACAACGGTTCTTTCAAGTAAATTGACCAGTCTCTCTTCGCGGGCATCCATGCGTCTAAGAAGCTCCTCGTCACGTTTCTCGCGCCTCTTTAAGTATTCAATCAATTCATAATTTGTACTATCGCCATCGGTGGAGGTCGATAATTTACGTTTGCTTTTCGGTGATCCTCCACTGCTGCATTCAGACAGATTGTCCGTATCGACTATAACGTCCGGATGCAAAATGTTATGCTCCATGTTATTTGAATAGTAGTTTTGTGACCTAATCAAAAGTTGGTAATTAAATTCATTTCTAAAGTGATTAATGATCACGATTTGATTACATACCCATTATAGTTCGTTTGCATCAATTGTATATCATCTGGATTGAATTCACCATCAGACATCGGTTCTGATCTAGGGGTGTTGGATAGACTGGCATTATTAAAATTGCAATAACATTTCACATTGTTTAACATACACACACTTACTTCATTAAGATATTATTATCACTGGTTTGCAGATTGAGGACACCATTGCAGTCTTTTTCATACTCTTGATTTAAAGAATCTTTTATGCCATTTGTATTAACTGCTGTTACTCCGTTTACGTGAGCTTGTAATAAATTATGTGCAACTGCTGCTGCTGCAGCCGCCGCCGCAGCATCGGGCAAATCATCGGCTATATCGTGTGTTTCATCTTTTCGTATTGGTTGCAGGGGCAAAGAAGGTGATCCGTCGTAAACCACATTACCGCTATTCGCTCCATCCGCATTACTTGTGTCATTACCTAATTGAGCCTCAACAAAATGGTTGGGTAGAAATCGTTCCAGTTTACTATTACTGTTTGAGTCATTGGAATGGACTGCTGCCAAACTTTGAAACAAATTGTGTTGTGCTACAACAGCAGCCTGTGTTTGTTTGTCCAGCAAAGCTCCATATTCGGCCGCTTGCCTTCGCCGATGATAATACGATAATTCATTTTGATTTTTCGCTATTAAAGCCATACGTTTGCTATTTGAACCCCAACATTCCCCTCTTTGTTCTTCAATCTCTTTAAATAGGAACATATATGGCCAATTGCGACGAACATGTCTTTCGGGATTCTTCTTAAGTTGAGTGTAAATTTTTTTCAAATTTTCGTAACGATTACAGCACTGTTTAGCTGAACGTTTCCTTGCGCTATAACGATTGAGTACTTCAGCTACCATCTCCCATACACTAGCATGATTTTTCCGATTTGATTGAAATGCACTCTGTATTCGTTCTGATTTGACAATATTGAGCAAAGCTATTGATTCGGGCACATTAAAATAACTTTCAGGTGTGCGGGGAGCGCGATGATGGTGGTACACACTAGTCGGAGTTCGAGTTTCCTGATAATTAGAAAAAAAAATAAAATAAAACAATATAAATAGAAAATTACAATTATTACTGCGAATTTAAATAAACATGAAGTAAACTTTCCAAAGTGTTTCACATTAAAATCAAGAGAAATAACTGACGATACAAAAATAACTTTTACATCAAACCATGCCCTACCAAAAGGTATATTTTGAAAATATCAAAAGAATTTAAAGAAGATGAAACCAAAATTTTTAAAGTTAATAAAATCAGAATAGCATATAGACAAACAAAAAAAAAAAAAAGAAAAAAATAATAATAACTCGTCTCGGGGAAAATATCACAATTAGCTACGAGTTCAAAAATGTTATTTTTATTATGGTTCTACTGTAGGCTCTCATACAATATGTACAATGTATATGTATTATACCTTCGTATGGATATTAGATGCTTTTCTAGCTCTATATTATTGAATCTTCCCACAAAAGGATCACATACCGTAATTGTAGGCGTCATCAGTAAGTCTCATCGCCGACTAGAATTCGTCATTGTCATTGTCATCTTCGTGGAAAATAATAAACAGTGAAACAACAGCACTTATTATTTCTTTTAGTTATCGAGGTAGTCGGTTTTGTTGTGTTTGTTCGATTGTCTATAAATATAACTGTGCATGTGCTCAGAGAACAGACGTTGAATAATGGCTAATATACTCGTATACACATTTAATTTATTATAATTTTACTATCGACTGTTTACTACAACTACTAATATAACTACGACTACTATTACTAATACTACTACAACAACACCAACAACAATCATTATTTTTACCAATAACATTATGGGTGAACACATCTGTACATAGTACAGTATACGTGCTTATACGTGTATGTATATCGTATACAAAGATGATTCTGATTGTTATTACTTATTACCCGATGCTCGTATGTACGTATTAAAATAAAATGATGCTACTATACCATCATCAATAGATCCATAGAAGGAACGAGTGATATTCATTCATTTCTGTTAGCGATTATCCAATCAGCCAACCATATCGGTGCTATTGCGTTATAAAAACTTTAAGATTTCACGCCTTCACGGATTTTATGAATTTAACTGCAGCAGAGGAAAATAGAAAAATAAAAATACAAAAATTAAAAAAAAAGAACTCACTTTAATCCTACACAATAAGATTTTCAAAATCAGGAAAACGTTGAAGCATTGCAATTTACATTCGTTTACATTCTTAACATTATGCCACTGTGGCAAAATTTGAGGATACTCAGTATAGCTTACAATAACTAGTATCTCTGCCTAAACATGTTTTTATTTGAAACGAAAATTCCTGGACAGACGACTGTAACACTGCAAACCTTTAATTTAAAAAAGACGATTTTATTGCTAAAAGATTAGCATCTTTCAATTTCTCGAAAAGTACAGAAAAGTGGAGAATTATTAATTTTCTGACCAGCATTACCCACATCCAAGTGTATTAGAAGAGTTGATTTTTAACCCATGTTTTTAACGATTCCACTGATGGGTCACTCACTAGTGAACAGCGATGAAGTAGTCCCTTCAATGTCACAACTTTCTAATGAATCAATATATGAATAAAACAAGTACTTAAAAAGTATCTTTAACTAGTCTTCAGTTCTAATTTTTTTTTTTCATTTTACCCACATACGAGTATATACGAGTGTGTTCAAAAAGTCCTTGGAATGTTTTTCCCACTATAGTTGAAGCTTCATTTCGTTAGAAAACATTGCCAAAATCATATTATTATGTAAAAAGTTACATATACACGTTTAAAAATCGGGTTTTTAAACTTCAGCCAGGCCGTTCAATTGCGAGAGGGTCATCGAAATTACAGAAAAATTTCAAAAATATCGGCAAATAAAAATACGGGCTATTAAAAGGGAACCAATTACTGCAATAATTTGCGATAAAGAACATGACGTGATGAAGTAGGTGACATTTTGCAGACGGTAAGAAAGCCTGATCAGACATCAAAAACGAAATATGAAAAAAAAACTGTTGTCTTCCTCTCAGCAGATTTCTGGCAAAAACTCTGAGAGTAAATAAAATTACCATAAAAGTTTCTCAAAAATCTGTCGTTCGGAGTCGACTTTAAACTGTAGGTCCTGCCACTCATGTATAAAATTAACACAGACAACATAAGTGGTCAGAGAAGCTAGGCCGTAATCCTGACTGAAGGGTTGTAGTGGCCAATTATATATGTTATGTATGTTATGTAAGAAAGCCAGAATTGACACTTAGAAAGGACGTACTGTGGGTCTTATCTTATGGAACTAAAAGGAAACTGTTTATTATGAGCTTCTACAATGTGATCCAACAATTAACGCAGAAAACAATTCAATAAAAACAGCCAGATAAAGAATAACTGTTGTCTTCCAACATATACATCTTTGATGATCCGGCAGAAGTTCGGCAGAAGAAGTAGTTCGGACCTTCCATCCTGAGAATATCATTTGTTTGGATGCTTGCAGAACTCCCTTAACGATATAAATTTAAATTTTGTAGTGGCCCCCAAAACGCAATTAAGTAGATCAGTTCTTCGCTGAATTTTTTCGCTCATCAATAAAAAATTGTATTCGTAACGAGTATTTAGGCCGACCTAGTAATTAATGGGTATGTAAACCAATTTTTTGTTTTTTCTTCATTCAGATTTAACTTAATTTTCTTTTTGGGATTCTCGATTTCTAAGCTCAGAAGGTTTTTCTATCACTAGATTGTGATTACAAATCTAAAACATAGTTATCGTATTTAAATGTGCTACTAGAGCTAATTAATATTTTCTTAAAAATGCCCTTGAAATATTTGAAAGTATTACTTTGCATTCATGGACCCTTTAATTTAATAGATATTTGGCTGACTTTGTAAAGGAAAATCAAAAAGCTACATATTCAACCGTACATATGTATGCATGTGCCATAAAATCCTATCGAAATTCATCTTAAATTATGTTTAACTGAATGCAAGTTGAGTTATCATTTTGCAAAGTGCATATATTTCTTCTTGTTGTTCTTTACTGATTGATGACTGATTATCAATCATAAAAATCTTTATCAAATCTGTTTTAGCAAAATTTTCTTTGTAATGATCGATTTCCGTATATGATTGCTGCCCTATTGCGCATTTACAGAGTTTCATAAGTAAATCGTGTACAATACGACTTTTAGTCAGTCCCACTTCGTGTTTGAATTTATCTCCCTCTTCAGCTTATTAGACTCCTATTTAAAGATCGACAAGAAAATCACTTTTTAATTGAGTTGCTTTGGGTTTTTTGCAGCTACAATGCTCGTAATAGAAACTGCCTGGTATTGTATGTGTATTGTATGAATGTATGAATGAAAAAACGAAAGACGAGATAAATTCTTACCGTTAGTTTATATAAAGCAGTGTTTTAAAGTTTTTATGCTCACTCTGACTTACCATTTTTTGCAATACCAGACGCCTTCGGTTTTTAAAAATTCCAATAAGAAAGCCGTTTTTAATCACATTAAATTTGTTGTTTTTGCTGTTGTATTTCTTGTTTGTTTTGTTTTTATTTAGTTATTTATTTATTGTTTTTTGTTATTTCTATTTTGTTTTTAAAAGTTAAATCCTCGCTCTGATAACAATTTAGAATATAATAGGAATTATTATCGAAAGTAATACGTTTCTGCTGCCACGTTGATTGTTATTTTAAATCGATTACTGTGTTTGTAACGGTTGAAACGCTTTCGATTGATGATGATTCAAAAGTGTTGGCGACGATGATTGTGATAATAAATGATGATATGGCGGTATATACTACGTTGTCAGCTAAAATTTAAAATCGTTTATAAAACAAACAAAAAAAAAAAATTAGAATAAGAATAACAAATAACACTCAAAAAAAAAAAATAATAAAATGAAAATAAAATAGAATAAGAATCTATTAATATTTAGAAGTTAACCTTTTAGCCTCTTTACTGTACATTTCATTTTATTTTGTATTTTCGTTTAAAAAGTTTTTTTTCTAATAATTCTATGAAACCAAGGCAGAATAGGAAAAAACCATAGTATTCTTGAAATAAATACGAATGTACACACGTACATTGGTACGTTGGTTTTAGTACAAGTAGTAAATATAGCAGCAATACCAATAAAAATAAATAATAATAAGGGTATTCAGAGTTAGGACAACAACAATAAATATCGCATACGATTATAAAATTAAAACGTTTGGTATTCAAGATCTAACATAGTTTTGTTCTCCTTTGTTTAAAATTTTTTTGTCTTTAAACAATTAACTTTTTATCGTAATCGTATTAAATTATTTTTATTTTTTTGTTGTTGTCGTGCAGAGGCCTACAGTGAAGAAAACTATTCCAAGTTTTTACAATAGACTACCTAGTCTTATATGCTGTTTCTGTAAGACGAAAATGTTGATGAACAGAGGCGATATTTCGGGACTGTAATTACCAGTGAATGTAAACCTTAAAACGACTAATGCATGACTTATGAGGTGTACATACATATACGCATGTAGATATATTCAATTATAAACAAAAATTTAAATTATTTCGAGATTTTTAATGAATTGAAACACCGCTTGATATTGACTAAAGAATAAAGATGATCAAAAAATAATTGCAATTTATAATGAAGAATAAATAAATAAATAAAAATGTAAAAATCAGATGGTCATAGCGATAGGTAGAGGGATTTGGCCATTATTCTTCATGTATATACATATGTAGTCTGATAAACATAGACTTAATAATGACACAGTAAGTCGCTTTGCATATATATTTCTTGAACTCATATCAAAATTATTATCAAAATCTTATTAGTGAACTTATGACTAAGAAAATTTAGAATAGTACCTGCGAAATGTAATTCTACTCATTATACATTCTCGTATTTGCTTGTATTTACTAGTTAGTTATTGATTTCGTGATATTAGCGTTCGTGTTATGAAGGGACAAATTAATTCAAATTAAATCAAGAGATATGGTGATATGATGCACTCATTGAGGCTTGCCGAAAGGTTATTCTACCGACTCGACAAAACAATGAAATGAATATGGTGGTCATTGACAAAATGTTGCTATTTTATTGGTTTTGAATGAAAATTTCATGATCATATGATTTAGGAGCTACATTTGCTTAGAGCGCAAAGTGATAAGGATTTTCTCCTCAAGGCAATTAATTTTTTACATCTTGGTCTTATTATTTTTTAAGAATTGCCGGCTTTATTGATTTAATAAATGCATCAATTCACTCATAAGGCACTCATTTGGAAAAAATTATTGCTAAAATACTTAAAAACCACGTGGTTATTTTCACTTGAGCAAGAAATTAAAAAATGCTTATTTCTTGTGATTGAATACCTAAGAATGGCCTTATTTAAACTGTTTATTCTTTGATTCTACAATATTAGCATATCTGTATGCGTGTGTATGTATGTAAACATATACCATATATGCCTTTTAGTAACGAATAATGCATTAAAATAAGTACAGACAATCGAATGAGTCTATCAATAAATATAACGGTATTAGTGCCTTTTAGCCCTGGGTTCATATTCAAATTGATTCGATTTATAAATATTCAATAGCCATTTACGATCAAGACAGTCAATTGTCTTTTTATGCCTTCAAATTTATTGCCGCATCATTAAAATAAATAAAATTGAGTGAAAGTTGCATTCAACTGGTGAACCTATTATTTTTGTTGTTCGATAATCTCCTCGAAGCCATGACATAACATAAGTTCTACATATCCGCCATGTCTAATATCTTTGCGATTTTTTTCATAACGTTGAAACAAACATGACATGTTTCAAGTGATAGGGAGCTCTTTCCAACTCTCTATTGAAATTAAGATGGGAATATTTAATCGTAATATTAATCAGTAATTGTTATAATAGGACCCTCGTCTAATAAATAGGTAAAGTTCAAACATCTGGAACAAAATCTAAGCTTTTTACTGGCAAAAACTCTGGGAGTAAATACAATTTAATATGAAAACTTTATCAAATCTGTCGTTTTGAGTCCACTTTAAACTGTAGTTTTAGTGTTTTGTAGGTGTGAGAAGCTAATTCGCAACCTTGACTAAAGGGTTGTAATGACCAACTTAGTAAGAAAGTGGGTAAGGTTAATAATATTGCTTTATGGTTATGATGTAAAACGTCGCATATCAGTAGAATGTCGATCTGAAAGGCCAAAATCTTCATATCTAAGTAATGCTGGATAGAATACATCCTAAGGAAACCGTCTGGGGATACAGCAATCAACAATGTGCGAAAACCAGCGAACACAAGGCGAAGGATGGTGGGAGAGAGAGATTTCCCAAAAACTCAAAATGTTCTCAGAGACATTTAAATTAAAAAGAATTAAGAAGAGCCTAACGAATATGTATCGTATTGAAGAAACTCAAACTTATTGCCACCTTATATTGTATATTTATTAAAATGTTAGCTATTGTATGTGTAATACATACGGTATAAGTAAATACGTACTTAAGCACCGTTAAAATATATATAGGCGCGAGTCTACATATATTTGTTAATACGAATTCGAAAAGATTAGAAATACGTTGAGGTAAATCACAATCCAGCACAATTATTTATATTTGCATCGCAGAAATCTCCCCTTTAAAATGTAAAAGAGCAGGCTTGAAACGTGCCTCTTTAGTAATAAACATAAGCTCAAAAACTCTTCACCACCAGCACACTTTTAAAGAGAGAGAATATACTTTTGTTATCTCATTTCTGATGAAGAGACCTCGTCTGTTTTATCATATAAAATTTAGCGTGTGACAATCCTGAAAATGTGTTTATGCTACAGAAGTAGAGAAAGAACACTGTGCATGTACGTGCACTCCAGTTGGTTAGAAAGGCGTAACGAAGACGGTATAAGAGTAATTTTCGAAGATCGTACAATTAGTGAAAGTCGAAAAATCAAAAATTTTCAGACATTTAAGCTAATTGGATAAATACAAATGCAAAGATTCTGACTGCCACATCATTGGAAAATGATGAGAAAAGAAAGCAGTAATGACAAATCAAAATCCTTCAGCCGTATTTATAAAAATCTAATCCATATTTTCTATCGGTGTGAATAAAATCTTCTTTCTTTTAAGACATGCAGTGATAGAGAACGACAACAGTACCGGCAACTTTAGTATTGCATGCGAGTGCATTTATCTATACACTTACACATCCATACATGTGGAGTATGCCAGCAGTATAGTTAAAACATATGTAAGTATGTAAGTATGTATCTAAAATTGGTGTTGTAATGCATTTGCAAACATATCTATGTAAATTTATATGTCTGGATGTATGTATGTATGTTTGTAAAAAGGTTTCTATACACGCGTGTATATGTTGTACACATGTATAGTATGTAAATGTATAAAAATTTAATATTTACAATACATATATATATATGTACATACATTTATAAACATATGTTTGTATGTTGCTGAATATATGATTTGAATTATTATTTCTTTTATTTCATATTATTTGATGCTAAATATCGTAGTCTCCACGTCTATTTACTTGTTTCACTGTTTGTTTGTCTCTTTAAGCGAGTGTGCATGTTTGTATGTTTGAATGTATGTTTGTATGTATATATATATATACCAGAGTATATGGTATGAATATATTTGCATTTCTTTGTGTTTTGTATGCGACACTTTTAAATTCCGTTATAATTGTATTATAGTTGTTGTTGTTGTCGATATTACGTTTTCTTAGCTACTGGGATAAACAGAATATAAGAGTAATATGCAGCTAATTTCTCTATCTCTATCTCTCTCTCTCTCTCTCTTTCTCACTCTCTCTCTTTTTCCCACTGTTAATGTTATTATTTATAAGATATGTTTTCTATATTTGTACGTATGAATGAATGAATGTATGAAGAATGTTCATGTGCATTTTGAACAGCATTAATATTCTTACTCAAAACAAACATATTCGGAAATTTATTCCATCTCTATCAGGTAAGTGTGAATATGTATGATGAATTAATCACATGTAGTACAAGTATCTAAGGTAGGAATACTTTTGAGAAACAATAATTTGCTTCAACATTAGGGAGCTCTGTAAATAGTGGGAATCATAAGGAAATGTTCTCGAATGTAGTATATTTTAGAGAAATTTCTTGATCAAATATATAATTTGGTAAGACATTGGGACACATGTTTACACCATTTAAGAGATAACTTGGAAGAGCCGTTTTGAGCTGTTAGTTCGGATCGATTGACATTTAATGTTGTTCTAAATTACAGGAAGATTATAAGTAATGAAGTTGAATGAAGTAATATAGTGTAATTGTAGTGAAATTGATTATTTAAAGCAGAACAGTTAAATAGTGGAACTCTATTGACTCTAAAAAAAAAGAATAATAAAATACCAATGGAATTAAATGAGCTTGGTTGATCACAATCACCTGCTATCTGTACAATCTTGACATCTGAACTGAAATTCTTTTCTTAACTTTCTTAGAGCACTGCTGCACTGATTCTAAAGTGTCTATAATGACGACAACTTTGTGTATTTGAACTTCGGCAGTTAATTTGCAAACAGCTTTAGTCTAGAATATCTTTTTAAATTATTTTTCAATACGATCACTATATTATAGTAGACAGCATAAATCTAGATAGCCAAGATATATTGTAATCAGAAATTTTTCATTATTTGTTTTTGTTTTGTTAAATGTGTATGCACATTAATTAATTTTGTGTTTCATTATAAAAAGAAAAGAGTTAAGAAAATAAATATGCAGTTAACATTTTGATTTTTTTATACAAAGTTGTTCTTAATATTCATAAAATTATTTGAATATATTGGGGTACCTGTCTACTGTACGTATTTTATATGCGGTTGTGATGCATTTTAATAAGTTGTTATTATTTTTTTTAACATTCTGTTGGAGCGAGGCGACCCTAATGAATCTACATTTTTTGGTATGAATCTGCATACAGATGTATACATTTGCGTACATTATTATTGTGAGTACGTATTTTAGTACTTAGAATTTAAATAAGCCATTGAATAAATGTAATTCTGTTTGTTGTTGTTGTTAATTTTACACCATAAACATTACAATTCACAAGTGCCAAAATTAACAAATTATAAAAGAGAGCAGTACAGCAGTAATATAAAGAGAACGAGCGCGTGCGATTCAAAGAGAGAGTGCGATTCTGAGAGAGTGAGTAAGTGAGAGAGAGAGAGAGAGAGAGAGTAAGAGAGAGAGTGTAAGTAAATTTAGAATTACATATTAACATTATAGCATATATGATATTAGATTATTGTAACTATTGTCGTTGCTGCTGCTGTTGTTGTTGTTTTTGTTGTTGTTGTTAATGTTGTTTAGAAGCCGTTGTTATTGTTGTTAATTTTACTTTATTTTATTATACAGTGAACTCGCAGAAACGTGAACCAATTTCATGTTCATGTTCTCGATTTTGTTCACGCTTCTGTTTGGTCTCCGGTAAACTAAGACAAAACAAAAGGGTGATGAGTTTAAAGCGCTAATAAACTTAATCGTCCATATTGTATATACTATGACAGAAGTGAATGTAAATTAAAAAGAAATTCTTTGAACATTTCAATTTACTTTCTAGAGCTTTCAATTGTTGTTCGTGTTTTATAATAATCAGTACAACAAAAAAGTGTTTATGCTTCTTGATGTTCATGTTTGCGCGAGTTCACTGTACTTAGAGATAATTATTGAGTTTTAGTTTAACATGAACACTATTTTCTAATATTCTATTTGGAAATTAAGAGAGCTTTTCCTTACATTTGAGACTTGAAATGGCAATTCCTGGTTTCAACAAATTCAAATTCTTTAAGTACGAAAAATGCATCAAACACATGTTTTTATTCCTCTTTTCTTTTCTTTTCTATTTTCTTTTATTGTATATTATTGTATTTGTATTTTTATTTTATTTATTTTGATTTTTATTTTTATTACTATTTTGAATATAAAGCAACAAATAAAATATAAAAAAATAAAACTGGTGATGTTGTTTTTTAATTTTATTTTTCTTTAATTGCGTTTTTTTTTTTTCTTCTTTTTGGTTACTGTTTTTATTTTGTTTAGAATCGTTTATTTTATATGTAAAAAGAACATTTTATTTTATAGAATATTTTCAAATATTTATGATTATTATTCGTTAAACTTTGAAAGAGAATATAGTAGGCATTTACATATTTATGTATGCATGTGCATATGTATTTAGAATTGATCAGAACAGAATAGAAAAAGTGAACGTTGACGATATTGTGTTATTGATGATAATAGGAGATTTTAAATCTGATAATTTTGTACGTTGTGAGACTAGATCTTTTATTTATTGAATGATTTTTTTTGAAATCTTGGTTTAGCACACGTTAAGTTCTAATTACTTTTTTCTTGTTTTACTTTTTCCCGGTTTATTTTTTATTTTTATTCAAATCAGAACTAAATTGGTTTTATTATTCCAAAAAGTAACCGCAATAGATGAAATTATTTTTTTTTTAACGATTTTACGTTTTTTTTTTTGGTTTTAAGAATTTTAAACTAAAATTAATAATAATAGCAGAAGAAGAAAGAGAGAATGTGTGAGTACGTGATACGTAACGTAACGATCGTTAGCTCACATATCTATCGACTGTGACTGGCAACGAAATAATCGTTGTCGTCTACCACTACTTTTGCTAGGCTACTACTGCTCGTACATTTTACTGACTGCTCTTAATATTGTTATTATTCATGGCTGTTGTTGTTGTCGTTGTTGTTGTTGTTGGTGTTGGTGATGATGATGTTAATGTTGTTGTCGTTATTATTGTTTTGTGCTAACGAAAATAAAAACACAACAGAAATTTATATTTTCGAACAACACAAAATAACTACAGCAGCACCAACAGCCAACAAAATATACTACAAGACGTTGAAAAAGAAGAAGACTAAAAAAAGTGTATCCCAAAAATAATCCCCTGCACATTAATTTTCTTCATTTTACGCTCTCCGTCCGGTCCGTATATCTGTTTGTCCGTCCACCATCAACCGTACGTCGGCCGTTGTTGCTCTGTTTTTCTTCTTAAATTTATTCGAATTCAGTTTGTTTCAATATTTTTCCGTTTTGTTCGGCAGTTGCTCTTATTATTGTTGTTCTACACTACATGTGTTGCTTTTATATGTATGCATGTATGTATACATTTATATATATTCGTACTTTCCTGAGTGCTTATGAAGATTCTACATCGGTTTACGAACGTTGTTGAGTGTTGTGTTTTAAAAATAGTATTACAAACTTTTATTATTTCACAAACATACGGTCAGAGCTAAAGCGACAGCCATAGAAAAAAGAGAGTGTGAGAGAGAGAGAATGAGTGTGTGTGTGTGTTTACGTGTATATGTATGAGAGTGCGAGGTGCTATGGATACGTATGCATATACTCGTATATTTTACTTATGCCAACCATTAAGATTTTATAGTAAAAAATAAAATTGTACAAAGAAATTAAAACCCAACCAAATCAAACCACACTAAACCATACGATGATCGTTGATCGTTATAAAATAACAAAAACACATTATGAAATAACAAGAGGAAGAGTACACTCACTCACACTCTGACATCCATTTTGAACAGCGATGGAAAATCAACCAACAACATTTACTCTCATCGTTAATCACAATTGTTGCCAGACAAAGGGGTTGTGATTTTCACTTTCGTTTCTTTTCTTAAAGGGGTTGTGGACTCTGTTTTACACACACGTTTATCCATTTCAGTAACAAGTTAATATTAAAAATGTTAAATTTTCAAAAAAAAAGCAACCAAAGCACTTGAATATGATGGCCGTTAATTTCGTGAAATTTGTTAAAACATTTATAACCAAAGTTTGAAATGAAATTATAAACATTTTAATTATTTATTGATCCTCTTTGGCAGTTGTAACAATTCCATTTTTTATGCTCCGTCTTTAAAAATAAATGTATGCATGTATGTTATACCGCTGAATGTTTAGAATTCTATGGTGTGATCACAAGTCTGTTGTGAAAATATTTAATGAAATACTAAATTTGTAAAAGGTATTAGTGAAAATTTATCAGGATATTTCGATATTTAATGAGAAGACAATGAGAAGACAACCTAGCTGAAGAAGAGACACATTAAAAACAGCTGCACAGGAGAAAAATCTCTTGTTTGCTGCAAAAAGTCGCGAACTCACATTGCAAAGCTGTTGATATAATACTTTAAATCCTTATCCAGACTCTGCCTATCATTATAAAGATAATTCATGGCTACAAACAAAAAAAAATATTATATTTGCGCATTCGATTCGTTTAGCTGGAAGAAGGATTACATTTTAATAATTATTTTATATCGTATTTTTTTAGTATTTTTTTTAATTTCTAATATAATTCATCATGAATTTGGTGTTTAATTTTTTTATATCTAGACTTTAGTAAAATGTTGTATATGGTCGGTCAGTGCAATCTTAAGTCTAGTAGCTAATATAAAGCAAAATTCATGCAACCAGTGTTATAGAAGTTTAAATCTCAATTAAATTGCTTTGCAATCGCAAAAGCTTAGTATATTTTGGCACTCTCTGTAAGCATGCATGTTTTATTGGTCACTGTTGTGTTCGTTGGAGGCAGTATACATAAAACTCCGGACAGTACTTATGTCTGTGTTGATAGGATTATTGTGTGCGTGTGCTCATTTTGGATTCTCAACAGAAGTTAAGTGCCTAGGTGATTCAGTTGTACAGCAAATGCCAATAATTACAGTCCAATCGGTACTAATTGCAATTATGAGGAGAGATTTCAAGTTTATGAAATAGGGATAAACACATTAGAAATTTAATTGGCAACACTTAACCGCATTATACCGATCGAAAACCATAGATGCTCTTTATTTTTCCCGTTATTCTCTTGATAGTAGTTCTTTTTTTTTATTTTTTGTTCTTTTTTCGTTTAGTTTAAATGTCATCACTTATACTCTACTCTTCTTTTAGCTGTTGTAGACAAAAACAAAAAGAATAAATAAATAAAAAAAAAACAAAAACAAAAAACTAAAAACTACAACAAATATATTACAACTAAACTAAATTCGTATTTAGTAATACAATATATTCTAAATGCACATACATACATACATACATCCATACATACATATATATATATTCCTTATATATGTACATATGTATGTAAGTACGTACGTACAGATATATTCTCATCCATAATACTAAAGTTAAGGAATTTTATTATAAACAGAAAGAACACGAATAATAATACTAACAACAACAATAATAATAAATAAAACAAAAGTCGTAGAATGAACGGACACAGAACCATTTTTAACGTTTTGAGCTGAATTAAGTTGATTTGAGTTCAGTTGCGTTGCGTTGCGTTGCGTTATTTACAAGAACAAGAACAAAAATATCGAAAATATCGAACCAAAAAATAAAAACAAAACAAAAATAATAAACATATATTATGTATGGATGTATGTACATACATATAGAAAAGAATCGAAACGAAAAAATAAGATCGTATTAATCGAGAGTAACTTGTGCAACATGTGAGGAGAGTTTATTTCGATTGTTGCCTACACTTCAACGTTGGGAAATAATGGAAAATCTACTAGAATTTTGAAATATTCAAGTATTGAAAATTCAAAAATAGTTTCAAATATACTATATGCATATGTACATATGCCGGCGATCATACATACATACATACACATATATTTGTTCGTAAAAACAAACACATACAATCGCATGCATGTGTAGAATTACATGTGACTATCTGTTGGTCCGTATGCTTAAATCTGTGAATATTTACTTATCCGAATATGAATATTCCTTATCGCTGACGAACTGACGGTTTGTCTGACTCATCAACTGGCTGACTGATTGACGACTTTAGATTCGTAATCACTTTTTTTCGTATTGTTTAGTCAGTAATGAAATATTTATAATTTTTTTTTAAGATTTTACGATTTTTTTTTTTTTTTTTTGTATTGAGTTGGCAATATTGTCGGAATAAACGAAATAATACCAACGGCAACAAATGTTCAAAATGAAAATAAAAATATACTGTTGAGATTCTACAACTGATGCAGAATCCATTTCTGATTTTGACTGTGATTATGGCTGTTGTCGTTGGTTGTTTCTTCGTCTACTTTCATGAGGTCATTGAAGTTCACTGAGCTAAAATAAAACGGCTGTAAAAATTAAAAAAAAAAAAAATAATAATTTGATTGTGTTCATACTCGCATCCTCTAATAATAGTTTCCACTTTCATATATCATGAGAAATGTTTTAAAGTAAATATTAACGTTTCCAAGAAATATTTACAACTTATTTCATTTTTGAACGTAAAAACAATTTTCGATATGTCTATAGTATACAGTGAGTGTCAGAAGAAACTGTACACTATTGATAAAATTATAATTAAGGAGAGTACTCGAAAAATTTTTACAAGATTTCGAAATTTTTTGTATTTGTTTTTTTGTTTCAATTTTAAAAATGATACAATGATGCAATTTTAAAATAAAAATAACGGTAATTTATTAATGTGTATTTTCTTTTCAAAGTACAGTTTCTTTTGATGCTCGCTG
Organism: Sarcophaga bullata; assembly: GCA_005959815.1. Lineage (NCBI taxonomy): Eukaryota > Metazoa > Arthropoda > Insecta > Diptera > Sarcophagidae > Sarcophaga > Sarcophaga bullata. The sequence goes on from QOCX01000119.1 coordinate 360,200, forward strand.
TAAATATAATATACAGTGGTGGTCTTATTATTTGCACACCCATCTATACAAGCTCTCTCTTGTTACTAGAGAATAATAATTATTCAGGATTTATTTAGGGCTACTTAAGTATTCTATACGATATACTTAGGCGATGTAAAAACTAAAGTGAACTTCAATAAAAGAATTTAACATGACAATGACACTTTAAATTATAAAAGCAAAATATTCCTTGGTTACGTAATTAGCATACCCCCAATAAAAATGAACAAAAATATCATTTGATTTTAATTCTTTTTAATATTTTGTGGTGACAGTCTTTTTAATAACCAATTGTAGTCTTCAAGAAGTTTCCGACATCGTGCAAATTATATGTTATTCCATGCCATTCGAAACACTTTCCACAGATCTTGTAGATTTTTTAGATTTTTATTCAAATTGTGTGTCAAGATTATGAATTGGATTGGAATCAGAGCTTACTTTATCCAGTCATTATCATCATTATCTTGAATAAAAATCTATTTACATGCAAATTTTTATGTGCGAATGAAATTAAATGAATCCACACAATGTGTTTGGTTGAGTATTGGAGCCCTCAAGGAATCGTTCTTTTTGATCGGACCCAAACTACACTATATAGAAGCTAGCCCTTCCATTATACAACTTCTTTATGCTTAATTGCCTTCAAACATAGCTCAGATTTCAACTTTGCTTCGGTAAATGCCACACATTGTTCTTCCAATTAGAATCAAATCGATTGAATTTAGGTTCTCCATTCCTCAAAACCTTTTTCTGACTAACGTTAGCTTATTTTTTATATTTCATCGAAAGAGCTGGGAGATTAATCTTACTACCGTATGTTTGTTTTGAGCTATACACCCAATTCAGTTGGTTGCCTTTTCTCTGTTGTGTTCCTCCATAACGAGTCTACGCATTTCTGACAGCCTTATGAAAGTATTTTTCTTTGCATGAGTAATTACAAGATTACAGTACTAATAGAGTTTCTTCGTCCAGGTTTTTTTCTAATGATAGCAGTTGTTTTGTTGTATTTTTTAAAACGTCTGTAATATTGGACAATTTTAAGATGTTTGCCACTAGTACTTGCAATTTCAGAAATATTTTTTCCATTTTTGTGCATATTTATTAGAATTTTGCCGAATTTCGGTGTAAATAAAGACGTTTAACCCAGAAAGATTTCCTAATTTACTTAGAATATATGTTTTTTTTTCTAAGAAAACACGTAATTGTAATGGAATTAATGCGAGATAATGTAATTTAGTTAAATCTATTTCATCTCAGTGGGAAAATAATAACAACATACATGGTGTGCTAATTATATGTCTTGAAACAGATTTGATCTCTTAAAAAAAAAAAAAAAGTTAATTTTAATCATTATTGTTCGTGTTACTATTTATTTATGAGTTATTTATTAGTTATTTTAAATAGCATGTGTTAAATTAAATGAATTCTTTTAAGAATAAACTATCCAGCGCAAACTTTTTGATGGATGAGTGTGCTAATTATAAGACTATCACTGTGTGTATTTCGATAGCAAAAATTTCATTTCTGTAAATTAGATTAATTACATTACAATTTACAAGCTTGATTACTTGTTATAACAATGCTTCAAATGCTCTTTGCAACGGCAGTACGGATGCACAATATTACAGATGCGAATATGGATAGCAACCTAATTTCAGTCGCATTGCTAAAAATTTCATTTTACATGTAAACTATCAAAGTTTTGGTTGTCAATTGCCATCCCTTTTGTTAATTTACATTATTCTTGACAACTGGCATCGATAATCAAGCCATAAATTTCCAATAATTCTGTAATATTTCACGTTTTACTGACTTTTTAACAGTTAGGCCCGTTAAGCGATGACATTCAGATAAAAGTTAACAATAATAACGTTGAATAAGTATGATAGTATTCAACGTTAAGCACAAATTGAATGCTTCGATACAATTCGACCTTTAAGTATTTGAAATTTCTCGCTGTAGGAAAACTACATCATAAAACATAAATCTTACATGACCTTCCACTTGGGTTTGAAATAATATTTATAAGTTTAATATCCCAGTGACAGTGACTTCACTAAACTTAAACGTTCTTGCGATAAAATTAAGGATATATTGAAGCACTGCAATTGTTTTGTTATCCGTATAACTAATATTCATATCTTACCATAAATAACTGGTCATTATAGCCCTTTAGACAGGATTACGATCTGGCTTGTCATACCGCCCATATTATGTGTGTGTTAATTTTATTCATGAGCGGTGTAATGTCAACTCCGAATAACAAACAGGCTTGAAAAGCTTTTCATACCAATTTTATTTACTCTCAAAATTCTTGCCGGAAAACCACTGACAGGAAGTGATCGAATGCAATATTTATTTCATTTATTTTATTTATGTTTTGTTGGAGATGTCTGAGCTGGCATTTGAACCACGATTTCTCGTCTAATAAGCCAACACACTACGTACTAGACTATAAATAATATTCTTATCTGTTATTTTAATTTAAAATCTCTCACCCTCTTTTCATTTAGTACATACATATAGTATGTATTCATTGATTTATGTATAGGTTTGTGTACACTCTCCATTTCTAAGACCTTAATCTGCAATACCCAGTTATCGTATCAAGTTAACTTCCACACGGTTGTGGTATTCTATTGGGACGGGATGTTTATTTACATTTTCCAAGAAATGTTTTGGTTAATGATTGAGTCAAGAATTTAACAATACCAATGTTTTTTTTAGGTATCCTTGCAATACTATATATCGGGTAAAAGGGTTCTCGAGGATCGTTATTGTGCACAATATATACAGCACAGTACTGTTAGGAGACTGAAAAAGATACAAAGTAACAAAACCTAATGCTTAACAGTGGATCTCCATAATTTTATACAATCATAAATAGTACATTCGTTAACAGATAGTTCGGAAACCATACGACATTACGAGCAAATTTTGCCGATCATACATACATACATATATAATTGTCATGTCGTTACAATCCTTCAGTTAGTATTACGACCTAGCTTCTCAGAGTTTTTGCGAGAACTCTGCTGTTAGGAAGTCACGTCTAGTCGGTAGAATAACGACTAGACTACGGCGACCATTGCCGATCACCAATTTTAATTCAACAACCAAAACAGCAAGCAGATAAGATACTATGCAAACTATGCGTTTTTTGCAAACAGATCGAAAGTAATCGAATGGATCCTTACATCTCTGCCATCAAATGTATTCTGCAATTCAAGTCCACTGAATGAATTCCAAAGAATTGAATTTTGGAAAAGTAATTAATACCCTTCGCAACGAAGGGTATAAACAAACTACCAATAATATGGTACACATGACTGATCCTAAATATATTCAGAAAATTTTTAAGGTATAGCTCAGACAGTGAGTGGCTTTTTATTATTATAAAATTAGAAATATTTTGATTGCTTTAAAGGCAGTGTAACAAAGTATAAGACTGACCGAAGCATAATGCTTTAAACAACAGAAACGTTTTTTGAAAATCATGACTGTCTTAATGTAAAATGCCGTAAAATTAAAATATAAAATTATAAAAAATTAAAAAATAGCACAATTAATGCTGATTCGATAAGGAAACTTAAGAAGTCGGCTTTTTAAGAAGTCGGCTTCTTTCATCAGTGAAAAAGTTGGTTTCATTTTAGAGCCAAAACTGTGCCATCAGGCATTTGTCAAGAATACATTTATTCCAATGTGTTTCTGTCTGATGTTCATTTTAATCTGGTCTTGACATCGAACAAGTTTTTCCCAAAATATGTGGACACATTTTAGCCAATTATAATGAGATACGGTTTGCGGCACACGAAAACCAATTAAAAATATATGTACAGTGTTAAGGAACAATTCGGTTCTGAGATCGTTACGAATAATTGTCGAAAAATTATCAAGAAAGAGCCTCAATTGTGCCAAAAATATTGACAAAAAATCTTTATTTATTTGCACTAATTACGTAATAAATTTAAATACAAAATACGTAAATACATACGTTTAGTTTGTATTTGAAAAAAGAACTCGAACTTGAAATTGAATACTTTCAAGAGATAATCTAAGTAAAGGAAAACAAAAAGTCCTTTTGAAGCTCGCCATTGCATTGGAAAAGAATCACCGAAACAAAGGCGACAAACTGAACGAAGAATTAATTAAAATTCGTTAAAGAAAATTTATGTGAATTTTTTAGAGAAAGCAAAACATTGCTTGACTCATACTTTGACTGACTCCGGTTCATTTATAAATCTTGGAATGCTTACGAAGGATTAAAATGAATAAAAATCATTTGCAGTACAATCATTATGTCAGGATCAGAATCTTATTATAATAAATATTATCTTAATAATTAAATAAGTACAATATAAAAAAGGTCTAAAGCATCCTATATACGACTGGGTTGTGAAAAGTTTCCCAAATTTTCTTTCGGGAGATGACAGTTGAGCATAACTTACAGGAAGAATACTGATTACGATTCATCATAAGATGGTAAGTTATGTAGGTGTTGTTACAAATCGTAGATATTATAGAATTTCTAATACTTTTGGGTATGGATGTCCTGAAGAAAATTAACGACCAACAACAAAGTATTGTCATTCAAAAATTCAACTCTATATTCTTGTACAATATCTTTAAGCAACATCGACGCATGTATAAATGTGTCAAATCGCGCCAATTCAGTCACTTGACTGGAGCCCTATTGACTTTTACTGCAAAAAGCATTTGCGGTCAAAAGTTAAAAAATTTAAAGGCACTCTTTGGAACTCTAGTAACTGAATTTAAATGTATTCTACATACTGTTGTAATTAAAACTGATTTAATCCATATATTATTAACGTAACGTGGTGGTGTAGTAATAAATGAGAAAAAACAAAACAAAGAACACATATCGACATTTGACTTTTGTTTTGTATTGGACACTTTAATATAGAGACGTGAAATATTTAAGTTTATTTGGAAGTCGGATAGCAGTTAAATTTGGTTTTTATTCATTTATTATGTTTCTACTTTGTTGCTGTATTTGTATGTTTATTTCTTCTGAAAATCAACTGCTCATCAACTAATCATCTTCAACATTTTTTCTGTTCCATTTAACTTGCTGTGGCCAAGTTAGCGCCGTTTGTTTTTAGTGCTTTTTGGAAGTGAAAAGCTAATAGACACACTCGTAGTATGTCTGTTCAATTTATCAATTCCTTCGTTTTTCATAATAATAATGGAAACGGATTCATTGTATAACCTTTTATTTTAAAATATTACAGGAGCTATGTATATATCATCTGATATAAATCTGCGACTCTGTTACGAAACTTTAACGTTGATTGGGCAATACTGCGAAACGTATCTTGTTGTTGCCGCATCTCCACTCAATTACAGTGGTCTTAAAAGCATATAATAGTAGATTTACTGGTATGGTGCAGCCTGTATTTTGTTTAGTCTAAACTAGAAGTTGATCCACGGGCTCTCGACTAATAAGCAAATACACTACCTGCTAGCCTACGGCCACTTCAAGATACAATTTTTGTCTGTAATTTTACAACTGGTATCGGAAGGAATCTGTACTCTTATGACACTGAACTCCCTACTATTACTGCCAAAGAGTTTGCTATCAAATGCGGTAGAGTATTGTAAAAAAAAGTGAAGTACAGACCACTGTGCTCAATGTCCTTGTTCATAAATCCAAAACCCAATTTGATCGATTGAAAATCTTCTTGTTTAATATGTAGTTACATAGACTTCCACTTTCTATAGCAGGTTTGTTGCAATTATTTTGAATGGCACGGTCTTAGAACATAGATTTTTCAATATTCTTTCATTGTGATTTTCAATTTCTGGCGGAACTGGTTTCTAGCAGATTGCGCTGAAGTTGGGTAATGTATGAGGGTCATTACTAGTTATTTTTGTAACAAAGGCTTCATTTTTCGATTTGATGAGTGGATCGGATAGTTTCTTGTCTTTAGTTTTGTTTCAGAATTTGTTCATGTATTCGTAAATTGAAATTTTTAAGAAATTTTTTATTTCTGTTCACTCCTATTGTAGTCGCCGTAGCCTAGTAGGTAGTGTAATGGCTTAGTAGACGAAAGGCCAGGGTTCGAATCCCCGGTCAGACATCAAAAACGAAATTAAAAAAAATATTTCTTCGGTGACTTCCTCTCAGCAGATTTCTGGCAAAAACTCTGAGAGAAAATTTCCATGAAAAGTTTCTCAAAAAAAAATCAGTCGTTCGAAATCGACTTTAAACTGTAGGTCCCGCCACTCATGTATAAAGTTAACACACACAACATAAGTGGTGTGAGAACCTAGGCCTAGGAAACGTGAATAAAATCGAAAACATGAACACCTTTTTGCAAAAATTGGTTCATGTTTCTGAGAGGTCACTGTAGTCCATAAATATGTGCATATGTGTGTGCATATACACATACACGTACATATGTCTCAGTATGTACGTAATTAAATTTACATAGCCAGTCATCATTCATGCACATAAATTCAAAAAGAATAGAATTTCGAATTCTATGTTAGTATGGATGTGTGTATGTATATAGGTATTATATAAAGAAAATGAGTTCTTGAAACGTACACCCCAAGCAGATAAAATAATGAAAGTTGTTGTAATTCTACTCGCATTTACTACGTAATATAAGAGTATGTATACACATTTATTTGTGCCTACATACGAGTATATGTATGAGTACACAAATCTATGTATACGTACATATATACTATCTTATGTACAACACGATGGAGATGTTATTTGTTGTTGTTAGCGTTGTTGTTGTGTTTAAAAGTTAAACGAGCAATTCTTTGAAGAAATTCTGTTGAGTAAAACATTTATTCTAAAAATAACTCTTGGTCTACACATTTTCAAATAATAACAACAGCCAGAGTCATAGTCGTACCAAAAATATTCGTAGACATTGTGCAACAACAATCACAAACAACAAGTATAGCAATGCCAATATAAAACGTATATATGT
>QOCX01000119.1:367207-430060 GCA_005959815.1 Sarcophaga bullata
ATCATCATCATCATCATCATCATCATCATCATCATCATCATCATCATCATCTGGTTGACTATAAACATGGGGAACAAAAATAAAATGTGCACATCCGACAAAAAGTAACAAAAACATTAAAAATAAAATTTAAAAAAAAAACAACAACAACAAGTACAACAACAAACGTTATATGATATTATTTGAGAGAGTTTATTAACATTTGAGCAAGTACAAGTACAAGCATAAGCACTCATTGAAACACTTTTCTTTTTCTCATGATCTCAGTTGTGGCCTTTATAACCTAGATTTACACTTACAAACTCCCCACCCATACATACTCATACTACCACACTGTTATCATAAGAGTTCTCTTATTGAATACTACTGTTATAGTAGCTTCATCAGGCTGTTCGGCTGATAAATTTCGAATTTTAACTGTTGGTTTGTTCGTCGGCCGACTGATTCTCATATCAGCGTAAATGAGAGCACAGACTTAAATATTTCAAAGCAAATAACCCTTGAACATATATGTGACACCGGTGTTCAAATGTTTAATAATGGATTTCACTCAAATTAATTTCTTTTTTTTTTTTGTAATTACTGGCAATACTAATGGAAAATTCGGAGGTATCACCCACCCACTGATCACGAAAAGTAAAATCAAAACTTGCTTTTGGGAATTTGAACCTTTAGTTTTATAATGTTTAAAAGCAATTTGTAATACACTACCATTCGTACAGTACCAGTACAGATTGTGATTATATTGGAATTAATTTTGGAGTATCCGAAATACTGGGTGTGCCCGTCTCAATATGCGTTACATATCGAGACTATTCAATTCGCTGCAATGTTTTATGTTTTTAAATTTATAAAATTTGCTATATTCGGGTCTGCAAAACTATTTGAATATTCTGTTTGACTGATAAGGGAATAGACGGATATCTAATGGCTGGTAGACCTCAAGAGAAAGACATATGATCGGAACAAGAGAATAAAACAAGACATACAATCTGGAGTCGTAGAATTTATTGATTTCAGAGACTATTAAGGCTGAAAGCAACTCAAGTTCAAGTTCTTTCGTGGCTGTTGATGTCGGTGAGCCCAATAAAATCATAAGCACTTTGAATTTCGCTTAATTTAATTTTTCACTGCGTGATTGCGTTCCCAAATCTTTAAGTTTTTGTTTGTTTTTAAGCTTGAGCAAGGATAAAACTTATTATTATCTCTATGAGGTATTTACAAATATGAAGTCAGTGATAAGGAATATAATAATACCAGAAACTTTAAGCTATGCTCTCAACAATGGTTTTGAGTTTGGAATTGATCATCAAGAAATGATAGCGTTACATACTATGATAAGCTACTGGACTACAGAACTAGATATGGGTTGGCCATGTGTAGCTTCGCTGTGCCTCCTTCAAGTAGATATTTAGATTTCTGTAGCAATAAGTCACAACCACTATTAGCATAGCCTAGCATAGAAACTTTACATAGATTTAGATTAATTATTGATTACTCGTATTCAAATTTAAAGTTGTCAATCCGTCATAAACAATACTAATTGGATTTATTGATAAATCTATGGTTAAATTCAAGAAACACCCCTTAACCAGACCTCATTTTAAACCTACATTATCATAAAAATCTATGCTAAATATAGGAGGAATTACCATAAACTGTCTATACCTTCACAAAATACTAAGAAATCATGAAATGCATAAAATAAAGAATCAAATCTATTTGTCTGAATAAAATTCAATATTTTATAACAATTTGTCAAGGTAAACCCCATATTGACGGGCCATCTTTTTTTTTTGACAGCGTTTTTGCATGATGTATTCTGCTTCATCATTCAGTTGCTAAATTGGTCACTAGCAACCGATAACTGGCAATTCATTCATAACACTATTGCCAATAGTATTCGGGTAAATATTCGTCTGAAGTTCTTTTATGATTTGCTTTCGCTAACGAACATTTTCTAGCAATTATTGCCTTGAAATTGTTCATTTTTATTAACCAACTTTTTAGTTTTAATTGATGTTATGGTTTTGATCACGGATATTACTTTGAAAATTAAATTTTACTCTAAATTTCCTAATTGCGATAGCGGACGACTTTCTATTTCAAGTTTTTTTTAATAAATATCCTTCAGTATTCAAAAATCTTCTTAAATCGCTGTTGCATGAGTTGTGTGACACGTTTCCCATCCTATTGAAACCACATGTGATTGGTGTCCAGATTATTCAAGTCGGGCCTATAGAAGTTTGTAATCACCGACTTAGAATGCTCACCTTTGCTCAATTTCGATCTGAGACGTAACCTGCACAAAATCAACAACACACAGTGATTTTTTTGTGATGCATTGAATGGTCTTGGATCTCATGTGGATTGATGTCATTTCAAATGCGACAAATTTGTTTGAAATTCATCCAGAAATAAGCCTCACCGCTGGATATGATTTTTAATAAAACTTTTTTATTATTTGCACGTGTTGCTGAATGCTTTATCCGTTCATGATGATTTGGCAAAACAGTCTACATAAAGTGTTATAAACTTTCAAACTTCCCAAGTCCCTGTTGCATTTGACTTATTGGATTCTTTTATAAGACGTTATAAAATCAAAATACGACGTAAGACATAGGATTTGCACATCTTTTGTCATTTGGTCGATATATCTTTGCTTAAGGCTTGCCTTTTATATGAACAAGCTGAAGCCGAGAAAAATAATGTCAAGGGAAACTCAATGGACTTTCGGAAGAAGCTAAACGAAACCCTTTGCCAAATGCGCAAAATCCCAATAACTCTTTGAATGCCTTATTTATTTATTGGTGTGTCTCACTCACAACATGTGGTACCATTGCCAAAATGGTTCGAAAATTGACCATCACTTCTATTAGTATAGACAAATACTTTATTAATTAAAAGGAATTTTCTAGAAAATAAAAACAAATGTGATTGGAAAAAAGTTCTTTTTTATAATAAAAACTATAAACGTGATTACTTTTCAACAAATTCGCTTCAATATTTCTTAAATTCTTTTAGAGTCATCGGAATCGAACAAAATTTAATTTTTTCCTGATAATATTAAATATAAGAAAAAAATTTTTCTAAAAAAATTTTGCTAGTAAGGAAATTAAATCATGTAACGAAAGGTTTAAAAAGGTTCACTTGCTGGTTAGTATTGGCAAATGAAACTGTTAATTATTACAACTTGCCTTTAAGTAACGGCAGGATTTTAACGAGCAGATAAATTATTTTTCATTATTATATGTAAGTCGACACAATATGGTACACGTGAGCGTTAAGCTAAAGGGAGGATCATTCTACCTTTAACTTTTAAAGTTAAGTTTATGTTTGAATTTGCCATATTATATATTATTTTCAATATGGCAACTTGTAATGTAAAAAAAAATGAGCAAATACAATAAAAAAAATGAAGCCACTTGTTGCCACTGCTTTTAAAACAACATGTTTAATTTGGCATATATTATCGGCATTGCTCCGGCACTGCCATATTTTTGAAAAAGTTAATTTTCTTTTATCTGTACGTTGTAATAATGAAAAGAAGTTAAAGGTGAATTGAAAGTCCACTTTAGCTAATGTTAACTTTTACTAAACTCAACTTTAATGGCAAGTTGCAACAATGACCATGAATATATGAATCCACAAACCAAAATAATAATAATAATAACAATAATAATAATAAAAAGGAAATAAAGACAGTGAAATTCACGTATGTACATACACACATATGTATATACATACGTACAGATTTAATATTGCTTTGCAAACTTTATTATATCCTCTGCATTGTTATCTATTTTATTTAAGATATGCATAAGGGATATTTGAATGTATAAAGACATGTCATCCAAACAGCATCACGGCATCTATTCATATTCCATTTATAAAAATATTGATCTTTCTTATATAAAGTAAGCTTTAGTATGCAAAAACTGATTTCTCTGTTCTAGGTTGGGAAATCCCATTTTATTTTATTTACAAATTCAGTGTTTCGTGTCCTTGAAAGCAACATTAACAATATCATTTGCGTTTAGGTTCAGTACTGAGTGATAATGTTTATAAAAATTTTATTAAAATGCTTTTCGTTAGAAGAATCCCAGAGTTTTTTATTTATATTAATAAGATTTGTTACATTTTGCTGTCAGTAAGAAAAGCGTGTAACGCATGCGGTATTTTTGTTGTATTATAACTCAAGGCTTCATTTTTTATTCTCCAGAGGCACTGGAGAAGGAAAGAATTATTTTTCATCTTGTGATCTTAATCGATTTAGCGACAAACGTCATATATGTCATCATCTCCACTAAACACATAATCAAGTTTGTAGGAGTTTGTTGCGATCAACTCAAAATTTTATCATTTTATTATTGTTGATGATTTTCGTTCAGTGCTATATGTCTTTAGTCATGTACATATGATTTAAATTAGACTGGATGGTGAAAGTTATACCAATAAAATACCAAATAATGCCCTTACTTTCCCTCACGTCTTGCAGCTAAAGCGCTGTTTACCAATATGAATTATATTCCACCAACTGAGATTTACTCAATGTAGTTCACTTATTTAACCCTTAAAGTATGGAGTGGGGGACTTTAGGTCCCCCAATCTTAGTTTTTCTTTAATAACTTCACAAATTGTAACATGAAATATTTTGAAATTAATACGTTTTGATGTTATAATTAAAAATAAAAACTAAAAACTAATAATATAATGGTTTTGCACTTTCAAAATATGTAAGATTTTTAGTTCTGTTATGCTAACATATAAACAAAAAAATCGAATTTTTCTTTGGGGGACCTTAGTGACCCCAATCCTTACTTTATGTCAAAAATCGAGCTTCGTACTCTAAATAAATAAGATAAGATACTCCAATAAATAAGATAAATAAGACTCATTTATTGATTGAATATACAATTTGGCAACGTTCAACTATTCTTTCTAACTTATGATGTACTTGCTCTAGATGTACTGACAGATAAAAAACAATTGGATGTTATTACATTCCGTTTTAGATGTTGAATGTAATAAACAGACTTTGGTGTCAATATGATCGAACACAAGCAATTTGATTTGATTAAAGCTTCTGCATACGGCGTAAAGTTGTAAATGTCACCGGTCAATATCATTACTCGGACAATATCAATTTGATTAACCAATGCATTTCGAGGATGAAAAAATCAACTTGTTGTTTGCGTTTCTTCCTGGTATTTTATAATCAAGAATTATAATAAACTGGTCGTCATTTCATGAAGCGCTTATTATAAAACTTCTACAATTCTCTGATTTATTCTCTCTTTTGTATTCTATCCCATGAAATAAATTTGAAAATATTTGTGATCTTTCATTTGAAACTAAACAAATTGATATTTTTGCATGAAGTTGACCTGAATCACTATAACTTTTACCAACAATGTCAATTGAAACTATAAATTATATTGTCTCTTACAATATTAGTTCGTATCCATATCCGTATCCGTTCTTAAAAAGATCGTAATTATTGGTATTTATTTTATAATACTTTAATATTTACTTGATTAACTAGCAATTAGTGTTTGTTGTGGTGCTAGTAGTGGACGCGATAAATATTACAAGAGCTTAATTGATAGTGGGTACCTATGGTAAGTGCATTACAATATTTTCCAATTATTTTAGGTAGATGCAAAATTATATTCAAATGTTAACTAAAGACACAATGAAATTGGAACAATGTGTCATAATACGTGAGAAAGAGAGAAAACATCTAACTTCGGGCTCAGTCAATATATAAAACTGTACCGGACTATAATCTGCTAATCCAAATGTCACAATGCAACGAAAACTTTCTTAACTGCGAAAATATTTTTTGTAATACTTTTGAGTGTCTTTTTGTGCATTTCTAAATTTGAATGCTAGATCCAGTAAATAAGTTACATTTATTTTATAATATGTAAACGAAAATCATTAGCAATTGCTGTTCGTTATTAAGTATGGTACACAAATAAAATGCAGATTTCTTTAAGCAAATTGCGATCAGTTTCGTTATATACTTATAGACAATTTTTTTTACTTAACTTAACAAAAATTACACTTAGCAAGTTTTGTTTTGGCAAATGTCAGTGTGTGTATTCGCAAAAATTGAACAGAACTGAATTAAGAGAATAGAGTTAGGCCTTTACTCTCAAAAATAACTTGCAGGTAATACCATTGCGCATGAAGTATTTTGAGGATTGGCCACTGTTATATGTATTGCGATGTAGTCCACAAAGCTAGCTTTGTTGTTATGTACTCTCTGCAGCCCTCCTAGGCAATACAATTACTTCACATTTAATAGGTATTTCACAATGATCTAATGTCACATTATCCCTTACTATTGTGGCATACTATTGTCACAGACATTCAGTTCACAGATGAGCTTCTTGTTCTTTCGAAGATTTATTTTATTTGAACTTTGTGAGTTTGGAAAGAGATGACTTTCTTGATGCATTTTACTTGTAAACATTTGACTCCAGACAAATCACATGGAACTCTTTTAATATCAAAGATTCAATCGGATATTAGAGATACATGTGCGTATATTTCTTTTTTTATTCACTCATCCGAAATATTAAAACTTTGGTCCACTTAATATTACCGTACTTTTAGAAACTATTATTAAGTTTTAACTGAATTTCATATTTTTATGTACTATTTACTTATCAATTTAAAGCAATAAAACTTCACAGCACAACTATTCAATGAACTTTAGATTTATTTGAGCCACAAGTTTTGACGTTTAGTCTCAGACTGCGTATATCGGTACAGATCACGAACTTTTTTGAATAAAATAATAAAAAAAAGTAATGAAACTTATACTCAGAATTAAATAAATTTAATCGTGAACATGGCTAATGGATAGATATTTTTAGTCTATCACGTTAAAAGCTTTCCTGATACTTCAGATAATAGAACTTTAATATACAAATGATTGAATTTGTGTTAATGTGTTCTACTTTATCTTCTTCTTTAGTAGATGTATTACAACCCTATGGATTTTAGCCTGAATAAGAATAGAATACTAAACGCTTCGATGCATGCGGTCTTCCTCCATCTGCTTACAACTAGTTTTTTAAGATAGTTTTCAACTTAATCTTTGCATCGGAGCTTCTATTGTCTTCCTCTGTGCCTATCTTTAAGCAAAAACTCGAAAAATGTTCTAGCATCTTGGCTTTTACGCACAATAGGTTGAAGCCAATATAGTGCTTTGCGCGTCTAAAATGTTAATGTGTGCGTAAAGTTCATACTGTTCATAATACATTCGATGACTATATTCGCTGCTAATTCAGTTTTGTCTGCCTGTCGAGGTCACAAAACGAGTAATATTGGAATCTTACTGTGATTTTGGTTTGTCTTAAAATACTACTGGACAATAAAAAAAAAAAAATAAAAAAATAAAAGGTATTTATTATTATTATTATTATTATTTTTTTTTGTTTATTTTATATATCCCATATACAAGGCTAAAGCCTTTTATGCTTAAAAATTACATCAATATTCACTTTAATACATTTACAATGAATTCTCTTGAAATACTCTTCTTATAATCAACATACAATTAAGTTTTGGAAAAATAAAAAAAATAAAATAATAATCATGTAATAATCAAAATAAAGTTATTATTTTATTTTATATTATTTTTTATTTTTTAATCGACTTGTATTAGCTGACAATTTGTGGGATGTGTGGAATTTATTCTTTGCTTACTTACATTACAACCCTTTAGTCAGGAGTGCATACATACATAATTGGCCATTACAACCCTTCAGTCAGGATTACGGCCTAGCTTCTCACACCACTTATGTTGTGTGTGTTAATTTTATACATGAGTGGCGGGACCTACAGTTTAAAGTCGACTCCGAACGACAGATTTTTGAGAAACTTTTCATGGCAATTTTATTTACTCTCAGAGTTTTTGCCAGAAATCTACTGAGAGGAAGTCGCCGAAGAAATATTTTTTCATATTTCGTTTTTAATGTCTGACCGGGGATTCGAACCCTGGCCTTTCGTCTAATAAGCCAACACACTACCCACTAGACTACGGCGACTACCTTGTCGGCATCGCCTTGTTCGTACACCTTGAGGAATACTTCAAAAATTTTAAAAATTCTGTTCAGTCGTTTAACTGTCTTTAAATCAATGCACAAAAGTAAATGGAAATCAGAAAAATTCAGAGAAATTCAACAACATTTCACAAGAATTACGGATCTTTTTCGGTAATTATGGTTTTATTCTAACAACAACAACAACAACAACAATAGTATTGTAACATATTTTACCAACAGTAGTTAACTAAATATGAACGACAGACGACACTTGTAAATAATTTATAAAGAAAAGGAACAAAGAAAAAGAAAAACAAATAAAATTAAAATACGAACAGAAATACCGGCTTGTAAAAGTGTTACCTTTTACTGTCACCTTTTGCTCTTTTGCTCTAGAAACGAACGAAACGAGCGAATAAACGCCTCAACAATTTAATGTTCAATTGATTGGAAAATAATGGAAAGCCAACAGGACTTAATAACGGAGACAATGCTAAACAGAAAATTAAACAATACAATAACAACAATAACTAAACAAACAAAAAAAAAACAACAACAATGTTTCAAAAATAAAATTTGTCACACACTGCCCCTCTTTCCTTTCTCCAATAACTATCTTCCCGTTATTCCAACGCAATGTACTGCATATGTAAGTAGGAGTTCTCTCCTGTTGGTCTTACAAACAAAAAAAAGAACAAAAAATGTCAACTAATTTAATATGTTTTTGTGTGAGGGTTTGTTTGTTTATTTATAGTCAAAGCATGCGAAGAAGCCGTAGTTTCATATGTGTGTGGAGAGGATATTAATGCTAAAAATTAAAAAATAAAATAAAAAAAGCAATAACAACAAAACCAAAGAAACGTAATGATAACAGTTTTACTAAAAATAAGGTGAACTCTACACATGAATGAGTACACCACACAAGAACCGCTACACATACACATGCAAATGTGAATTCATGTGAAAGTTGATGACTAAAAAGTAAAAACACGCACACACATACGCACACAGATGCAATTTGACATTAATTTTTCATATTGACACTCGTAACTTATTAAATACTCACTGTAGTTGCTTATTTTTTTATTTATTTTGTTCTCTTATTGGTCTAAACTTAGTAAAAAAAAGTGTAAAAACGCGAAAGAAAGAAATAAAAATAATAGAAAAAAAAGAATAAAGTTTTCAGAAAACATGTGATAACAGGTGTTTACGAAATGAACACATAAAAACCAAACGAAACCTACAACGCAATGACATTTTTAAAATCCACTCAGAGAAACGGAAAACAAATCAGTGTGATATACAAGACGGAAAAGGAAGTGAAAAAGAGAATAAAACTTGAATGTAATTTGAAGCAACAAATGAGAAAATTGTTAAAGAAGAGACCTTTCGGATAAGTGTTGCCAGATTTTTTCTTTTTTCTTTAGAACGGAATAGAGTGTAGGAGGGATGATGCATCCATCGTTTTACCAAATAGAAGACTCAATAAAGAATTCTATTCAACCATGATTATTTTGTCAGTAGCTAGTTCCTCTCAACTAATCTTAAGTCTTCTTCCACATGTATAGCTATATTAGCCAACAGTTTGACGTTTAAAATATTATCGCTTTACACGCTTTGTTTGTTTTTTAAGTGTTGATCTATGTGACATAAAAAGATTTTATTCGATATAATCTGCTTAGTTGATTAGAACTTCTGTTATCTGTCCACTTGTATGACTTTTGAGGGGCTTATACCGCTGTTATAACTTAGAAAGAAAATTCAATGCAAACTCCAATGACCTATAAAGAAGGTGGAAGTGAAATGGTTTCGCAGTTCTAAGCGTACATTACGCGTACGGCTTGATAACATATGGCAACTTTACTGTTGCCACAATTACCTTAAGTAGTCGTAATCGTAATAGGAGTAGTAGTAGTGGTGGCAGTTGTGGTAGCAATAATAAAGATTAATAGAATAAAAGCAAAAGAAAGTGAAATAATTAAGTGTTGAAAAATAAACACAAACATAGAAATAACTAAAGAAACAAAGAAATAGATAACAGTGAGAGAGCAAGCGAGAGAATAGAGAGAAAAGGAGCTTTTGCGCAACTCTAACGTGGGCAAATGTAAATGCTTGCGTATGAGAGCGTATACATATGTATGCTGCTGCTGTTAAACTGTTATAAAATAGAGAATAAAACGCACATGTTCCAATGTTTTAACCTTTCGCCTTTACACGCTAACGTATGGATGTGTGTATGCGAATGTGTGTGTTTGTATTTGTGTATGTGTAAGGGAATAAACACCAACGCATTAAAACTTTCACTCCCAAATGCAAACGGTGTTTGTTTTACTCATTTTCTCTTGTATGGATATGAACAACAATAACAACAACATCAAATACAATAAAAAAGAAAGTCCAAAGGATACGTACAACACATTAAGTAATGAGAGGAGAGTAATTTTTATTCAAGGAAGAAAGGCAAGAACAAATTCTGTTTTTTTTTTGTTTTTTTTGTTTTTTGTTTTTTGTTTTTCGCTTTTTGAAGTTATACACAGGGAAAATTGCAACCATTCAGTTTTTTCACTTGCAAAACGACAAACGTGAATTTTAAATCACAGAATTGAAATTAAACGGAAATTAAAAATGAAACAAACATTTTAAAGAAATTTTAAATAAAAAAAGAATTAGAAAAGAAAAACCCAAAAAATTAATTATTAATTGTAGAAATTTTGTTAAAAGGAAATCTAAAGTTTCAAAAAGAAAAGAAAAATTCAAAGTGAAGATATTAAAAGGTTTATTGTGCGTGTGTGTATTAGAAGAAACCAGAAAAAGCAAGAAGTTTTGAAATTATTTCGAGAAAAATAAAAAAAATTGAAACAAAAAAAAAAAAGAAAAGAAAAAAAATTTTATTTTAAATTCTTCCTTCACAGATAAGATAACTAAAACCAAAACCAAAACCAATACCGAAACCGAACAAAAGAAAAAAAAAATCACAAGAAAATGATAAATTTAAACAGAAATGTCGAAACTGTTGAACATTGAAATATTGTAATAATTTCGTATGCGTGTGTGTATCAGTAAAATGTATGTTAATGTCCTTTCTGTCGTTATTGTCTGACTTTGCATTTACACACGGTATAAAATCAATTTTCTTCGTTATACATATAGAATCCTAGTAAAAGATATAACTTCCAAACAAATAATTCAAATAATTAAACGAAAGAAATCAAACATAATCAAGTTTTCCAAAACAAAAACAAAAAAAAAAACAACAAAAAATAAAAATCCAAAAAATTTGAAAAATTTTTAAACTCTTTCAACCATAAATAATTCAACAAAATAGAAGAAATTCAGAAAACGAAACATTTTTAAATCACAAAATAGAAGAAATTTAAAATGAAACCTTCAGAATTGCTGTTACTTTTGGAAAGGGTAAAGAATTTTAATAATAATTTTCGATAAAACAATATATATACATACGTATGTATGTATGTATGTATGTATGTATGTATGTATGGTATAGTGTATTAAAGAGAAATTGTTGCTGAATATTATTTTATCATTTTGTAAAATATTTAGAAAATAAAATAAAAGCAAAAATGTTTCTCCCCCAAAAACAAAACTCCTTTAGAAATGATTGTGTTTTAAATGAATTTGAATAGCCTTCTCTGTATGAGAGGTAGTGAGTGTCAGTCGAACTAAGAGACTGCCTGGTTGGATGGCTGACAAGTATGTCTGTTCTATGAAGTGTCTATTCCTCCTTTCAACATCCCTGGTCTTTCTCATTGCCATTCGTCGCTCTGTTTTATGTTATAATTTTTCTTCTCTCTTCCTCTTCCTTTCTCGTTTTCATTTTCGTTTTCGTTTTCGTGTTTGTTTTATTTTTTATTTTTTTAATTTTCCAAATGAAAAGAAAACATGAAAATTCATTACAAACGTATGTATACCAACAAACAATGGCCAAATATGTATGTGGGCCAATCCATTGCGAGAGGTACTTGCGAGAGTTAAATGACAAGTTTACTTGTTGTCCTGTCCGGTACTTTTATTCAATGCTGCCTTTCTTTATTTTTTTATTATTTTTCTGGTTTTTTTTTTGATATCTTTTCGTCATTTAACTCTTTAAATTAATTTGAAGGTCCTTCAATGTTCAAGGTTATAAAAAAAGAAGAAAATGATAGAAATGAAGGTTTAAATTCGTAACAAGTTAAATGCAAAAGCAGATAATAGGTATTGTATTAAAAATTATTGAAATTTTTTAATTCCTATGCATATATGTATGTAAGATAACGAGTGAATGTGATATTATATGAATATTTGAAGTATACGAACTGAAATGAACCGAATAATTATTAACAAATTTTCAACCTTCAAATTTATTGGATAACCTTACCAAGGAAAACAAATCAATAAGTATTCTTTCGCTTTGTATATCAATGATTTGAATAATATTGGACAAAAATTTTTATTAAATTTTCAATAAAAACCGCAATTTAATCTGCTTGTAAAATGTGATTATACCCACAATGTGATGAAATTTATCATCTACAAGTTGCAGGATTTTATTGTTTTTATAACAACAAAAACTTATTTAT
The DNA here is from genome assembly GCA_005959815.1 of Sarcophaga bullata. Classification (NCBI taxonomy): domain Eukaryota; kingdom Metazoa; phylum Arthropoda; class Insecta; order Diptera; family Sarcophagidae; genus Sarcophaga; species Sarcophaga bullata. The sequence goes on from QOCX01000119.1 coordinate 379,845, forward strand.
AAAATGTTAAATGCATTAAAACAAGTTTATGAAATTGTCTCAGTCATCGCTTTTGTGTATCACTGTTTATATATACATATGTATGTACATGTATATGTATGTGGGAAGCGTAACATAGTACATATACAATATTCCCTGAGTAGCTTATCTCTTTGACAGTAATTGTCAAAGTATGTGTGGTAGCCAAATAACAACTGAACTTCAGTGTTTTGTGAGAAAAGTAGGATAATTCAAAAAGAGAAAAATTTGTTTGGAAATTAATATGAAAAGAAAGTCAGTTATTTGGTCTTTATTATTTATTATAGAAGAAAAGCATTGAATAAGAAATAATAAGTAATCTTAGTTAGTGATTTATATTTAAATTTGAAAAATATTGAAGAATTTTATTGTTTCTTTAAGTCTCACAGGAGAATTAATTTCAAAATATTTTCCTTTCTTTGTATTTTACTTATTTCACGTTTAACCGTGTATTTTTTTTTAAAAGCATAATTTACAATAGATTATTAAGAGTATATATTTAAACATACACTTAATCCTCCATTTACACGTTCACATAAAATTCGTGTAAAACAAAATCATTTTAAAAAGTGGAATTAGGTGAAAACAAAATATTAAAAAATTCTGTTTAGAGTTCACTTAAGAATTTATTTCGTGCTTACAGATGTTAATTCTTTAAATATTATTATAAGAAATAATACGCTTCGTACAAGCATTCTAAAAGCTTGCTCTATTGGTTCCATGAGATGCACCAAAACTTCATATGATAATAAAAATCATGTTAAAACAAAACAATTCGTGTAATAAAAGAATATTTCAGTTGCTTTATCACGTGCTAAATCAAATTCGTAAAAAGAGAATTAGGTGTAATAGCATATACGAGATCTTTTCAAGTTCTGCTTTTTTTTGACACTTCCCGGTGGTTACATTTCTAGGGAGCAAACTGGGATTCGAATTCTCCTGCACACTCTCTGCGACTCGGTAGAACGATTATGAGAACATCCATTTTTGTAAAAACAATTTTATTATTTGAAAGTGTTGTTAAATGCTATATTCATCGATAGTGATTTAGCAAAGCAGACTAAACAAATGGCATGGAGTTTAAAGCACATATGTGGCTTTAACAATATGGTTGTTTTCTATTGTCCCTGTTGGGAGACCCGACCTACCATATTAGGGCCCTTTTCACGATAAATGAGAGGAAAATAAACATAAAAACCAAGAGAGAGAGAGACAGTCTTCATCTGTCTCCTCACAATTGTCTTCAATTCACAAAAAGTTATTTCTGTTTGACTTTAAAAATATAATAAAAATCAAAAAATTTATGTTTTTGTTCTCGCTACTGTCATTGGTCCTGTTGGAAAGAAACAAAGTTCAAGTTATTGTTTCTGTTTTATTTCAACTTTTACTTGTAAAAACAAAAATCTATTTAAGATAGCATAAAAAATACTGCATTTAGACAGTTTGTCATACTAGAAACTGTTTTGTGCAGCAGTTAGAAAAGGAAACTCAAATAGATCACACCAACCTGCTCGACCTCGCATCACAATTTGCTAATTTGCAAGCTCTTCTTTCTGTAAAAGAAATCATTGCAAGAAAACTTGTGAGATAATATTAAAACAATACACTTGTGAACATTTGAAAATATTTTTATTTACGATATGTACTTAGTCGTAAATAACATATAGTGAGCTACAAAAGAAACCTTACACTATGGATAAAATCATAACAATCATCAAACTCAACTTCTACCACTTAATGAGAGTGCCCGGAAAAATTTTTCAATATTTCGAAATTTTTTAAATTATTTTTGTTTCAATTTTAAGATAAAAATAACGGTGGTTTATTAAGGTATATTTTTTAATGTACAGTTTCTTTTGATGCTCACTGTATAGTATGGTAGCCAATATCGTTTATTGTCTTGTGGTAAACTGTTTCAAAATCTATTTTGACAAGACTCATTTATTTACATACACACATACAAAATTGATGTTTGTTTTAGTATTTAATTCTGTCTTAAAATGCAACGCAGTATATTTTTTACTGATATTTTTATAAGAAAAAAGAACAAACTAAACTAACAAATTTTAAAAGATCATCGTTTCCGTATATTGAGAAATTATCCAGCAAGCACTCAATGCCGGGGATTACCCAAATTTGTTTGTTTGTGAATTAGCAAATAAGAGAGAGAAAAAGAGTTCAGTGAATTTATTTATTTACAGTTATAGAATAATTTTAGTAATATACGCTAATCATTTCATCAATATACGTAAAGTTATATAAATTTAATTTAATTTAATATTTGAGGAAGTCGCCGTAGTCTAGTAGGTAGTGTGTTGGCTTGTTAGACGAAAGGCTAGGGTTCGAATCCCCGGTCAGACATCAAAAATGAAATATGAAAAAAAATATTTCTTCGGCGACTTCCTCTCAGCAGATTTCTGGCAAAAACTCTGAGAGTAAATAAAATTGCCATGAAAAGTTTCTCAAAAAAAAAAAACTGTCGTTCGGAGTCGACTTTAAACTGTAGGTCCCGCCACTCATGTATAAAATTAGCACACACAACATAAGTGTTGTGAGAAGCTAGGCCGTAATCCTGACTGAAGGGTTGTAATGGCCAATTATGTATGTATGTATTTGAGGTACACCTTTTAGATATTTGCTGGGATCAAATTTTATTCATAAATTTCCTCTCGTACTAACTCGAACCCTTTAATTTTTCCAAAAGACTTATTTTGTCACTAAGAGGCACAGTCCTTCCCTTATAATTTAAATTATTTATGAAAACAATCAAAATTTCTTTGAAGAACATATGTATTCCCTACATTCGTTAAATGTAAGGCATTAAGGCATTGAATTTTATACAAAAGTTTTATGATCAAAATATGTACATATTTTTTGAGTGTAATGCTTTGTTGCAATTGTAGCCAAAGGTATGTTGCAATTGTAGCCAAAGGTTGCTGCCTTGTGGTTATTGCGTTTACAGCATAAGCCTGGAAAAAAAATATTGAAGCATTCGCTAAACATGTGTACTTGCCGCAGTATTATCGACCACTAAATAAAAGAGCAAAAGCAATGCGTGTGAATCCTCTTTGAACAATTGTGCTATGACGGGTATACTGACCGGGAAAGTATTACACCACGGAACTACATTGGCATTATCTCAGTTATATCGCTTAGTGCTTAGGTGTTAACACAAGTCCTAAGCGATAGCAGCGCCAACGCGTATACACGGTTATGGTGTGATCTTTGTCTTCTGTTGTATTTTCCTCTTCTTAAAGGAAAACAGTGGGTAATTCTTTTTCAATTTTCTAGAACATCCGTGACTCTATAGTAGATTAAATAGCGTGTTCGAAGTAACCATTACGACAGATCAACTCTCGCCAACCACCGGCCTCGAGAAAGAGTCCAGATACAATTTAAATTTCAATACGCTTCTCTGCAAATAGATCCGCAGTAATTATACCTTCTATCACAACAACAGCAGGTGTCAGTAGGTGATATACAATGCAGTTGTTCTCAGTATAAAATTGGCTCAAAATATTTGCTGCTACTTCCTGAACTATCTCACGATCCCTTGAACTTTGTTTGCCGCGTATTGATTATGGCTTGCAAATGTTAATCTACGATTCAGTTGTATTCACGTAACCATCAGTAATTATATTATGTGTGCCCAAATCTGAATTTTTGACTATCAAACCATACTTTTCTTCTTAACTTTCGTTGCACTTCGTTCATATTCTAGCTACGATTTCATCTGTTAGGTAATGTTACCTGCGGTATATCTTCCAAAGGAGGTGGCCAAGGATACGCCACTTTGCTGTAAGCCACCTGTCACTCGTAGAACTGCACGGCACTGGGAAGTTATTGTGTTTAGTACGTGCTCACGTCTTGTGTTGCGAATATAACTACAAGTCTTCTGATGTGGTTACCGGTTCGATTACACATTGTCGTTTCAATGACCTCTTTTATTCCCTTATTTGTAGAGCTGTCAGATTTGAGATCATACTGTCTAGTAGACAGTATGTAATCGCAACTCTACGCTGTGTTTTTATAATAATTCTTCTAATAATTTTCCCATAATGGCCTATATGGAGATAGATGTTTAACTGTTATGACTGGCGGTAAGATGCATAAATTCGCTATCTCCACGGGTGCATCGTCGGACCCTAATCGAAGTAGTTTGATTTTAATCCATCAACATCTTTATGAAACTCCACCGGTGGTTTGGCGAACAATAACGTATAAGAAAGGAACTTTTTTATTGACCATATGATATCCGACTTTAACCAGAATTTATACAACGACACGACTGATTTACCGCTCTACTTTCGTATAAAAAACAATAATAAGGCGATTATATTCGGAATATTATTTGAATTCGAAAACCAATGTTTTAATCAGAACATTACGTTTAAGAGTAGAAAGTTAAAACGATACCGAAGACAAACAATTATCACACGGAAGTAGATTCATACAGGCAATAACATTAAGTACGAACAAGTGTATTCAGCACTGAGTTTGATTTTAGGAGGGAACACCGAACCAATAAAATTCAAGCTAAGTGAACAAACAAAAATCTTTACTCACTTTTAACTTGCTCTACTGCCTCGATAATGACCTGTTAGAACACTTTACTTGGCAGATGATTAAAGTGAAATGGTCACTTAGCCATACTCAGAACAAGCTTCTCTTTCTAGCGGATGTTCTCACAAGATTGCTCATTATGTGAACTCGTTATAGTTTGACGGGGATTAACCTCTTTGAATTTACCTAACGTATCCTGTTCGCTGCTTTTTCTTGATATTTAAAGTTAAAAATACTCCAAATATCATGCCTATCCAACCGTTTATTAGAAGACCGAGATATCCGTCGAGTTAATTTATGTGTAGGAGCTATCGTGATTAATACAAGAAATACTTTTTAATTCTTTATTAACAACAATAGAATTAGAAATTATATACTATAATAATAATTATTTACGAGATAAATAACTTCGACCTTATGTTCAGTGTAGTATAGCATAACAGAGTCACTGGTAGGAGTCGAACCCACAACCCTCACGTTAATACTCTAGCATACTAGCAGTTAGACTACCAGGGCACTTTAGTAATAAATTATTAGAATATCATAAACATGTTTTTTCAACACACACACAGAATCTGAAAGTTGTATTACAGTCTGAAGAAATTGCTCCCTAAATGTTGACAAAATTTTTGAACTGTGGTGTTAAATATTCTCTTTGTCTTGTTTGTGTTGTTTATGCTTGCCACCTTATTTTGTGTGCAGTTTATTATTTTTTCATTTGGTTTGGTTAGCGAATAAAGCCTACAAAAAACTCAAGAGAAAGAAAAAACAAGGCTAAAAAATATTACTTTGTTAATCAAACCGTATTTTTTTTAAATCGTTTTTTTTTCAATAATTTTTAAGCCTACTTTCACGTCTTTGAATTTGAACTAATTCCAACAAAAGGCAAATATTTCTTGACTTGAGGGTTAAATTTTTATGTCCAACTTAAGAATTTACTACAATAATACAAAAATACAGAAAATATTTTAACTGTGCAACATTGGTGAATCCAGCTTCAATTATGGAGGAAATTAAAAATTCGATTAAATTAGGAAAATTTTACCAAAACCTCAGCGATATTCAGTCTAAGCAACATGTTCCGCTATACGTTCTAATCACTTGAGGTTTTTTTTATTCAAATTCAATCAAAATTCCATTCAATCCATTCATTGTAATGCGTATTATGCCTTAAAAATACGATGAAAAAGATGCTTAACATTTTTACAAACTTTTACGATAACACCCGTCTATAGGCTGTCAGCTTAGATAGTAGAAGAGGTGGGTTAAGATATAATTCTGTAAAATATTGAGAGAGATATATTATTTATTTTCCAATTGATTTGTTTTTGTAACAGTAAAGCAAGAGTCTGGTGACAACTGTAGATATCTCTACTTAACTGGATAGGATGAGATAATAATTTATTTATTATTATACCGATCGCTCGTATTCAAAGATTCAAACGGCTTAAAAATGTTAAAGAGAAAACTGAAGGATAAGTTATCGGAATAATGATAAATCGCTTACCATTAAATTTTATTCCACTTCTATGCGACAAAAAAAGTGTGTTTATCACTGATAAGGTTAATTTTCGATTTGGACGCTTAAGAGTATAACTTTTTTGGCAAAGCAAAGATTTGTTAACAAGAAAAAGAACTTGGTATCACATGGTATTAGATTTGCATATAAAGCGAATTAGGCAATTATTAATTGGCGAATTAGGGAATTATTTTAATGTGAATGCAATTGTCTGTACAGCCTTATGGGTCAGTTAGTGAACGTAACGTAATGTACCGTATGTACCTTTTTTTAGCATATGGAGAGCAGTGTTAATGCTTACCGAAAGACACTCTCTCGTTAACAAAACGAAATGATGTGAACATGAGTGATGGGGCTATTGTATGCAGAGTTGCATTGCGGCACAAATGCCCTCTTTGGTACTTTAATGATTATTTGTATAAAACTTTTAAATTTTACATGTATTAATGAATGTTTAATATAATAAATAATAATAAAATAATTTCATAAGAAACAAATACTTATTCATTTGATTCTGATTGTGTGCACATAAACAACGTTTAAAGAGAAATAAATAAGGAATAAGTATGTATTTTGAGTGACGAAGTGGTACGAATTTTCCTTTTTGGTACTTTCATATATATTTTACGTATGAATTAATCTTTTAAACTTGTATATAAAAATTATTTTTCTTTAATTATTATGATTGTAATTTGTATAAAAAACTTTGAATCAAAATAAACAAATAATAAATATTTTGATTGGCAATGTAACGCAAATGCCATTCTTGGAATTTTCCTATTTATATGTAAAGATTTATATTTTTAATTTTTAAAAAATTTAACTTCATATTGTTATGATTCAAATGTGCATAAAGAAGTATTTTTTATGTTTTTAATATTATTATTCTAGCTAGACGTATTGGTTTGAAATTTATTAAAAAAAAAAATAAATCATTTTTAATTAGAATAATATTCGACAGTGAACTTATATGTAAATTCCATAAATACGGACTCAGATTAAACCGAAAATGTAATATTCTATAATATTAAAAGAAGAAGAATATTTCCAATTAAGGACTAATTTTGAATTTTTCATGACCTTAACAACACTGTTCTGAACAGCTGACTTCGTGCAAATGTCTGTATATCAATTTCTCTGCATTGTGTTGTCTTGTGTTCTGTTTCGTTTTATTTACATTCTTCGTTGACAGCCGTCAAGTTTTTAACGTTTCTATAACCACACAAACGTTCTTGTGGCAACGTACGTTACGTTTTCTACTCTTGGCTAACCAGGCCATTAGCATTACCAGTTGGGTTAAAATTTTTACAGTACAAATTTGTTTGTTTGCGTTTGTATACAAATTTAAATTGTATGTGTGTGTGTTTTAATTAAATTTTAAATTTTGCTGAAATTCCTTTTATTTATTATTTATTTTATTTCTTTATAATAAATATGCAAATATTTTTGCCTTAAATCTAAAGCACTCCAGCGTATATCTGCCATAGGAAAGGTCGTTGAGAAAAGTATAGTGATTCCACTATTCACATTGCAAACAGTACCACCTGTAAATTATGCAGCAGACATTTCATGTGTGCTTATCATTGAAAATCACTTGTGACATTGGAGAGCTACATACATACATACATACAGACATTAGAACCTAAGATTCGCTATTACGTTTTAGTAATTGGAATTGAACTTTGTGATGGTTTTGGGGATTAAGTGGTTCTTGTGGAACCGTTGATTCATTAGTACATGTTGGAAATTCTAGTATAGATTTTTTACAAGATTACCACCTTGTATACAAATATGCAAATATCGCCAGAAAACACTAAAAACAATTGGTACATTTCTACTAAATATAAGGGATAACATTTTCATATATTAGGCCTTTGGATTTTAAGTTTACTTTAAGTTCTTATTGTAGGTGCCTACAATTTTGAGGGAACTTTTCCTTATTTTCCTCTTATTGTGTGAAAAACATTAAACATTTTTTTGTTTATGATAAAACAGAAATAAATTTATAAAATAAATACAAAAACTTTAATTATTTATACAAACTTTTGTTCCAAACTCATGAAATTACTAAAATGTTTTAGGGTACTAAGACTTTTGCTGTGCACTGTATATGATATGTGAAAATAAATAACATATTATATCAATTATTTTTATTTCTAATCTTGGCTATAATTTTACTTATTATAGTTACCCCACGTATATCACGGTTAATTGGTATCGTGGTATATCGAAACCGAGTTATATCATATCAAAATCGTGTTTTACGAAGCTAAAAACTTACTCATAAAATATCGAAAACATTTCGTACGATATAAAGTTTTGCGACAGCTGAAAATAAAATATTTAATCATTATAACAAAATAAAATTAAGTATGATTTAAATATAGAAAATAAAAATTAATATTGTCGAGCTCTTTACAATCGTCACGTTATTAATCGTCAACTGTCATCTATTTATTTAATTTTCATAGCTGGTTAAAATTCGTTGTCATAATTAAAGATACTATCTGGTATAGGTTTTTGTAGCTCTTAGATCTCCTTCTGAGCTCTTTAAAATTTAAATCATTAACCAATAAGGTATGACTAAAGTTTTTGCCTTCATTGGAAGTCGATATGTTTGATAATTCAATTAGTTCTTCCTTATTACAAGACCGTTCTTCTAATAGTTTCCGTATGCCCAGAATTTTCATATCAGAATCTATCTCCTTCTGGTTTTTTTTTTGATAGTTTTTTCTATTTGAGGTAGCAGAGGTTACCAGCACGAGCTGAACTGACTAAAAATAAAGCTTGACCTTTAGTCTTTATTTAATAATACAAAGAAACAAAAGAAACTAAAACTGAAAAGAAAATTAAATGCAACACAGATGATTATTTTCTTGCAATTACAAGTCTCCAAGTCGCAATTGTCATGGTATTGACAGCAAATTTTAATACGAATCGTTTCATTATTATGTATGCCATTAAAAATTTCAGAAAAATAAAATATTATTTAGAAAATATCAATAAAGAAAACGAAATTGATTTAATAATATGTACGGTGCGCTATTTCTTTTTTTATCAAAGATGTATTGACATATATGTGTATATGTTTATTCATTTGAGATTTTATTTCCTACAATATACAATATATACGCGGTTTATACAAAATACAGCCATGAACATTAAATTAGTACAAAATCCATGTATAATAACAAAAAATATTATCGTTATCCTACATATTTTCTGTTTTAATTGCTAATTTACATCGGTAGCTAAGTTTGAGCTGGACAGTAAATTAGCACAACGTAAATAAAAGTGTTTTAAGTACAAGTATTGTTCGAGTATTTTTTTTTTTTTTTCTTACGCTATATTATTTTAATTTTGTGGAATTTAAAGTAATTTTTAGAGAAAATGGGAAGTGGAAGAGATTGCTAGCCAAAGGAGAAGCGCATTATCGTTAACTTGCTGGCTGAAACTGCCGAAATTTCAAAATTCTTGCGAAAAATGATTTCTAACGATTTAACACTTCCTTCAAAGCACACATAATAATGTCGCAGAAATATTGTGCTATTGTTCGGAAATCAAAGAAAGAGCTTTTCATGTCGTCACGCGAAATTTAGAACGAAATTAACTCTCAATATAGGTCAAATTTATCTGACCGACTCAACGACGACGTCTTAATCATGGACGCTCTTATCGAAAGACGTCAAGCGTTAAACGTTTGCTCATACTGACAAGTATAAAGACTTCCCGTCCTTAAAAAGAATACTGTGGAGTGATGAAATAAAGCTAGAACGTATGGGACCGAATGGCAGAGTGATTGTTCATAGGCCAACATGTCAGACAATTAATTCACGCTATGCTCAAAGGATCATAACGCATGGTCAGGGAAGCACAATATCGTGGGGAGCATTTTCATGGTGGGTCCCATTGTGAAAATTAATGAAAAAATGGCCCATTATTAATATTTGGACATTGTACATATGCTTTTGACATTGTACATGCCAATTTTATTATAATTTATGCAAGGTAGTGACCCCCAACATCTAAGTTGGCAAAGGATTGATTTTATACAGAGCGCATTCCCGTTTTAGACTCTACTGTACACTGTAATATCAAAACCGTGTTAAACAAGTACCATGTTGCATGAGCGACAATTCTGTTTATTATTCTACTTATACATTCTCAAAATAACTTCCGGGTAAAGCTTTTCTAATAGATACTTGACTTTTTGCTTAATAAACCTCTAGATCTTCCTAATTTAACAATGTCAGCAGTTTCTCTAAATAATTTTTAAAAGGCGCTGTTTGAATGTCTAATTGTTTTACATTTTTGTACAAAAATTTTTATTTTGTGTTTTACTCTTATAATTTTTTCTTTTTTTTAATACAACAGAGATCCATGCTTATTTTTGTCTTGTCCAGTTTTGCATCTGAATACGTAAAGTTGTCAAACTTCATAGAAAACAAAACGAAACAACTTTTTACGTGTAGAATTTTAAATGTAGAAAATGTAGACGATTTGTTGACAATATTACCAAGTTAGACGACATAGTCGTGACTTGGAGGCACTGGAAACCAGTCTTCCTACAGGGTAGTTTAGCTTAGTTTTTTATTGCGTATTTTTCTTATTGTAATTTTTACAAATACCGTCATGTACCGCCATTCATTTCATTACGGCATATCTGATGTTTAATTTTGCAAAAGGAAATTAATCGAAATTTCCTTAATGATTAATGAGAAATTGTTGTAATTTTTTTCTTTGTTTTTTTTTTATTGTGTTTTTGTTTTTGTTCTAGTTCTCATGGCCAACAGATAATGATTTTCTTCATTTCGTTTCTGGTTGTCATGCAATCGTTGTTTTTGTGCAAAGGGCTCTTACTTCGAAGTAAAACAAACATTATAATTTTAACGTGGAATTTCAAAATAAAAGAAAATGTTGAAGTGAGGGGCCGGAAAATTTACTTAATGCATGAAAAGTGCGAATTTAGGAAATGGAAAGCATTAAAAAATTGTTGCTTCAACGTATAAATGTGTGCGTGTGTGTGTAAGCAATCAGTTAAAAATCATTGTTGCCAATATCTACAACATACATACATACAAACATATTATTTATTATTATGTATTATTCTCAGTGGTAAAGAAACGTTTTATTAACTACAAACTTCCGTTTGGCTACCTAATTTGATACACCAATCACCAATGAATGAACACCAATGAACAATTTTCAACAATTTAGTCACAAACTAAGTACATATGTATGCATACGATACATACATATGCATACATACATACATATACGTAAAAATATTATAAAATTGTAAATTGTGTGTAATACAAGCAGGCTTTGGGAAAGTGTCAATTACTCTGAAGAATTTTGAGGACTTTTACAATAAAAGAAGAAAAAAAATTAAAATTAAAATTTAAAAATTGCCTACATATTGTAGGATAAGTACAGATATGTTGTGTTTTAACTTTAATACTCGAGAACTACAATTTGTAATTCAGCAGTGCATAGTTTAACCCAGAACACAGGCTATAAATGTGATTTGGTTGAAAACGAACTAAATTTTTCAACCACCAACGCCTAACGTTGGAGTGTGGTGGTGGTGAAGACGCTCAAATGAACGAAAGTACTTGACAAAACAATTTTATTGACATAAATTTCAAACACTTTATAACTTATGAGAGTATCGTGACAATTAAAAATACTTTTATATACCACTTAGCCGGAGTTCTCTTTAATCATATTTCATCACAAATTGTTCTACTCCATCACGCGCGCTAAGTTAGAGACAATAAATATAGGCATTCATTTCCGTCATGGCTGCCATTTTCGCATTGAAACGTTCTGTTCTTCCCCTTTTTAATTATTAATTAAATTTTTTTCATCCACATCCTATTAATTTCATCCACACGTACATATATCTTAATGGCTTTGTCTGACTAATACAAGTGCCAATTTATAAGACAAATTCCTAACCATTAGGCGATGAACGTTTCTTTGTGATCTTCTCGCAAAACGCATTCGAAAATATTGGAGATGTTATTGCCAACGATATTTTCCTTCTCTTTAATGAATTTGGTCTCTCAATTCAATCGGCATAATTCTCGCTATTGCTGACTAATTTTCGAATTCTTTTCGAATTCAACCTGCCATCGATCATCGCACCGAAATTTTTTACGTCCTTATTATCACTTATCAAGTTACGCTCCAGCTATTTTAATTTCTGTATTTGTCGTTAACCTAATTTTAAATACTCTTAAAAGTCTGCAATTATAATCCTGTTTAGAAATTGCAATCGGAGCACTAAAGCAAAGTAAAGGGGATATCACCAAACCGGCCGGCCTGTGATTGAACGAATATGAATACGAATGATCGAAAAAATTGTTGTCATCTGCAAAAGAGTAGATGCGATTAGAAGAGAGAACGAATTGTTAAAAAATATTTAGAAAAAGAAAAATGGAGAGAGAACAGTACCCCTTAAATTAATTTGATTTCGTCTGATGTGGTCCCATCTATAGCAATCCGCATAGAATGATCCCTGAGAAATCACAATATAAATCGGGAGAAATAACTATTGAAAACAAAAACAACAAGTTTTGATAGAACTACTGTGTGCTCTAGATACAAATATCTAGACCCATAACGTTTCACGCATCAAATAGAACGTGTCTTACTGAAATCGTGTTGCATTTTACTAATCATGTTTTACATACACAATTGGTCATTACGAACCCTTCAGCAATAATTACGACCTTGCTTCTCATACCACTTATGTTGTGCATGTTAATTTTATACACGAGTAGCGTGACATGCAGTTTAAAGTCGACTCCGAACGACAGATTTCCGAGAAACTTTTCAAGGCAATTTTATTTACTTTCAGAGTTTTTACCAGAAGAAATATTTTTCATATTTCGTTGTCCTCACGTCTAATTAGCCACCACACTATCTACTACACTTCGGCGACTGGTTAATTATACTTTCTACGGAGAACACTTCCCGTTTCAAGCAAGATTGAAAAATACTGGTGTGATATGATGCTCTGAAAAGGGTAGCTAATGGACGAGCAAGTATCAAAGAATACCATACCATACAGTCTAGAAGATTTGTTTATGATCTTGTTTCTGATAAGAATGAATTTTTTGAAAATAACGAAGCGAAATATTTAGCATTTTCAACCGGTTGCTTTTCACCCTAGTAATGAATGACTAGAAGCTCTTACTTCTTCTAGGAAAAGAGAGAACTTTAGCATGAAAATGCTGCTCGTATAAAGTTTTCTTGCACCTTAATGCGGTGGCATACGAAGTTTCGCTCAGTTGCTATTGTGCCCACTTTTTAATGCTTGTCTACGGAACTGAGGGTGCTTTTTATAAAGCCTAGGTTTGTGTCTACGCTTAATTGAAATTCTCTTCGTAGCGAACATTGTCTTATCTAGAGTTTTACTCATCTTGTCGAGTTGGAAGATGAGTTTGTTCTACAATGGTTTACCCTAAGGTTTGCTTCTTTCCACTGTATGATCCTATGATGAATATCCACTTTAAATGTCCTATTTAGGGTATCACCTTAAGTGATATGTCGGCGTGTGTACGTGCTTATATGTCTGAAAATGACTAAAGTTTTTCATAGCTGGCTGGATGACTGAAAAACTGGTATAAAAATAATACACATTTCAATAGTATGTGAATAAGTATTATTACGTACATAAGCTTTAATTTGTTGTCATTCCATTAATTTTATATGTTCGTGGGAGTTCGATAACAGCGATTCGATAACAGCTATTAAGGACATAGAAAAGGCAAATAAAACATAAATTCCGACATATCAATGAAGTGAAGAGATGCATAACTTACGAATGATATTGTGTGAAGAAAATCTCTGCACATCATTCTGCTCCATGGTTTCAGTTGTTGTGGCTGATGTCTTGATGACAATACGAATACAAGGATGATTAGGTTTCCCATGGGCATTTATGCTTTTCAAAATGATTTATTTCGCATATTTGTTCATTCATTTGTCATTCTATTTAAATAAAAATAAGAACAGGAACGTGACTTATCGTACTTGAAGTAAACTTATTATTTATCATTTAAAATTCAACAGAAATGCTTTTATTTTTTTTTTTTTTTTTGCATTCCCCGTACATTTTCTTATTCATACTGACATATATGGAATGTGGAACCAAACAAATCAATACAAATCCACTTTTTAAAATGTAAGATGATGGAATTTCTTTCAGTATTATCCTTATTCTATTTTATGGTAAAGTGAATATGGAATTACCCATTTTAGGTGATAAGCTTTAGCTTAAATCAGAAGGTACTAAAAATTGAAATTAGGAAAGATGCATTCATAGAACCTAATAGAATAAGGGACGTGGTATTCGATTTTAGATTTAATATGTCAACATTAGTTAACATCAGATTAAAAAATTAATGGGCACTTCCTTCTACTGCCAATGAATGAATAATCGAGACCAATCTCTAAATTGCATAGAACAGTATTTTAATATACCTAAACAGATTGAAGACTTTCTAAATACTGAATTCTAATATTTTTAGAAATAAATTATGAATTATTTTCATTCATTTTTGCCATTCATTAGAATCGAATTTAAAAATTCAATGTAAAAAGAACAACTGAAGCAATAACTACAATAGACGCTGGTATAGAATAGCTGCAAATGGATATTTAACTCGAATCTAGCCTTGCACGATAACATTAACGCTTGAGCCAACCATACAATTTGCTGAGTACTCCATAAGTATGAGCCCTTATGTCTACACTTACATTTTACTGCGCAATTTGGTTCCACAAAGTAACGAAACATCAAGGAATGGAATTTGTAAGTGAAATAAGGAAACAACGAGCATTATTTATGAATAAAATAATTAAAAATTTAAAAACCTATCAAAAGAAACTCTTCGATTTTAAACAAAACAGACTCTAAAAAGCCAGAATTATAGAAATATATGGCATATATGTAGTACATATGCATACATGTACATACATGTACAACTGAATCAAAATTTGAACACATTCTCTCGAGTGTCATCTTTATGAATACTAATAATTATATTAAGGGCTGGTAAGCTATTAGCAAATTGTATGTAATTGTATAATATTGAACTACTTCAATAGGAATCTTTTAAATGGAATTGAACATTAGAATTGATTTAGGAAAATTTATCCTGCATTTGATTCAGGTATTAATGTTATAAGGAAATCATTTTGAATATAATATACGTGGATATATATAATATACATTCGATATATGTGTGCAACAATATCTTTAATCCTAAAAATATAGTCTTTCTTACAAAATCAAGGGCATTTACCAAATTACCAATAATTTGAATTTTAAATCAATTCCCAATGGCAACAGCATATCAAAACTATCGACCTGAAAGTTCATTTGTAATTAGAGTTGCCATTCAACTACATTTGACGTTTTGTACTCAGACGTGTCAATGTGTATTTTTTTTATAAAGTTTTAGTATTTAATTTCTCTTATAAATTGTTAAACTTAAATCGAAATTAATATTGTAAAAAAAAACTTTTAAATCAACCTTGCTAGGCTTTTGTTGACACTGCAAAAAGAATAAACGTAGAATTGTCATCGATAAAATCAATAATCGATAATTGAAATAAAATTGTAATAAAATTACCGCAAAAACCTAGCGCTTTTGAACATTTCCCTCATTAGTGCGCTTGTATCCTTATGTTAGTCCCAATATTTTTCGTACTCTGTATCACTCGTGCATTAAAGTTTACATATGTACATACGTTCAATAAAGCGGCAAACCAGAAGGCGTGGGCTATTTTGGGAAAGTAATTTATAATTGATTTCTTAGTTAAACAGAACAAACAATATTACAATAATATCTCTGTTACGAATCCTAGTATTTAAGAAAAATTCAAAAATTACGAAGTTAAGTAGCTAACATGGGTTTTGCTAATCTTTGGTATTCGCATCCACGTAAATACGACCAAGGTTCCAGATGCTGCCGTGCCTGCTCTAACCGTCATGGTTTGATCCGCAAATATGGTTTGAACATTTGCCGCCAATGCTTCAGAGAATACGCCAATGATATTGGCTTCAAGAAGTTGGATTAAATTCGCTTCTATGTTGCCGTTTATAATTAAGTTAATAAAACACCACACCCCTATGACTCTCTGAATGCACTATGTGATGGAACTTGTTACCATCTGGAAGCTGGCATTGCTGCTACTTCGGGGGTTGTGTATACTTTTTATTTTCCTCATATTGTTGCAGAATCTCCTTTCAGAGCTATCCAATGGTTAAATAAAAGAAAAACAAAAGCTAAACAAAAAAATAAAATTAAAAAAAATTTATTTTTTTGTCAATTAAAAAATTTTATTATTTATTCATTTTATTTTATATTTTTGATTGTTTTTTGTACCATATTGTTGGATGATAATATTGTTTTATTGTTTGTTTTTTATTGTTACTGAAAAAGAAAGCATGCCACTCACTACTTGCATTCGATGAAATTGATTTAAGAATTTTTTGCCATTCTCACTACTCGTGTACGTTTCATTATTAATTTTGAATTCAAGTTTAAATAAAAATTCACAAATCCCTTCGAGATTTTTTATTTGTGAACTTTTTATACACTGAGGATTTGTTTGATTCCTTTCTCTTCTCTCTTCTCTCTCTCTCTTTCCGGAAATGAATTAAAAAAGAAGCACAAAAGAAAATAGGAAACAAAGTTACTTTCGTTACTTTCTTTTATTTCAGTATACATAATAAGTGTGACATAATTAAGAAGGTGAAAAAGTCTTAAATTGAAGATATTTTAAACTGATTTGTAATAATATTCAGGCGTCTCTGAAAAATGTTATTCTTTTAAGGAAAATATCTGCTTCTTAAATTGAGAAAATACAATTTAAGACAAAAAATCCAAAGTTATTTGCATTTGAAAAAACCTTTTTAGTCGAATAACTTGGTCTTACTCAAAAATACAATGGTCGGTCTTGACATACAGTGGCTTACAGCTTATTTCGTGCAGATGAAAAACAAAACATTTTATCTTTATAGAATTAAAACTAAAAATGATATTAAAACAAAATTTGTTTGAGGTTTTAGAGATATATTCTGATAACAAAAGTCTGATGAGTCAAAATTTAATATTTTTGGCTCAGATGGAATAAATTACGTGTGGCGTAAAGCCAATACTGAGCTCTAAAATAAGCACTTAAAACTAACTGTCAAACACGGTGGTGTCAATGTGATGGTTTGGGCTTGTATGGCTGCCTCTGGAGTTGGCAATATTGTTTTTATTGAAGAAACAATGAACAAAGATATGTATTTAAACATATTAAAAGATAATTTGCTACAAAGTGCCGATGACTTGGGTATACGCGATCGTTTTCGGTACTACCAGGACAATTACCCGAAACATAAATCGGGTATTGTACAAAACTGGTTGATATGGAATTGCCCACACGTAATGAATCCTCCTCCTCAATCACCCGACTTAAATGTGATTGAACATTTGTGGGCAATTTTGGATTTGGCGATACGCAAAAGGCAGATTAGTAATGTCAATGACTTAAAGTCTGCTTTGGTGGAAGAGTGGAACAAGATTTCCAGCGAAACGACTAGAAAATTTGTTGCTTCGATGGAAAATCGTCTTAAGGATGTCATAAAGCAGAAAGGAGGCCATACCAAATATTAAACCATTACCCAAATAAGTTTTTTCTAAGACTGCTGGCAGTGCACGAAATAAGCTGTGACGTTAATTTTTTATGTATTTTTAGTTTCCTTTATTTTACTTCTATAAATATTTAAAAACATAAACACAATATTTTAATTTAAATAAAAAAAATGTTTTTATAAAAAAGGTGCATTTATTTATTTATTTTTTTTTTTATTTTACGCTTAGCTTTTTTGCTGTAAGCGTTCAAAATTATATTTTGCAAGTGCACGAAATAAGCTGTGAGCCACTGTACATATATAGGTCATAGATATATGTATATATAGTAAAAGTTAAATGTTCCGTACATCCTAATGACCGAGTCTCATAAAATCCGTCATACGTTCAACTTTAAATTTTTAAACTGACATGCAAAGTTGGAAAACATGTTTTCTCTTCACCCAGTTCTTTTCCGTTAACGTAATTAAGACGAATTTAAAAATTCGGAAAATTTATTCTCCTGCAAATAAACCTTCCTGAAAGAACCCTGGTCCGTATTCATTTCTCCAACCCTCCAAAAAGGATTGTATTAATAACGTAGGACTCAATGAAGAAAAAGTTCCTAACCACTACACCCCACGCATGTACACAGAGAGCATTGTTTCTATTTAACGACATATGAATCCGCTAGAGTAAATCAATCACCTGCTTAACTAAAAGAACGTAATAAATGAAGCTGAAAAAAAGAAAAGAAAATAATACGAAGTAGGAGAAATGTTTTCCGAGAGAACTGTGTTTCTTAAAAGAAACGAAAAAAAATGTTAACAAATTATGGAAATATGATTTTGTATTTCGCCAAAATTATTTTATTTATATAAGGGAGGTTTCTTACATGTACCTAAACTTTATTTTCACCCATAAATCAAACATAGATCATTGGCTGTTTATCTAGTATTACTGCTAAATTTTCTGATGTTTTTTTTAATTACGAACTCTGTAACAATCCTTAGCGCCACCCATTGAAGCAGAGTTAAATTATTCTGGTTTTCTATACAACAGTGATATAACTGTATCGCTAAAGGTTAAAACGCTTTTATATCATATCAAGAAAGTCATGTTTTCTAGTTTACATCAGGGATTACCATTTTATAGCACAATTGTACAGAGAGAATTCACACACATTGCTTATGCTCTTTTATTTAGTCGTCACTCAGACTGCGACGAGAGCACATGCTAGTGGATGCTATATTCTTTTAGCTATCTTTTTTTAGGTTTACACTCAAAAAATATTTTGTATTAAAAATGCTTTTATTAAAATTTATTGCCTTATAGGTTCTTAAAAGACATTTTGATTGTTTTAATAGTCAAGTAAATAATTTAAATGATAAGAAAAGGGAATAGTTTTTTTATAAACAAAAAGCATTTTTTAAGAAAAAACAAGAGGGTAGTTATTAATAGGAGAGAAAATTTGTGAACCGAAATTAAATCCCAACATATATCTCAAAAACGTTCCCTAGTTATTAAGTTATACCTGCATAACTTTATGCATTATGATAAATGAATATCAAAATAACTTATTTTACTAACATTTTTATATGACTGTAAATACATAATTCTCTCAACTTATTTTCTCTCTCTTACTTACAATACAGAACCAAAAAAATTTTGGTAATCCTTGGTTTAAATACAAAGTACTTTCAAATTTTGGATATTCTCGAAGAATAACAAAGTTTTTTAAGATATAACCACCAGTATGGAATGTAAAAAAAAGTATATCTTTATGTACAAACATATAAACATAGCATCATGAAAAGCATTGGCTTTTCAAATATCTGGAAATCCGCTGGACTATCTTCCTGATCCTCGGTGTGTCTAATAATAGCTGTCTACTAACTACCTACTAGACAGACAGACACAAATGTTCATTGAAGTCGTCATAGTCTAGTAGGTAGTGTGTTGGCTTATTCGACGAAAGGCCAGGGTTCGACTCCCCGGTCAGACATCAAAAACGAAGTATGAAAAAATATTTCTTCGGCGACTTCCTCTCAGCAGATTTCTGGCAAAAACTCTGAGAGTAAATAAAATTGCCATGAAAAGTTTCTCAAAAAAAATCTGTCGTTCGGAGTCGACTTTAAACAGTAGGTTCCGCCACTCATGTATAAAATTAACACACACAACATAAGTGGTGTGAGAAACTAGGCCGTTATCCTGACTGAAGGGTTGTAATGGCCATTTATGTATGTATGTATGTATAACAAAAAGTTTTTCTTAAGATATAACCATCGGTATGGAATATAAAAAAAATATATCTTTATGTACAAATATATAAACATAGCATCATGAAAAGCATTAGCTTCTTAAATATCTGGAAATCCGCTGGACTATCTTCCCGGTTTTACATCTAAATACATGGCAATTTAATTATATTACATGCTGCCATCCAAGTTATACTCTCAAAGAAGTTTTAAGATTTTAAATCGCAAGCTTATGGTTAAAATTTTAGTGCCGTTAGTAGTTTTTCTTGTAATTCATAATGAGAATGACCGCAGTAGTAAATGTGTTACCATAATACAGGGAAACATGAAGTTTTAGGATACAATTTTGTTTTTTTTCGATTGTTATTCGAGATGGTGATAGTCTTGTCATAGAGAAAAGCTAAGCTAAGTTTATATGGCAGCAACATCATCATTCAATAAATAGAAATTATTTTATTTTATTTCATTTTTATTTTACCAATTTCTTGTATTACTTTTAAAAAAACAAACTCGTTTATGTCTACAGTTGTTAGAAAATAATTTGTTTCGGAGATTACAAACAAAAACAGTAACAAAAAAGAAATTAAAATAACATAATATCGTATATATTGTTACGTTTTTACCTTTTAAAAACGTTTATTATGATCTCGCAGATTGCAAATAAAAATAAAAAAAAATTTGTGTTTAATTTTAATAAAATCCTTTATTAATCACACAACTTTTGTGTGCCACTGTTTACAATTGATTCTAACAACAACAATTGCTTATTTGTTATTTCCTTGTTTATGCCCTTTGCGATAAACAATAACAATTACGACACAATTGTTCTGTAGATCTTTGTAACGGAGATCTTCAAACCACGATTGGTTTACTTCACACGCAACAACGCGTCTTCACACAAGACTGACTGAACTTCTACTCCGACTTTGCATGATATGCCTTGCCTTTTATATCGCGAAGTAAACAGTCTGATGAATGTTCTTGAAGGCGAACGTTCGAGGCTTCGCCTTCTCGAAATCACCATAAATGTAAACAGTGATGTTTACATTTATTTATGCTTTCATGTTTGTTGTTTTTTTATCTTGTTTACGTTCGTCCTTACAGCGTTGTTGTTGCTTTTCGTTTACTTGTTTATCCCCTCTTCGTTGTACGGATGTTGTTGTTTTATTCTTCTTTATTTGTGAATCGGGCAAACAAGTCCGTTGTTTTTATTTTTGTAGCTTTTGTTTAACATTTTAATGTTAAACGATGTTACACCATTTCCATTTTCGTAACAATATTTTGTATTAGAAGTATATGATATTTGTTATTTTATTTTTTGTAATTTTTACACATTTTTTTGCAAAATGTGCTCACTTCCGTTTTCCGTCTAAAATTTAAAATCATAAAGAAGTAGCTGTCAAAACGGAACACATACACACAATTATAAATAGTTATGATCAGACGTCGGCACAAAGAGTGGATGATAAAAAATTAGTGTATTTGTGAGAGGCATGTGTTAACCCAGAGGAAAATTGTTAGTAATAGTTTCAAGTGAACCTAATAATATGTACATGTAGTGGAAAATATAGAGAAAATGTACAGCGCCAAATCCCTAAAGACAGCGTATTTAACTTGGCAAATATTCTTCCAAAATTGGAGATCATTTCTCATTGTTATTAGTTAATCTTATTGGAAAATAGTGAATCTTATTGGAAAGTAGTGAAAGTAGCAGAAAAAACAACACGAACCTTCCTCCTTCAACTGAATGCAATTTTTAAATAACATTGTTCGTGTCATGTGTGTAAAAAGCTAAAGATGTTCGGCCACCGGGGCTTATTGGTACCGACGTCTGGTTATGGTACATATGTATACCGACGCACACAGGCATGCATATACATACATATGTATATTCACTTCTACATGGAAAATTTTTCCAAATTGGCAAACTTTTTATGTCAGTTTCGTATTTTTTTTTCTATTACTTGTCTAATATATTGTACATACACGTACTTGTATGTATAAACAACGTATGCATGTATAAATGTATTCGTGACCATTTTAGATCATTTAACATATTCTATTCATACAAAAATACTAGATTACCAGTAGATGGTTGGATGTTGGTTTTTACCTATCGGCATACCGATTGCTTGTCCCTTCTCTTTTATATCATTTCTCCTTGCCCTTGTAATAAGTTTTTCATTCCGGTTAATTGAAAGTAGAATTTTACAACAAAATTCGATTAAGCCATATTGTTTTTGTTTCAGTTTTCGTAGTTATAGTTTTTTCTTGTTTGTTTTATTTGTAAGTATTTTTTGACAAAGTTTGAATTTCTTTAAACCAAAGACGATAATGAATGTTAAATAAATAGGTACATATGGTATATACGAAAGCTACATATGGTACGAAAGCATTATGACTCAGTTAGCCAAACATAACGTAATGTAGCGGACGTTAGCTTTTTAGCACTCTCTCCTTAACAAAACGGAACAATCTGTATAAAACAGAATTTCTTCACATTTTTAACTGACACTCACTCATGTTGAGTATTGTATGCAGAGCTGCATTGTGGACCTCTTTGGTACTTTCATGATTATTCACATAAAACTTTTAAATTGTGTATGATTAAAATAATAATAAAAAATATAACTTTTTCCAATTAAGGCCTAATTTTGAATTTTGCATAACCTTAACACTGTTCTGAACAGCTGACTTCGTGCAAATGTCTGTATATCAATTTCTTTGCATTGTGTTGTGTTCGTATGTGCTGCCTTGTGTTGTGTTTCGTTTTTATTTACATTCTTCGTTGACAGATGTCACGTTTTTAACGTTTCTATAACTACACAAATGTTTTTACGGCAACGTAAGTTACTACACATGGTAACCAGGGCATTACTCAGAACTAAAAACGGAAATTTCAATTGCTATTCCGTTTAGCCTGGTGTCACTGAGAAACTCACTGAACAATGCGGAGTTGGCTGCCAAAATGGCGTACACGGTGTGTGTATTAGAGACAAGCTCGTGCTTCAAACCTCCGTTTCAGACATCTCGAACTAAAGAAAGTATAAAAAGTATTTCTTTCGTAGACCTTCTTTCAGTAGTCTTCTGGCAAAGTCTCTGAGATTTATTAAAAATACCATGAAATGTTTCTCAAAAATCTGTCGTTCGAAATCGATGGTAGGCTCTGCCAGTCATGAGTAAAAGTAACACACACAACTTGGGAATTGTGAGAAGCAACGTCGTAATCTTGGTTAAACGGTTATGTAATCAATTAAGTAAATAATTACGTTTTTTTCCAATTAACCGAACGTTCATCAAATTTATCAAATTTACTAATTGCTGGTAATTGCTCTCATTGGTTTTCATGAAACGAGAACGTATCAGCTGACACATCAACGTTGCAAAACGTTTCGTTACGTTTGGCTAATTCTACCTTCAGAAGCAAAAAAAAAATGTTGTTGAATGACAAACGCGAACAAGTAAAATTTTATCATTTTTTTCCTTAAATTTTGCGATAATCACACATTATAGCTACAGGAACTACATAATTGGTCATAACAACGCTTCAGTCAGGATTACGACCTAGCTTCTCACACCACGTATGTTATGTGTGTTAGTTTTTTATATTAGTGGCAGAACCTACAGTTCAAAGTCGACTCCGAAGAAGTCGCCGAAGAAATAATTCTTCATATTTGCGTTTTGATATCTGACCTAGGGTTTGAACCGTTGCCTTACATATAATAAACCAACACACTACGTATTAGACTACAGCGACTTACATATACTGAGTAAAAAGTAAGAGATTTACCTCTTTTCCTTCTTTTTCGTCACACAATTCATGAAATTCGTTAAAAATAAAATTTAATTGAAGAATCACATTTCGCCACATTGCCTCGTCCAGTTAGTTTTTCTCAATTAAATGAATAATTGCTTTTCCCATTTCGTCTACAATAGTTCTGTTGTGTCGTTGTCCCGTATTAATAAAAGTTGACAGTATAGTATTGTATGTTAGAGTAGTAAAGAAAGAGTACTGTAGACAATCATAGTCCAGGAAGTAATCGTTTGCAGATGAGTTAGAAGTGCTTTAGAAGAAAACAAACAGCAACAATTAAAAAAATTGCAAAAGATGGCATTTATAAACTACAACTGATGATAAAAGGTAAGTCGATTAACCTCGGAGTTACCTTGTCAGATGACAAGCGAGTAAAAAGATTCGAAATAAAATTCAGTTGGTTCAGATGTAAGTCAGTCAGCACGCATAGAATACGAAATAAAATCGATTATGAAGAGCACAACTTAATCAAAAGTTATGGAATAGACAGAATAAATCAATCAAATTAAAATATTTTTGTTAGAAAAAATTTAAAAAAAAAAATTAGCACTAGACATGTGCAGGATTTAAATAATACTTAGTATTATTGTTTATGTTGGAATATTAATATTTTTCTTCTTAATTAGTTAATTTCTTTAATTTGTTTATACTTTATTTACGTTCAATTAAATTTAATTAAATTTCGTTGTGTTTATCCTTTTTATTCCTTTCGTCCTTCAATTGATTGAACTTTTTCTTGTTCATTAAATCATCAACTTTTCACTTCAGTTCACGAACATATAAGTTTTTGTTGTTGTTTTCAATTTAACGGTTAAATTAATAATAAGAGAAGTACGAGAAGTATAAAATTGTCTTCTTTTTTTAATTTGTTTGCAATCATACTTCACTTCAGTAACAGAAATTTTACAAAAATATTTTCCTCATGTTCAATGTATGTATTTAAAAACACTCGATCAGACGTACTCGCTCTCTCTCTCTCCATATCTCTTTCTTGCTCTTAGCGCTTGCTCTCATTGTGTAATAATACAAATGCACTCATTTATTTCCGGTTGTGTGAACTTAACCACAATATTTATTCAATTGCTATAAATAGGCTGTCAACCTGTCTGTCATTCATTCATTCGTTCATTCATTCATTCATTCAGTCAACCACTCATTCATTTAAACATTAAGTGAGAGTCATTTATAACGCTCATTCAATAGTTGTTGTTGGTTATTAGTTTATTTATTTAGTTTTTTATTCATAATTTTTTTTCAATCATTTTTTTCTTCATGAACACAACGGCCAACAAAAGCGAGAAAGATGACGAAAACAAAATCGAAAAAAAACTATGACAATACACGAGTAACACAAACAAGTTTACTTTTGTTAAATAACGAGGACGACTGGTAATGACATATTTAACCCATAAAAGTGATTTTCCCTTCTAGTGGAACATGCTATGCGCGCGAAATTGTCAAATAAAGTGAAATTTTTATTTTATTGTGGAATAAAAAGTAAAAAAAATTATTTTTTCGATGAACCTTTAAATGGTTTTAGCAAACTTTCATACCAGGATATCAGGCTGAATTGGTACTTAGTTGGCAGTAAGTAGCGCCTCAATATTGGCCAGAAGCCACTAATCAAACTCCGTAAACAACGGTTAATTATAATTTGTAGTAGCCGTGTAGTGCCTTTACGATAGGCCTTAGATTTTGCAGACCTGTGCAACCCTTGCTGTAAACTTGTGTCTTAAGGTAAATCAGTAGACATCCACATCTACGTCAAATCTATCCTTCAGATGTTGCAAATTATAGGAAACAAACAAAATCGGATTCACCAAGAAGAAAATTGGTTGCAAAACAGATTATTTGAGTATCCCCATGTTGTTTATAACGACTCATATATAGCAGCCTTTTCATTATTGAGATATAGGGAATCTTTGCGGAATAATATTGACTTATATTTTCTGTGTGATGTTCGACGCCATTTTTTGCATTATCAAAAGCCGTCTTGTTTCGGTCAATATATTCACCATTAGGCATCATTAAGTTGTAAAGTGCGTTCTAGCCTGTGGTCGGAAAGTCGAATCTAATCCAATCTAATATTCAAATGTGGCCTAATTATGACCGTCTAGTCTAGTAGGTAGTGTATTGGCTTGTTAGACGTAAGGCCACGGTTCAAACCCCAAGTCAAACATCAGAATTAAAATATAAAAAAAAAATTTTTTTCCGCGATTTCTGTAGATTTCTGGTCAAAACTCTGAGAGCAAAATTGTCATGAAAAGTTTTTCAGAAATTTGTAGTTCGGAGTCAACTATAAACTAAAGGTCGTGCCAATCATGTATAAAAATAACACACACAACATGAGTGGTGTGAGAAACTAGGTCGTAATCCTGACTGAGGGGTTGTAGTGACCAATTATGTACGTATGTACGTTATGTTTCTGGTAAAGTCTATGTGTACTTATAAATATTATCTGCCTGATAAAATTTTACAACAGCAGGTAGAATAAAGGTCGATAAGCAAATCGCAACCTACTTAAAACCCTGTTAATAATTTTAGTGGAAAACTGAAAGAGGATTTTTTACTGAGTGTGATAAAAGGAAACCTACATAGTGGCAGAAGTAAGTTTAAACTTATTTCTGCCCTTGCCCACCTCAAGCATTTGATCTCCATTAGTTAAAGATTGTAGATTGTAGATTGTAGTTGACTAGGCGAAGTATTAGCCTAGGGTTACAATACTTCCGGTTCCATATTATATTTATTTTAAATTTTTACTACTTTTTTTTAATAGAGGGCTTGAAAATAATGCCGAAACGTAAATCCGGCAATAAAATAAAACTTCTATTACAACCCTATGTAATACCATACAATAGTTCCATTTGAGAATAGTTCCATTCGAGGCAATAAGTCGCGATAGACATTTGAGTCAAATCCCAATTAAGCAAATTATACAGTTGAATTCCCCAGTGCTTGCAGGAACATATAGCACATTGAACTTCTTTGGTGGAATATGATAAACGTATCTAATTGTCTTTCAGTCTAGCCATATGATTGACTTTACCTAGGACATACAAATTATTCCATATTTCTTCGTGAGATAATTCTCGCTAAACGGTTTGCATCTCCGCTGAGTTAATTTTCTTTCGTTAAGAGTTACTTTCACAGCTTTGGCTTTGGCTTTAAATGTGTATAAATTGGAACAAACGATAGGTATGCGTACATAACAAATGAAAAACATAAATGGGAACACTTCAAACATAAATTAAGTAAGCAACAGAATGAGGGTTAAGGCAACAGCAACTACTTGTGGAACATACTATTGTTGTTAGAGAAACAACATCATAAATGAAAGTGTGTGTATGTGTGTGTAAGAGAGAAACAAAAATGAGTAATTGAATGTACGTATGTACGGATGTAGTATGTATGCATGTAAGATGTGTGCATTGTTGGAAGTAAATAAAAAGGATTCATTGTTGTGGTTCATTCCTTCGTATTCTGTTTATTTAATGTTTTGTTGTTGCTCCTACTACTGCTGCTGTTGACTGCGATTATAATTATAATTTCTTATGTTCACATTCCCTATCCTATTTCTTTATTGTTTCCTTTTCTTCATATTTCCTTTTTTGCTCTTTAGCACTTGTTGTTGTTTACGAGTGTCATTTGCTGGATTTTGATTGTTGGCCTAAACGAGTTTAAATTTCCCATTTTTTTCATTTAACTTTCCCATTCTCCTTTTTAAAAATGGCTATTGTGTGCTCGTGTTGTTAGGTTATTCTTATCTTTGAAGACGTCACTGGCTGTAAGTACTTGTTGCAATTATTGATTTCCGAAAGCACAATCGTGATTCTGAACTCTTAATTTTTGTTGCTTTCTTTTGGACAGACATTTTTATACCATTTCGTTCTGTACCATCATACTCTTATTATAAGGGGATGGCCTAATGCGTTATTTCGTTATAAATGAATGAAATGTTAATGATGAAACAGAATACGTCCGCAACTTCATGTATGGAAAAAATCACAAAGTAATACAGAGGCGAAACAGAATATTACTAAAAAATTTCTGTCAATCTCTGATTGTTACTCTATTCAATATTCATTGTGACCATAAATCACCCACATTTCGATTAATATTTAAATATTTAGGACTTTTTAAAATTTTCATTGAAGAAGTAAAAAATATTCAAAATTTCTCAGTTTTTAACACATAATATATGTTTATTTAAATTTAATTTTTCTACTTTATCCGCCAGTTCTCACTCTGTTTATCTGTTGCTTCTAACACATTTGCTTCACAAAACTTATAACATTTTCTTTCTCTCTCTAATTACGCCGGTAATGGCTGCTGTTTCTAGCGTTTTTTAAACGTCATAATTATCGTCTCTATATTAATTTGTGAAAAAAATCGTCAAGCCCCAATTCTGTTTCATCTCGTTACGTTCGTTACTTTCCTGTATGCAAAGTTTACATTGTGAACACAACCAGAGAGAATTAAGACGCTACTATCATTAGGTTTTTTTCTCTGAGCGAACTAATTTCATTTTTCTGAATTTCATGCTTAAATCCAATAAAATTTTGAAGTTTTGTCTACACGTTAACCCCTATTCCTATTCATAAGAATATAAAACATCGTACTAACATGAGCCTCTAAAGTCCATAAAAAGAAACCCATGTTCTGCTTACGATAAACGTCTTAACATAATTTTTATAACAAACTCTGTACAAAATCTAAATGCAAGTGATGTTATTACTGTTGATTTCAGTGATACGAATCACTTAATATTTAAATAAAATTAAAAGGGATTTCCCAACGCAGAACAGAGAATCAGCTTTTGGATATGAAAAGTTATTTTGTATAAGGAAGATCAATAATTTTAGAAATAGAAGATGGATGCCTTGTAAAGGTTTAAACAGTAATTTATTTAGTCAAAAACTTACAAAAATTATAAACTAATTTACATGTGCCTCTGAGATTCATGTCAGTAATTAACTTTACATTTTTATATTTCGATGTTGAACAGATAAAATTATTGAATATTTCTAAAAAGTTTTCACTGAATTTTCTAAAAACATATTCAAAATAAAAGTCCCGAAGCTTGGTATCAGTATGTTAAATCTTTCTTTTGTAAGGTAATTTACGAAATCTTCTAATACTCTTTGAGAAGTATCTGCCTGCCCTATATGATTTATTTCCCTAAATAGAAATCTTATACTACTATGCAATAATAAGAAATGATAATATTGGTCACTGCTGACACAATCTTTGAGCAGAAATATATCTGTATAAAGCAGAAATTGCCTAAATTCTGTGGACTTCCAATTTCCAATTCTGAAGAATCATTCTTCTTAATAAAATTCATTCTGTCATTAATTTTTTGGCATTGCTTTTATTAATTAAAATTTTAAGCAATTTCTCCGTAACTGCAAAATCAACTTAATGCATATTATCTAAGGGAAACTGAGAAACCATTCCAAAACCGGTTTCTCCTGAAATACTTCATTTTATTTTAAATTCTTCTAAGTGATGGGAAGGGTGACATCAGTCTAATACAATAACAATCTGGAGAATCACAGATAAAATACTGAATGTTAAATCGCAAAACCGTTTGACTATTGCCTAATCTTATACTAGCTTACTTCAGTATCATTACTTCTGCATAGAAGTCTGTCATAAATCTATCTAAATTTTATGGCATTTTAAAACCTGAAAAACATGCTATCATGAATGGACTGGCGTTATTACTAAACCCTACAATTGCAACTAAACTGGACCACAAAACTCTATTAGAACTTTAAAAAAATTTTAAGCCATCAATCTCAATGCTAATGAAAACTTCCTCTCTAACTCCACAAAACCTGTGTCTCCTTCCTATTTGTGCTCAAAAGAGTTTTCGCTGCCAAAAGGCAAGTCTTCAACTCGTACCATGTTTAAAGTGTAAATTAAGTCTCCTAATGCTGTGTGCGATATATTATTCCTAAGAACCCATGATTTAATCTCATCACGTTTTGTTGCACTATCTATATTTGAACTAAAGTTAATATGATCTCCTGGATCTACGCTACGTCTCTACACTAGCAGATGATTCAGTATCTATGCTAATAGTTGATTCGGTGTCGTCGCTAACCACTGCCTCAGTATCGATACTAGCACTTCCCAAAACATCCCTACATTCTGCTGCTCCTTCCATTCTTATTCCACTGGCACCTGCTCCTAATTTTTTAATCGTTTTGTTAGGTACCCTTTTTGCATTACCTTCGCTTTCACGTTTTAAATCGCACATTTTCTTAGAATGTTCTATATTTAGATCAAACTACCTTTTTTCTTTCGAAAGGTAGTTCTGGAAATACCTTCTTTTCATTTTAGCTTTCTTATAATACCAAAAATACTTAAAGTTTATCCTTTTATCGATTTTATTTTAAAAATTAAAGATATGTTTTAATATAAAGCGTACTTCTTATCCTTCTTCTACCGATTTTATTTCAAGAATTAAAAAAATGTAATTATTTTAATATTAAAAAGAAAAAAAACATCTACTTTTATTATTTACAGTTCAAATTTTAAAAGTTTTGGTACTTATCTTGTTTATACACTTTACAACACTTTTTAATTTATAAAATCACTTTTTTTTTAATTTCTTTTATCAAAATTTAGTTTTAATTTAATAGATTTTGGTTTACACGTCATATTGTTTTAAACACACAGAACACAATCAAAGTTTTAGTCTTAAGACGCTATAATTTTTTTTTTTTTTTTTTTTTTGAAAGCTTACTATTATTGAATTTTTTAAATTAATAAATTTACCGGTCATTTGACAGTCATCAATGATGTGTTTTTGATGGATTAAGAAATAAAACTCTGAAACAAAAATAAAAATTACACGTAGTAAGTACGTCTTGTATGTATTAGTTTCAGGCATTCAATTCTTTTAGGGATCTGTCAACAAAAAATCTAAATAAAAACAAGACAGAACGCAAAAACAAAATAGACACACAAACACGACACAGTGCAAGAGAAATTCATTTACAGACATTTGCACGAAGTCATCTGCTCAGAACAGTGATTAATGCTGTTAAGATAATGCAAAAGTAAAAAGTACCAATTAGGCCTTAATAGAAGAAAGTTACATTTGCTTCTTAAGCTTATGTTATTCTTATAATATTATAGGATATAAAAAATTTGCTTTAATCTGGGAAGATGTTTATAGAATTTACATATAAGCACACTGTCAAATATTGTTCTGATCAAAGTGTATTTCTTTTTTAATTTCAATACAACACCTCCAACCAGGAAAAAAAGACTCTCTTATAGTTCTTTATGCACATTAGGATCATAACAATATGTATGTGAAAATTTTAAAGATTAAAAAGATTTATGTAGAAATAAATATTAATCAAAATAACCATTATTTATTTATTTATTTTGTTTCAAAGTTGTTTGAAAATATTACAACCATAAAAATAATAATTATAGAAAAATCATTTATTTATGTACAAATTTAAAAGGTTTTTATGTACAAATATATATGAAAGTACCAAGAAGGACGTTCATACCACTTTGTCACTCAAAATACGTACTTATTTATCAATTTTGTATTCTTTAGACTCGTAATAATAAGTATTTATCTCTTAAAACATTAATATTTTATTCAAAAGTTAAAGAAAAATCATTATATATACGTTTAAACTCAAAAGTCTTATATAACTTAGTGTGAAAGTACCAAAAAGGGCATTTGAGCAGCAATGCAACTCTACATACAATAGTCCCATCACTCATGCTGAAATGTTAAGTAAAAACGTTAAGAAATTCTATTTTATACAGATCGTTCCGTTCCGTCAACGAGGCAACGTACTTTCTACAACGTACTTTCTACATCTACATTCTACTTTTTCTTTTAAACTTTGTTTCGCTTTTGCACGTTCAAAGTTTACTTTGGCAAACTCTTAACATTTTATTGATGAGTATACTACCATCGGTATGTGAACTTATCCCCGCTCGTTTATCCCTTCTCTCCTACAAAATCAAGACTTTTCAAAGCACTTTTAACTTGCAAAAGGCGTCTAAGCGTTTACATTTTCCTTCATATGTTAAAAACCAGCGTATGTTCCGTGGACATTTGTGCCTTTATAAAAATATCCAAAAGTTTATTTACCACATCATATCTAATAATTCACTTGCAATGGCAACACCGCTTGCGCTCATGTGGCTGTGATATTGAGTATGAAAGGGCGTACGTTAACGGTAGTTGAGTTTTCGTTCACACGTATGCACACATACACCACATATCGCCATCAACAATTGTTTCCTTACAATTTGCCATACAATGTCGAGAACAGAGAACAACGCAATAATGTTGTAGTTGCCGTTGTTACAGACGTTTTTGTTGTGCATAGCTTGATTTTATTTTTCTTTCACTGTTGCTCTCGCCCTTCTTCTATCTTTCCTTTTTTTCTTTCATGTTTATTTTTTCATTCAACTGACCCTGCATGGTAAGTTAAATGCATTGAAATGCATGAATGTATGTATGTAACTACTGACATTCAGCAAACAATATACATGCAGAAACATATCCTGGTGAATAAAAATAATAAAACAACAAAAACAAATGTACATGCGAATGTAGGTGTATACTCATGCATACCTCATATAAATATCGTATAAAATAAAATCTCAATTGTATGAGATATTCATACTTTTTAATTAATGGGCCAACACACACAACCAACACATTAATTTTTTGTGTATTTGTGTTGTGTACGTATGTATATATGTATATATATACAGTGAAGAGCAAAAGTCTTAGTACGCCAATACATTTTAGCAATTTCATGAATTTGTAGCAAAAGTTCGTATAAATAATTAAAGTTTTTATACTTTTCTTATTAATTTATTTCTGTTTTATTATAAAACAAAAAAATTTAATGTTTTTTACAAAACAAGGAAACAATAAGGATATTTGGCATTGAATGTACCAGTTTTGTTTAGTATATTTTGGCGATATTTGCCGCCATGCACTCATGAGCAAGTTTTTCGGTTAACTTTTGTTTGAGGTTTAGCGGGAGGTCACATTAGCAGCAGTATGATTGGGTTCATTGACATGTTGGAAGTAATGATCATTAAAAATTCTTAATTCTTTTGGTGAATTTGTTCTTTAAAATGTTTAAATGCTCTCTCTAATTCATGGGTTTCTCAATAAATTCCAAACTGACCATGCCCCGTGGCGAATCACATCATAGTACAAACGCCCTTATATTTCATTTCGACATTCCCCAATTCTAATAAAAAAAAACAAATTATGTCAGACGAAGTAAAATACGTAGAATAAATATTGAGTGATGGAAAAATGCGGTTAGAAATTAGACAAAAACTTTATTAGTTTTTCTTTTAGTGCATCAAAACTTCCCAGTCAAGTT
Source organism: Sarcophaga bullata (assembly GCA_005959815.1). Classification (NCBI taxonomy): domain Eukaryota; kingdom Metazoa; phylum Arthropoda; class Insecta; order Diptera; family Sarcophagidae; genus Sarcophaga; species Sarcophaga bullata. The sequence goes on from QOCX01000119.1 coordinate 413,048, forward strand.
CTCTCAGATTCTATCAAGTCATCAATAATGTGTCATGAGAGAATACAGCACCTCTTCCGTTGATTAGCTAGGGCCGTTTTCGTTGAATTGTTACTTTCGTTAAATGTTGACAGCAGAGATCAGCGGTGGATAAGTGTTCGGAGATGAATACTTTGTTTTTTAGTAACGTTTAAACTACTTATGTGCTGGACATTTCAGAGCGAGATGTATATTTAATATAAAAATTTTAAGATCGAAATCGAGCGAACCTTTTCGCTGCTACTTTTTCAGTTAACATGCTCGCAGTTGGGAATGCTATAGCAATAAAATTTCATATCACAAACAGTTTACAACTTATTTTTACAACTCCCTGAAATGTTTAGCATTCGTGGATCCCGTTAAAACCTCGTCTCACTAAACTTGCCTACGATGCATTCTTAGGCTTTTTATAACAGAAAAGTAAAATATTGTTCAGAATTTTCAAACAAATTTTCAAATGTAATATAGTGTTAACCCTTTAACTGTATGGACGAGTGTAGACGAGTATACTCGTCAAAGCATAATAAATCTATTGAAATTTTTTCCCTGAGAACCTTATTTTTTTAAATAAACCATAGCTTATTTTAATATTATCTTTATGACCTGGACTTTTTACTTTGACTATCGATTTAACGTAATCTATACTGTTATGGTTTTTTATTATTTTTCTTTTATTGTATATGATTTATAAAATTTAAATTGTGATCGGATCATTTTAAAGTTGCCAACTTACGTATATAAACAATATTTGTTATAAAGTTGAATAATGCTTATTATCGATCCATGAAATTAAATGAGTGTTAGCTAACTGTTCAGTTAGGGATCGGAGATATAAAAAACTTAAATCTATTGAAAGCTTTCAATACACCAATGGCTCATGTATGACAATTTTTAATAATTATATTTAAGAAATAAACTGAAAACGTATTATTTAAAATTTTTTTCTTAGTTGTTGTCCATGAAATACATAAAAGTTGTAACGTCACTGTACAAGAATTTATTTTCTATATATTCTAAGCGAACACCTTCAATTCTCGTTCATAACCACCTTTAGGAGGGACGAAAGCACCAAGCCTGTTCCAGGAATGCTCGTACTATAGGCAAGTGTCGCCTGATGATATTTTTATAAAATCAACCGCCCTGTGTTTTTTTTTAATTAATACTTTGAACTGCAAATTGATGTGTATGGAAAATGTATTGGATTTAAGTCCACAGAATATGGTGACCAATGTTGTGAAAATATAAAGTTGTTCTGCAAGAAACCGTGGGTTCCATGGGCCTGTTAATATGCATAAAGCCATAGAATATTACATAAAATGTTTTCAGATTTGTTGTAACTAAATTGTAACTTGATTTTAATCTTAACACTTAATTGCCTTAACACATCCTTTCAGGCGCCTCTGCTTCTTTGCCTCCCCGATTAATTCCTTTCAACACAGACATTATCGTCCTCTACGTCGACTATCGCCAATCGCTGAATCAAATATCCGTCTGTTCGGGACATCCCCGAATTACACAATGTTCCTTCGTGGATTGAATTCAATTACGAGTTTCATCTAGATGTAATGTAACGAACTGTAACACAAACATTTTGTTCGCACAAAATTTCATAAAAGTTTTTTGATTGTTTAATAGCCAAAGAAATGCTTAAAATATTTACAACAAAAGTTGTAGTCCAAGCATGGATACTTTTCGGTAGAACGTCCTTCAGGGACGAAAATCATTTCCCACTTATGGATTACGAACTGGTTTCAATAAGAGGCAGACAACAAGATCGCTTTCAGTTTTATTCCATGAGAAGTTACTAGGAAGTCTAATTTCTCGTTTTGGCAACATCATGCAATCTGAAGACTTTCTTTTCTTAATGTTGGCTCTTTTCTTCCTTATCCATAATATTCCGCAAGAAGTCAAAATTCTTTGAAAAACCATTTTGTGCGAAAATGTAAACGCAGTTTCAAAGGAGAAGATAAACCTGGTGTGTGTAAAACTGTAGAAAATATGTAAAAAAGTAATTGAAAACCAAATCAAAGGATCGACCGCTGCAAGCAATTTATAGATGATAATTTAAATGACATTGAATTCCGTCCAGGCATTATAATAAAATCAAAAAGTTTCATCGAAATCGTAGCTTTACTTTCGAAACAAAAAAAAAAAGAATCGATAACCCGTTAAATAATGAAATTCTAATTACAGAATTATTTAATTAGTATTGTGATATTGAATTGAGAAATAAAAATATAAAATGAAATGAAATGAAAAATTTTTCTGTGCTTTTAGGTAAAATTCAAAGTTCCATTGCCGCCCGGTGTAAATAGTGCCACATTATTGCCAAAATTAATACGAACAAAAGATGTCAAACAGTTACAGGATGGTAATTCACAACCTTCAAAGCCAAAATTAACGGTAAGTGCTGCAATGGTTTCAATTGTCAACGATTATTTTTAACATTATCCAAGTTACTTTTGTTATGGTGATGATGTTTTAGTCTTCAAATGTCCACTTACTTTTATTATCTCTTCGTTTCGTTCTGTTTCTTTGTATTTATTTCTAGAAATGCCTGAACACTTTAGATCTCACATCGCTGGGCATTGGTTCGTGTTGTGGCACCGGCATGTATTTAGTTGCCGGCATGGTGGCCAAAAATATAGCCGGCCCTGGTGTGATAATTAGTTTTATTATTGCTGCAATAGCCAGTATTTTTTCAGGTAATTATTACTCAATTTAAATTTTATTAAACAATTGAAAAAGAAAACTTATAACATACTGATCACAAAAGCAAATGTCACTTGCATATTTCCAAATTTTTTTTAATAAAAACATTTCGGAGTTTCACAACTATAATGTGTTCGTTTGAAAACTTACTTAACAAAAACAATAATCAGACGCTTGCAGAATACTAAAGGTATGAGAAGCCACATTGTAATTGTGACTAAAGTATTGTAATGACCCAATTAAGTAAGTAAGTGAGTATGTAGGTAATGTTAATAACACAGCAGGCAATACAATCCGTGATTCGATCAAAGCTATTTTAAAATTACGGAAATTGTTTAAATAGCTACTATGTGATTTGGTTTCCATAAAGTAAAAGAGTTTACAGAGCAAAAAGAAAAACAATGTTCTTTTATATTTCAGGACATCCATATTGATTATTAAAGACTATAAAGATAATCCATGTGGCGCCCACTTCAAGGCCCAGGGGAGTGAAGAATTTTCATAAATCATTCTGTTCCCGCTATTAATTCAAAATGTACTAGACGAGTACAGAAACAGCATATGACTGATGTCGCAACTGTCTCAACAAGATCAAATCCAATTCAACCAACATTGCACTTTAGCAACATGGGTAGTAAACAGACGAATGCAATACAACCAATCGAATAATCAAAAATGTTAAAATATTCCACCGAAAGTGGGAATGCATTAGTCTTACTTTGCAGATAGACAAGTCGGTAATAGAAGTAGATCACGTCCTCGCATTACAAAGAATTGACTTAAAGTGCTCGATAGAACTAAAATCTACATTAAGTAACTTTAGGAAAAAAATGATATCTTCTGAATAAAGATCTGTCGATTGACAGAGCCTTATAATCGAAAAACAGTCCTATTAATTGAAAACATTGCTTCATAAAATGTTGAGTATAAATTCGGAAGCAGAACAAATATTTGTACTTTTTTCAAATCGTTGATCAATCAAGTGCTTTTTTGTTTTTAATTCGATATCAAAGGATCGAGACTGATTCTGCGATGCAAAAATATGGAGTGATCAGAAACTTATTTTTCTTTTGGTTTGAACACTAAATATTTTAATTAAATTAAATATTTTTTGTTTTAATATAAAATTCAAATACTTTAGTAATTTAAATATAAAAACATCAATTCGTTCTACATATTATTGTATAAAACTCATGAAATTGCTAAAATATATTGGGGTAGTAAGAATTTTGCTGCCCACTGTATACGAACACACATTCCGATTAACATGTGATATCAATGCAAACAAAAAGACACTTACTCAATTAATCAAAATTAAGCGAGCGTTTGATTTCGTATTGATTTCATTTATTGTTCAACAACTGTTTTTGAAATATATTTGTAGGCGCCTGTTATGCTGAGTTTGGTGTGCGTGTACCACATACATCCGGATCCGCGTATATGTATTCATACGTTGCCGTTGGAGAATTTGTTGCATTTATTATTGGTTGGAATATGATTTTGGAATATTTAATAGGTAAGTACATACGTACAAATACATTACGTATAAAAAACATATAAGTTAGTGCTGTAAGTAGAGAAACAGGGTAAAAAAATAAATAAAAAGTTTCGAATACGACTTTTCAAATCAATGCTTAAATATTGGATTTTCTCTTTACTAAACATTTACCTGCCATATACATATGTACATACATATGTACATATATAAAGTGAATTAAAAACGAATATGAATGAATGTTTTCGATTACTAGGGCGGTTTTGAAATACTAAATCAAACCTGAATTTTTTCAATGAATCCGAATATTTTTGTTCTTAGAAGATTATTTTTATAATGATTTTTACCAAAAGAAAAATATTTTGTAAAAAAATAACATTTTTATCATAACCTAGATTTTATCATTCTGATCAGAATAAGCTCTCCATGGAATTAATATACTTTCTCAAAACTATTTTCCAATCATCGAAACACTTCCCAAGTCAGTCCATCGTTGTAGATGTAATAACTTAATGCATGATGATCTTATGCATAGACTAGCGATAATTTATTACGCCTCTTGTACATGAGCTTTAACGCCTTTCGATTATATTTTATGACGCTACATTAAATCATTGGCTTATGCCGACAAACCAATCTGGAAGCATTGGCAGCCTATACACTACATACCATCAGATTGATTGGAAATGTCATCAACCAGATTACAATAAAATTCATTCCAACAATACTTCTTAAAAGACGTTAAGGAGTATATGTATACATTATACATATGTATATACATACATATGTACATATATGAGTTGATAAAAAGCACTTTTTTAAACCATTTTAAATAATTATGAAATAGCTCGTAAAAATAAAAAATACGAAATTAGTTTTGAAATCGTTTTCGTTTATTTTTTTATTGGAATTTTTTTTAGCAAAATATTTGTAGTTTTTATTAAAAGTGATTTGAAATAACTAAAAAAAAATTTCTATTTATACAGGAACAAGTGCCTGTGCTTGTGCGCTAAGTTCAAGTTTTGATTCTTTAACTGGCGGTGCCATATCTACATCCATAGGCGATACAATTGGTACCATATTTGGTAAGATTAGTGTTTCATCGTTTACATACATACATACACAAATTCACAAGCAAACATACATACATAATTACCATTTGTCTTTATTTTTTGAATATTTCAAATAGGGAAAGTAATAAATGAAATGTATTTACAGGTAAACCACCCGATTTCATAGCCTTTGGCATTACACTCATCATGACAAGTGTGCTGGCAATGGGCGCCAGTAAATCGGTAATATTTAATCATGCTTTAAATGCTATAAATCTTGCTACGTGGGTGTTTGTTATGACCGCTGGCTTATTTTATGTGGACACAAATACATGGACTGAACATCAAGGATTCTTACCGTATGGATGGAGTGGGGTAAGTATTAGATTCTAGCTCCATCATGTTGCTCTGTATGTGGTCATAAAAATATAAATCTGACAGTAAATTTTTTTCCAATTCAATTGTATACGAGTGTATGTAAATTTGTGTGTTCATTTTAGGTATTTTCTGGTGCTGCCACATGTTTTTATGCATTTATTGGTTTTGACATTATAGCCACAACGGGTGAAGAAGCTCATAATCCTCAAAAAAGTATTCCAAAAGCAATAGTTGGTTCACTGGTCATTGTCCTGTTGGCCTATGTTACTGTAAGTTTAGTTCTAACACTAGTAGTGCCATACGATCACATCAATTCCGGCGCAGCTCTCGTACAAATGTGGTCATATGTTAATGCTCCCAAGTGTCGGGCTATTGTAGCGATTGGTGCAACGGCCGGTTTATCGGTTGCTATGTTTGGCTCCATGTTTCCTATGCCCAGAGTGATATATGCCATGGCTCAAGATGGTCTAATATTCAAGTCAGTATAACCTTAAACAATGACGATCATTATGACCATGACAACATTGATCATTGATGACTATTAATTCTATTTTAGACAACTATCCCAATTATGGCAACGTACTAATGTACCTGGTTTGGCCACAATAGGCAGTGGCATAGCTGCTGCTTTGGTAGCACTATCAGTGCGTCTAGAAATTCTGGTAGAAATGATGTCAATCGGTACCCTGCTCGCCTACACCTTAGTGTCCACCTGTGTGCTAGTGCTGCGTTATCAACCCCACAGTACTTCCCTCATAGAATTGCTACCAGCGCAACTGCGTACGCCTGTAACAGCGGGTGCCACAAATGATCCTCATAAGACCACAGCCGAGGTATTGGAGTCGAACAAGTTGACCATTAAACGCGTAACACGAGGCATGTCTGATTCGGATGATTCATTCATCGATGAAAGCCCTGATGGTTTTTTAGGTCGCGACGATCAATTTTTAGTTTCCGACCGATCGGAAAACAAATTCTATGGCGCAGTTCATGGAGCACCAACTGGACCTACAGGCCAAGCTACCGCATTCGATACAATGGGTCTTAATTTTATATCGCGTAAACTACATGAATATTCGTACCTGTGTCCTGGATTTTTTCCCTGGATAAATCCTGGTCAGGCCACTTCGGAAAGTGGTAAGTTTTGTCATGCTTAAACTGTTTGTGTATTATTGAGAAATTTAAAAATTTATAAACAAACAATTTTTAACCAAAATTTCCAATTTTTAAAATCCGATTATTTGTTTTGTTTGTTTTTTTTTTTTTGTTGTTTTTTTGCTCAAAATTCTAAATTTTCGCACACTCCCCTACGCAGGCATGTATGTGACCAAACTTGTTGGCATCATGTTCGGTCTCATATTCTTCTTGGATCTATTCGCGGCCATTGGCTGGTCCGGTGGTTTCGCAGCATTCATTTATTTCATTTTATTTATCGGCATATTTGTGATATTATTAATTATCTCAAGACAACCACAAAATAGGTAAAGATCCTTTATTAATTAATTCTATATATACATACATATATGTATATATGTATGTATGTATATATGTATATATATGTATGTATATATATATGTACAATAAGTATACAATTTGACTAATTATGGTATTTGATGATAACCATGAACCTGCAATTTTCAATGATTAATTTTTCGATTTGTCTTATCCTCAGATATGCGCTGGCTTTCCTTACACCTGGACTTCCATTTATTCCAGCGATTGCCATTGCAGTCAATATCTATTTAATATTTAAGTTAAGCATACTAACCTTAGTTAGATTTACTATTTGGATGTCATTGGGCCTCGTCATGTACTTTTACTATGGCATCACGCACAGTACCCTCGAGCAGGCCACGGATGACATGGAATTAAGAGTCGACAAAGATTATGTACGAATTATTAATAATTTTCATATTTTGGAATTTTAAAAATTTCTTTAATTTTTACTTCTATTTACCGTGTATTTTTCGGAAAACAGAGCAAAAATGTAGAAGAAAAAGCGGTATGGGATCAGCCTTCCTATATGAACCAAAACCATGAACCTGTTTGGGCCAGTAAAGATAACACAAAAGAGAATACGACAAGTAAGTTAAATATAATGCCTCCTTTGAAGACATTAAATTTATTTTGTTTTGATCAAATATCTATTGTTATTATTTGCACATTCAGTCTTCAGTAAATAAATCTTCAAAATATTTTTATTATCATATGAGTATGTCTTAAAAAAGGAAATCTAATCAACAGTGTCATCGTTAATAATCAAATTAATCTGACACATGATTCCCAGACTGCGCCGTTTATTGCATCATTAATTTTAAAGTAATTTCAAGTAAAATTCAAAATTTATGTTTCCTTATATTACCTTTTCCCACAATTTCAAATTTGATAAAGATGGGCTAGACCATGTGTTCAGGTGCAATACATGCTTTTATTTACTAAATTTGGAAAAAATTATTGCAATCAAGATCGTCAAAATTATCGCAAACAAAAGAAAAATTTCTGAATATCGTTACGCAGTCAAATTTGTAATCCATGTGCGATAAAGATTAATAAATTTACCGTTAATTCGTATAATCTTAAAGAACTCTTCATCGTTAAAAAATAAAAAATAAAACACTTAAAAATTGTCAATAATGAAATTGTAATAGCCAGTAACATGACATTTAATTCATACTTAAAATTTGATCAATTCCAAGAGAGTATTTTCATTTAGTTTTGTTTAAAATCTCAATAATTTCTTTAAATGAATCTTACAGAACCTCGCTCCAATCCTTCCTATAAAACGCAAGAGAACAATTCATCAAATACTCACAATACGACCAGTGCAAGGAATCCAGCAATTGGTCAAACTAGTGGCAATACGGGAACATTCAGTATGTTCGTGGATGAGACACAATTTCCATCGTGGGATGATTAAAATCCATTCGACTACTTTTAATATATTTATAGATTTAAGTTTTAGTTTTACAATAACAATAACAAAAACACAAACAAAGGGAAAATATGATGGAAAGCAAAAATCAGTAAACCTGTATACAGATAGTAACATAATAAATGTGTGAGCAATGTTAATAAAGTAATAAAATTAAATAGAAATTTATACATCCATGCGTGTATAATAAATAGAACAGGAAAATAATGTATTACAAGGCAATATTATTTGTTTCCTCTTTCTTTTTTATCTCTTGCTCTCTTGCTCTCTTTGTCAATATGTCCGTCTTTCTTCACTTTTTTTAATACATTACAAATAATAACAACAAATACATTTATGAACAATATTTATTTAAGAGTGTAAACAAGTAAATAAAACAAAAATCTGTTTGGATTCACTGATCGAATCACTGATATTGTAAATAATTATTATTATTGAATTATAATTTCACGATAAACAAACAAACTATACACATATATACATACATACATACATACATACATACATACATACATAAATTCAAACATACATATGAACATACGTACATAAGATAATATATTATCTACATACATACATGCGTTAATGCATAAATAATTAACAAAAATGAAAAAGAAAATAAAGGAAATATAATTACGAGAGATTCACCAAATTAACCATACAACTGGACAACCATAATGAAATATACTAAACTATTAAATTTTTAATTGGCCCCCAATTTAACAAGTTGCTCGATAGAACAAATATTTCTACACACTTAATACCATACACAGAAATAATTATTAATAGTTACATGTTATATATTTAATACATATATACATACAATGCGTACATATATGCTTATGTATTTATATAAAACAGCAACAACAAAAAATTTACATATGTACATATGTCTACAAATATATAAATTAAGTTCTCCTCATTGTAATGTTTTGTTTCATGAAATCCTTTAAGGGGCATTATTACAACTTGCCGTTAAATTTAAGTTTAGTTAAAGGTACCTTTAGCTAAAGGGAACCGTAAAGTTACCTTTAACTTATTTTCGTTATTACAACTTACAGATAAGATAAAGTTAACATTTTCAAAAATATGGCAGTGTCGGAGCAATCCCGATAAAACTGTTCACTTAAACAAGTTTTTTTTTAAACACAGACATAGACTGGTTTCCTTTTTTGTTGTATTTGCTCATTTTGTTTATATTACAAGTTGCCATGTTGAAAATAATGTATAATATGGCAAGTTCAGACATAAACTTAACTTTAAAAGTTATCGGTAGGATGATCCTCCTCCCTTTAGCTTAACGCTCACTGCTAGCTTATTGGCCACTTATGATAACGATAAACAATTTATCTACCAGTTAAAATCCTCCCTTTAGTTAACGGCAAATTGTAGTAATGGCCTTAAGAAAATTAAATTCTAATTATTTCTTCTCATTTATAAATGAGCGTTAATGAGCGCTTTAGCTGTTTGGAAACTACACAGGAAGGCCCAAATATATGCAACTATTATTAATGTATGTACAAAATGCACATATATATGTACATAATGTAAATGTTTCGACTTAAGAAATAAAAAAAATACGTTCATACAACCAATTTTTAGTTTAATAAAACAATTTAATTATTATTTTTTATTTTAACTGAGCGTAATCTATTCCAATTAATGGTGAATATATAAAAAAAGATTTTGACTGAAATTTACCGAACATCCTGCGATCATATTAAATTTTGGGAGAATTAGAAACTTTTAGTTAAAACTTGCTCAAAAATATTGGTGAGTTGAAATTAATTTTCCAATCACACTGAACACAAATTCTATGATAATTCTATTTGCTAAACATTAATTGACGAGCGGACCCGAATCCTCGATAGTGCACCATCACCCAAGCTTATTTGAGACATCGTAGTCTAAAAGTGCAATAAACACGGATTTAGGTAGTAATCGATTGGGTATTATGGTGCTAGTTAATCTTTTTTCTCACATCTCACATCTCTCCTTATTGCCTCGAAAAACCAATATTACCATTCGCAAACTTTTTTTAAATTTTGTGATACGCATTTTCAGGTTATGATATCCTCAAAAACTAGGGTGATGGAGTAATTTTGAGGTTGGATACGGTCTCAGTGCGCCGCAAACCGTTATCAAAGTATAACCTGATTTTTGTTTTAAAAATATTGTCAACCTACGTAACTTTTTGCTACACGTAGTGATAAGCGATTCTCCCGTTTCAGTTTTTATTTTGAATTCACACTATTACTGCAGATGTTATAATAAATCTTTACTTGGAAATGGCCTAAAATAAAAATGTTATTTAAAAAAAAAAAAAGAATAAATTCTGTAATATTTTACAAAACATAAGTACATATTGTATTTAGCAAAATCAACAAATAGAATTTAAATATATTATTATTAAATTATAATGGGGACAAACAAAAAATATTGTTAAAAAAAAACATATTAAAAAACAATTACATTTATTATATTATAATATTAAATAATACAAATTTAAATATATTGAAATTATTAAATTAAATTAAGTCATTTAAATTTTTTTCTTCTTTCTTCTTATTAAAACTATAAAAGAAACAAAAATGGGATATTTATTAAATAAATTACAAAAAAACAAAAAAACAAAAATCAACTTATATTTCAAACATCTCACTACTTATTATAAATTATTATTATTATTATAATTATTATTATCATTATTATTAATATTACCATTATAAAATAATTCTGGTTATTGCCCTATAATATATATATTGTTACAATAAATAAACAATATATACACACATATAAATTAATATGACCATATACATATACATATACATATACGAGTATGTTATATAAAATATGTATAATATTGTAAAATATTGCTACATTAAAAAAACTAATTATAAAATATGAAATTCTAAATAATCTAATACAGTATGAATCAAAAGTGAACACTTGAAAATCATCGTCCTCATTTTTTTTTGATCTTTTAAGTAAAATATTCCTCTGTTTAGTAAGAAATGATAAGTGCAGTAATAATTACGGTAATAATGAAAAAATTAATGAACGGTAATTTTCGAAATATATGTGCATGGCAGGCATTGTTGTAATATAATCAAAGAAAGCTATTGTGGTTCACTTTTGCACCTGAACATGCGAATCTTTTTCAATTTATTCAAAAATCGTTAGATTTTTTCATGCAAATCCATTAACAATTTGGTGTTAATTTTAAATTATAATTTTCCTCTAAGAGCGGACTTTTCTAAGCAGTTAATTTTTAACTTTTGTTAAATGTAAGGCCGTGTAATACTAAACTAATTGTTGAAATGTTTAAATGAATTAACATATGAAAATAGTTTCGAGAACGTAGTCAACATGGAAAGAATGAGGCCCTACGAAAAATTAGTAAAAGTGATGCAAGGCACATAGAGCAATTTTTTGAGATCGCCAAATTAGGCTGAAAAAGACAATCTCAATCTCAAAGAGACACGCTCATCACCAAAAAATATTAAACTTCGTTACAATTTGGCCGACGTCATCATTACTAGCCAGGCGAAGACTAAACGCTTATTCTGTAATCAGATAAATCTAAAATAACTCGATCTAATTCAGCTAACTTTCAATCATGGTTAAAACTTCGCAAAAATATCAGATAATAGAGACTGATGGGGTTTCAATAACGATTTGGGAGTGTTTTCCAGAATTTAGTGTTGGTCTAAGGTTTTACCAAATATACTGAACGAATACTTACCAGTTGTAATGAATCACATTGAATTTGGTCAGTAAAATATTAGTTGTGCCAAGCTGGGTAGAAAATGGTAGGTTACTTACAATGGCGTAGCCATCTTAGAGTCTAGATCTTAACCAAATTATAAATTTCTGCTCTTCTAGCAATCAAGAGGTTTGGGATGCAGTGCATGACATAAGTATATCAATAAAAAAAATAGCCAAAATTTAACAAGAAACAATCCAAAACGAATCGCTGCAATCTCAAAGTGCAAAGTAGTCTTCACAAAATTCTAAACGTGGCATATTAAAAGCGCAATAATATATGGTGCAGAACTGAACTAATCTGTGATGTTTAGAACTAAATTCAATATTAATGGTTACCTTAATGTTTTGGTTACTGCTTTTGTATAAAAATATGCTATTTTATGTTCTAAATATTCAATAAGGAATATCTTTATTTTTTACTTTCAACTTTTAAGTGTTCACTTTTCATACATATAAATAATAGGGACTATATAATAATAGGGACTATCACAGTTTGTTGTCGCATGAAATTATATACCCAAGACTAATAAAGTTGGGATAGCAATTACTTTATTTAAACAATTAAATTTTTACAAACTCTGTCAATACAAACTCTGTTATATTGTCACAAAACCATTTCTAAAAATATAAAATATATAGTTCTAGATGTTTTACCAATTTTATCGAAATTTATCGTTTTTTACCCTGACGTTTTTCATGCAAGTGATAAAATAACTATTAACTCATTAAAATCAGTCATTTTTTGTGACATAATTCATTACGTTTCATTGCTTGGGCATTCCTTTTTTTCTACAATAGAAGAAACATATGAAAAAAAAACTTAAAAACCTTAAAAAAAAAATTATTGACTTATCTGATGCAGCTGTTACTTCGTATGTAATTGCATAAAGTTTAATAATCCTTCAAGCAATTTGTGGCAAGAATCATTATTTTGTAAGAGAATTTCTTTCTGATACCATTTCACCAGACTTATCTAAAACAAACCTTAAGTTTGCTCTTAGTATTGCTTTTAAACCCCACTAAGTATTTGGTTAATAAAATTACGTAGAATTTATCGTTTTCTTCTTTCCCAAAACTAACCACACTGCTTATCAGAGTAATGAGGCATTAGGAGTCATTTTTGTATTTTAGATAATTGAAGAATTTATTCAGTGTTGTTCCAATCGATGCTTTATGATGTAGGTTCTTCTGTATACAATTAAGGGTTGACCGTCCCTAAATTGATGTTACGTAATCAAATGACTTTCAATTAATTTATTATAATATTAACAATATTATTAATATTTCTTAGAGTAATCATTTAGATTCGTTATTGAGTTTGTCTTGATTGTTAATATTTAAATTATTTATAGCTTTGAAATCAATTTAAGATAACATGTTAGAGACTCTTGATTCACACAATGTAACACAGAGAAATGGTAAACTACGATCACTCTTTCCCAAGTGTCATTTGGATGGTCGAGTGGGATGTTAAGACTGTCTTTTTACATAAATTGAGTGTTATTATTATGATCTTTCATGTACAAGTATTCCCAAAAGACTCACCCTGTAAAACAAAACAAAATTGTCGTTATCATTCAAAAATTAATAATAATGTGAATCCCAATCTTTTGTTTTAGGTGATGTTCTCAAATATGATAATACTGAGTGGTTAATTCTCTCGGCAATTCCATTAAATCGAGGTGTTTGGACAACTACTTTAATATGCTGCATATTATTCTCGTGACAATAATTTTTAAATACTTAAGAAGTGAATGCAGTTCTGCAATCTGCCACGATTCTTCCTGGTAATCCCAAATATAGGGTTACATAAACAAGTGTTTCTATTACTGGCTTCGTCTTCGTTGACTTAACTGGAACTATAATGGAATAACGTGTCAATGCGTCAACAACCACAAGAATGTATTCATTGCCTCTTTTTGTTTTAATAAATGGTCCCAAGTGAACCATGCATATTACATCGAATGGGACTGATGGTATGTCCATTCCATAGTGTTGACATTTTTTCTGCATTGGCTCTCTATTATAACAGCATTCAACACAGCCTTTAATGTAAACTTTTACGTAATTTCGTAGTCTTTTAAACTATCTCTAAATTAAAAAAAGTATGCTGATGATGTTCAACTGCATAAAAGTTTTCTGGGAAGCGATGTCAGCAAATCTATTCATAAACGGAACTATGACCTCAATAGTGGTTACACTATATCCATAAAAAAGTGTCGTCTAGAATATAACTTTTTCGAAACTCCGCAGCATGATTCACACATTGTTTGTTACGTTTAATAATATTACCAAAAATTGAGGCAACAAATTAAACGGTAGATTCGTATACATAACCTTTCTAAGTGTTAATTTAAAAAAATTAAAGAATTACAGCCATGTTTTGCCTGAAACGGTGTCGTACTCAATTACAGATTTATTTTGTTTAATTTATTAAAGACTGAATGAAATAATATAACAAAGCAATCAAGTGACATGGACCTTATAACTTTACTTTTAATGAGAAAAACTTCGTAATCCCTTTAATGGACTCTCTCATAAGTAGACGTAAACACATCTGTCGTAAAGACATTGCACGGAGTGTATAGCTCTGGAGATAACGAAATCCTGTTTGGTTTTAGAAACATTAAAAAAAACAATGATTATTAAAATATGTGACAATGTACTGTGTAAAGTAAAGTACATAAAAATAACATGTACGGATGTGAATTTTGCAGCCGTACATACGGCTCTCTTCTTTTATTCAAAAACCATCTTCAAAAATCATCGCACTACATTAGATCAGGGTTGCGTATTTTGTTTTGGCATTTTACTAATCGTGTAAACTCGAAAAAATAGTTTTACTCTCTTGTGATACATATTGTCCCATTTTTCTTTTAGTGTCAGATTTTTAGTTTCTCAGTGTTCTTTACCACCAGCGTACGTATGTACATTTTGTAAAACAATAAGAACTTCCTTTACCTCGTTTCAATCGGATTCTGCTTGAGAGAACTGGCCATTTTGTATTAATAACTGTTGCATACCGCAGAGATATGCAAAAAATGCAGTTTTTCCTAACGTTTTCCACAAAAAAGGGTTTTAATTCATTTGAGGAGGAGTTGTGGAAAAAGTTATGTACACGGCTGATTTAACTTTTATATTTCGGCAATCCAGCTATACTATGCCAAAAGTAGAGAGAGAAAACCGTTATCGTTCTTTACTTAAGTCTCTGCAGTAAAAATTATTATTCTTCCGAACCGTCAAAGATAATTTTTTTATCATAACAAGTGACAGCTTGCAAAATTTTATAAAATATGATATTCAAAATAAACCAAAATTGCTTTAGGACATGGTTAATAATTGATTGAATTCTTATTTCACAGTGATATTCTAAAATTTTGCTCAAAACTACATTTTCTCTGACTTTCTTATAATGATTCAAGTAAATTTTCGAGATATCAGTGCAGAAAGCTGAAATAATATTGCTACGTTTTTACCTTTTAAAAGCGTTTGAAATATGAGCTCGTAGATTGCAAATAAAAATAAAAATAAATTTGTGTTTAATTTTAATAAAATCCTTTATTAATCACACAACTTTTGTGTGCCACTGTTCACAACTGATTCTAACAACAACAATTGCTTATTTGTTATTCCTTTGTTTATCCCTCTGCGATAAACAATAACAATTATCACACAATTGTTCTGTAGATCTTTGTAACGCAGATCTTCAAACCACGATTGGTCTACTTCACAAGCAACTCGTCTTCACACAAGACTTACTGAACTACTCCGATCTTTCATGCTTTGCTTTACCTTTTATATCAAGACGTAAACAGTCTCTTCTCGTAGGCGAAGGTTCTAGTCTTCGCCTTCAAAAGAATTCTATGAATGTAAACAACATGTTTACATTCATACATGTTTGCATGCTTGTTGTTAGTATAGGTTGTTTACGCTTGTCCCTGCTGTTGTTGTTGTTTGTTGATTACTTGCTTATCCCTTTTTCGTTGTACTGATGTTGTTGTTTTATTCTTCTTTATTTGTCAATCAGGCAAACAACTCCGTTGTTTTTATAGCTTTTGTTTAACATTTTAATGTTAAACGAAGTTACACCATTTCCATTTTCGTAACAATATACTATGCATGCATATGCTTTGTCCATATGTATATGCATAAATGTATATACTTTTATTTTAACTTAAAATCAATTGAAGTTTTTATTACTTTACCTTGGTGAATATCCTCTCATAGATATATTTTAATTGTCCCTTCTGTGTTCAAACAGTAAACATTCATTTCACTTCATACAGACAACTGTGATTATCCTTAATATTTTTATAAAAACATACATATTAAATACATTTTGAGAAATTAAGACAAATTGCTTATACCATACATATACTCTATTTTCCTCGAGAAATACATAAGTATAGAGTATACATATGTATGTATGGTATACTCAATTTTTTTTTTTAATTTCTCTTGGCTAACTGTAATTTTTTTCTAATTATGGTACTATTGTATAATTAAGTAAAATGAGATTTACAAAATAAAATGTTAATTGATTAATTAATTTTAATTTTAAAAAAGTTGTCCTATTTTTAAATTGTATTTACATTTTGTATACTTTATATGTATTAAAACAAAAACAAACGAAAGGAAAAACAAGACAAAACAAAACAAAA